>JAOWAN010000005.1:12915370-12928079 GCA_028566635.1 Lobelia cardinalis | reverse complement strand
AAATGAAAACACCCCTCCCATTTTCACTCCTCATTTCTCACCCCTCCTATTTCCCCTCCAACCAAACACAACATTAGTGTTGCTTCCAGCCTTGCACTGCCAACTAGATCCTTTATCCTTGGCAGAAAACAACTAAGTAATTTGTTAACTTGTATCATTCCTTTCTTTGCTACAACTGAAGGAACTCGTTTTAAATAATGCATATGATGGACGCTTTATCACTTATAGTGTAATCAAATTGTTATGAAAAATGCAATGAAAAGCAAAAGAGAATCCACACAAGGATTTACGCGGTTCACCCTTCAGTGCAAATGGCTACTTCCATGGGAAAATTGGAAAAGAATTTAACTATTTTGATTGGAGATTAGAAAATGTACTGTGGTTCTTGAATAAACTCAAAACCCAAGTTCCAATTACACCCTTGAAGCATCCATTATGCACACAATGATTTAGTGACCGAACTCCCGGCTAGCACTCCCGTTCTTGGTACGACCAAAACAATAGCACGTCACCCCCTCTTATTGGCCTCAGTACCACCTCAAATTGTCCCTAATCCAATTACTTATTGGGTATGGAGATAATTGGTTTCCATTTTGCTAGAACTAATTCCTTGTATGAACTGAACAAAATCTTCAACAAATGCAGACCCACTCGAAATCGTAAACCATATTGCGTTGCCAATGGATTAGCAATTCTTTCTTTGAATTGGTCAACCATCATGGCATACTCTTTCATGGTGTCTTATTTCCTTAGGCTACATGTAAGTAGCCTTGCAATTTAAACAGTTCCACGCCATTATTTTAACACAAATGACTAATTGCTTTCATCAGGAAAGGGCCAACAAAAGTAGCGGTTGATCAACAGGAAAAACATTGCAGGACACCCTTCTGAACTTGGGGTTGAAGTTGAAGTTGCTGGTGATAAGCTTCTATCAAAGCAGTCCTTGAATCCAAAAACTGAGAGCAGTTTAATGACGAGAGATTAGTACCCAAACAGACTGCCATAGTAAGAAAGGGAGAGTACTCCAAGATTTCATTTCTACTCTCTTTTGCTGACTGGTTCTCAGTTTAGGGTTCAATTCCTGCTTTGAGAAATCTTATCAACGGCAGTTAGTGAAGAGGAAGAGCGGTTTTTAGTTACAAGCTCAGAAGAATCCTGCAACACTCTTCTTTTGATCAACGCCTACCCCATTTTGGTACTCATCTGATGAAATGTTTGTTGATCAATTTATTAGCCAAGTGATCCTATCTCATTAGTTGATTCCTATAACTGCAGTTATTATTGTGTCTGTCCGAAACATAGCTGATTGATCTTAATGGTGCTTACAATCAGATCTTTTAGCCATTTAATATAAAACTGCTTCAGGCACTTATTTCTTCATATTTTGATTTATAGGAGGTTCCTTTTTTTTCCCGCAGCTGATGGGATCATAGTTATGTTTTTAAGTATTCTCTAGCAATTTGATCTATATCAACATTTCGTCTTTCTAGAACAGAGATAGTCACACATAACTACAGTCAATGTCATATTCTTAAACAGCCATTTTGTTATTGAAGGACAAACCTTGTTGCATATTGCTCTTCCGTTTCCCTCCTACTTTGTGCCTCCATCTCTAGTATCTTATATGGTCATGTATTCTGCCAACTGCAGAATAGAATTGGAGCAGATATCATTATGGCACTTGATGATGTCGTCAAAACCACCATTACAGGTCCTCGAATAGAAGAGGCGATGTATCGCACTTTGCGCTGGATAGACAGATGCATAGCAGGTAATTGTTGAAAGTAACATCAATTATGTTCAGAAGGAATAAAATGTTCATCAGGAAAACTTTCAAACTCTGTCTGTAACTAACTCGCAGATTCCCGGGCCAATCCTATCCAATCACAATTTTGGAATTCATGAATAAAAACAGATTAGGTTTCAGCTTGAGGGCATATCAGCTGAGTTGTGCTCAGTGAAAGGGTAACCTGGATTAGGAAAACACCTGCGACTCTTGTACTCAAATTTCCACAAAAGCGACTCTACCACGTTGGTTCCTTTAAATGAACTCACTGCTTGTTCTAGCATGCGTCTACATCAATTTTTGGCTTCATGTAACTGTGTGTGCATGCAATATACAGCTCTTTTTCCGTTTTCCAGCGGTGACCCTTGTTTTTTGACCCACTGAATTCTTAAAATATATGTCCAGTCCACCCATAGCTTGATGGCAATTGTCAAAGGACGATTATATCCATCCATCTGCACATAAAGATGATTGAGGTTCAAACATGCAATGTCCTCAAGTCAATGTAGAGGTATTTCTTAGGGGAAAATTGAAAATTTAAACCACAGTTCATGGCTGGTCTAATATATGAAGTGCAGATGTGAGTGGAAATTTGATAGATTCTGGGAGGTACGCTAGTCAGTTTAGTCATCTTCCCTTTGGATTTGGCTTTCTTTTCAGTCGGTTGGTAAATGCCATATTAATAGACGACAACTGTGCAGCTTGTACTGCAACAAATTTCTGTATTCAAGATTGTTTGTGTATGGACTTTAACACATATATAGAAAATGTAGGGTTTTCATGGTTTGCATATGGACTTGAACTTTGTTCTGGAATATGTAGCCTCTCACAGTTCGTAATGGATCTAATTCTTAACTTTATATCTAACAACATCGCCCACACAGTAGGCAAGATAACATAGAAAAAGGCTTTCACTTTTCTGATACTTTACGCTACATTTTCTCACTGGATTCTTTGAATGGTTAGCTCACAAGAGACCAGAGGAGCAGAATCTATTTGGCATCGTACAGGGTGGTTTAGATCCAGTACTAAGGTGATTTAGTGTTTAGTGTATCACACTTCTGGTGCTTCTACGCTTTTATTTCTCTGTATTCATTATCCAACTGCGAACCTGACCCTTAGTTTTTCATTTTCAGGGATATTTGTGTTAGAGGCTTGGTGGAACGGAATTTGCCTGGGTATGTATATATTGCTTGCAGTAACCAATCCTGAGGTTCAGGGTGTTCCATATATCCACATTCATGATTCCATTGAAGATCGATAGCGAGTAAAATATAATGATGACATTATATACTCAGATAAAACTTCCCTTAACCTTGTATTATGCATGATGTTGGTATATTTGGCCTCCAAACATATATATATGTATATGTATAGGGACTTGTTCGTCTAAGAACCTAAATAAGAACCTAATAACCACATTGATCCATCAAATTTGATGGATCAGGGTTTATATCAACCGTGTTCCATCAAAAATAACATTGTGATCCATCAAATTAACGAACCACTATGATCCATCAAAGTGTTAGTCACAAATAACACTATGACCCATCAAAATAAACGATGATATCAACTGTGATTCATCATATTGTTTTGATGGATCAATGTGGTTCTTAGGTTCTTAGATTCTTTGTGGTTCTCATTTGAACAAATTTCGATATGTATATATATATACACACACACACATCAAGATGATAACGTTTAGATACTGGTCCCTTTTTCAGTATCTTTGATATATATGACAATAACTCTTTGCTAGGTGTACAACATTCATGAGAGAATCCTGTTAAATGAAATAATAACATTTCCAAAAATTTTTGTTCTTACTTTGCTAGGTGTCCAACATTCATGAGAGAATCCCTTTTTCAGTATCTGAGGATTAGTGGCTGCGTTGGTGGCTTTTAATCTTTGTTTCTGTTTTTCCCTCTTGCTTAATGCTTATGCAAAATTTTCTTTCATTTGGCGATTCTGTTGCATTCAATATTAATATCAACTTTACAATTCTTGTTTTTTTATGTGTTTGCTTTTTCTTGCTTTTGGTATTCATAAGCACTTTGGGGAATGAACTCATTAGTTTGACAGTTGCTAACTTGGTTTTGAGTTACATTACTGATGTCGTACTTTGGTGGTCAAAGGATTAATATGGGTTAGTTTATTTGTCACAGCTATGCTATTGGTGGTCTTGCAGGCGGTGAGGATAAAGATTCATTTTGGCGTGTTGTTGCTCAATGCACCGCTTCACTGCCAGAGGATAAACCACGATATGTTATGGTACAGATGAATTTTGTAGTTTCGACACCTCGCCCATCTTGATTTATATCCTCAATCTGTAACTCCCACATCTTTTTACTTTGTCTTTCTAGGGAGTTGGCTATCCGCTGGATATAGTAGTTTGTAGTGCTTTGGGTGCTGACATGTATGACTGCGTATATCCTACACGAACTGCTCGCTTCGGCACTGCTCTTGTTCCTGAGGTGATCAGTCTTGTTTTATATACAAACATGTATACCCTTCTGACTCAGTACTGTTTTGAGTGGTATCCTTGAATAATCTTATATTTTGCTGCCCCCTTCCCTCTCTCACGTGGGTGGAAGAGTTATGTATTTGGTGGTCTACCTCTGTTCTGTCCGAACTTCACCCTGCATCTGTAAAGTCTTTATTTACCGTAAAGTACTCCATTTCTAATTTTACTAGACTATTCTCTAAACTAAAGACTCCTGATTTCAGGGAGTGTTGAAGCTCAAACACAGAGCAATGTTGGACGATACCCGTCCCATTGATCCAACCTGCGAGTGTATGGTATGCACAATATGTACACCGATAGCATTGATTTAGATGTTAGGGGAAAATGTGGAGTATATTTTGACCACCTCATTTGTTTTTCTCATTATAGGTCTGCAGAAAATACACACGAGCATACATTCATTGCCTAGTTACCAAAGATGCTATGGGTTCTCAGCTCCTTTCGTATCATAATTTGTATCACATGGCGAAGGTAGCATAGCAAAGAACTTTCTAAGTTATCCGTTGAGCGTAGTTGTCCAATACTCTAAATTAGGTCTGAAACACCAAGTGTTGTACTTTTGCAGCTTAGCAGAAATCTTCACACATCAATCATTGAAGCACGGTTTCCAGAGTAAATATTCCTTCCCCCCCCCCCCCCGGTTTTGCAACTTGAAATTGACATAATTTATTTAAAGAGATTATTTACGTTCTGAAATGCATAATGTTGAATGGTTTTTTAAGCCCCATACATGTTTTCGTCCTGCAGGTTTGTTTGCGACTTCCTGCAGAAAATGGTACGTCTTCAGAAATTTGTGGCCTTCATAAAATCTGGAGTAATATTTGTACAACTCTTTATCTATCAATGTGTAAACTGATTATAGGAGCTTACATATAAACCATAGTTTCATTCGTATCTCTTGCCAAAATGGATCTTAACTTTAACCCTTCCTTGTTATGGTAATCATCTTTGTTTGTAGTTTCCTGAGGGGAATGTTCCGGAATGGGTGTGCAACGCGATGGAGGTTGCAGGAATCGATATCTCATCCTGCTTTGCTCCGTCTCCTTCATCTTCTCAAGAAAGACATGACAAAAATACTTGAAACACAAAACTAAGAGCTGATAGATTAATTTACAGGATTTGGTCGAAAGCAGTTGTTGATATTAGGGAAGCTTGATGATACACACACACGGACACGGGTGATACCACACTGCAGCATATATTTTGTTCTCCATATGCTGCTTCTCTAGATTTAGCCCTCAACTAGGGAAAATTTTGCTGTACAACAATTTGCAAATTAAAGCAAACTTATATATATGATGTGAATGGTTTCTGTTTTTCTACCTTGGATTCCTCCATTCTCCCTTTTTCTTTCTGCCTTTCCTTAAAACTCAATTTTGCATTTTTTTTAAAAAAATATTTTTGAAAAGATTTTAACGGAAAACAATAACCAAAAAGTCAAACAAACAGACCGTTTGAGGGGCATGAAATCACGAATCGCTACAAAGGAGTTGAGATTTTTTATTTCAGTTGATATCTCATTTTTTGTTCCACACCTTTTAAAAGTAACACATATGCTAAAATTTAAAATTTTAGAGTCATTTTTTAAAAACGATTCGAATGAAATTTTAGAAAATTTGAGATAGAAAATAAAATACCAAATGAAACAGAAGTTTCAAACTCGTTACAAAGAAGTTAAGTGACCAACCGATGCTTCTAATAACTTTTATTAATCTCTAGTTTTGTAATGATGTAATTATGGAGAGATTAATATGATGGAGTATAAACACATGTCAGCAATTCTTAGCTGTTGCCACAAATTAATATTAATGACCCTTATTAGCATAATATTATCTCCATGCATCATCCTCCTATGGAAATTATACCGAAAAATATACCGAGCGCTTAAGTGTCCAATTTCTTTCTAAATGTACATAAAGATTATAATTAATGTACATAATATAAATATAAAATGCACATAATAATTATAAAGATGATAATTATATAACTTATGTGCATTTTATATCTGTGTTATGTATATAATTTTTATTTTTTATATATATTTAAAGAAAAAATAAACACTCCTAACACTAAACATTTAGACGCTCACAGATGCTATGTACTTTTTGCTTGCGGGGGAGACAAGTTAAGTTAAGAGCTTAAGTCTTGTGATGGGGTCCACCGCCCACAATTTTTTGCAAATTAATCAACGAAAATGATGGGGGGGGGGGGTGGATTTGACATTGATAAAATTTTATGAGCTGGCCAATTGCTCCCCAAATTTCAAGCATAAGATTTCCGTTTGTAGAAATACTCTCTCCGTCCCGCAATAGAGGATCTTTTAGGTTTCGTTTTCCTGGGTGATTTTTATCCATGATTTCTGATTTTTGATTTTTCTCTCTTATTGGTCCCATACTTTTTCTCTCTATCTCTCTCTTACTTTTTACTATAATCAATACAAAAACCCAAAAACCAAATCAATAAATCACTCATCCAAACGCAACATTAGAAATTAAAATTTGTCCCATAATAGTTGTTCTTTTAGGATTTCTAAACTTTTTTTAATCATATTTTCCTAATTTACCCTTCTATTTTCCCAACTACCCATGATCATTAATTACATTTACTTCTATTATCATCAATAAAGAGACATTATTTAATAAGGATGCATTTGTCAATATATATTACTCCTTAATAAGTGTGAATAAAACTAAAAGGTCCTCTATTGCGAAACGGAGGGAGTATTCGAATTAAAATCATCATCATCGAGAGGAGAGGACTCAGGAGAGGAGAGGGGGAGCGTGTGAGTGAGAGAGAGAGAGAGAGAGAGAGAGTCCGTAAACATCCTTAATTATTTCTTTTATCCTTAATTGTCTTTGTTAATTATAGTGTTTTGGGGGTCCACTCACTACGTTAATCAACTTTTTCTTTCTTTCTTTCTTTCTATTACTCCATTCCCAGTTATGGTTCTTCTAATGCTTGTGCCTTCTTCTTTGTGTTTGATTGGGAGGGAGGGAGCAGAGGGAACATGCACCATGCTCAAGGGGTATAATGGTCATCCGCCCCAACTCTCTAGAAATGTACTTCGAACCTTTTATGAAAACAACATATGCCCCATTTTTTAAACAAATTATCATAATTACAGCTTGACTTTCACCCTTTTTTTTTTTTTTTTTTAAGGATAGCCATCGAGTTGAGAATTTAATTTGAGTTTTGCCTTTTCGAGCTCCCGTTTATATTTGATTAAATTCAACTTAAAGTGCAGCAATCGAACGTACTTAATTACGTAATAATAATTCATTCTGAATTACACGCCTAATCGGTCTTAATTAGCAATTTAGCGAGCGTTACAATTGATAAAATAGAATCGGGGTAACACCAACACGCAAATACATGCACACAACACTGACCAAAACGTAAAAGGATCAATGTCCGAATCGTGTCAAATTTTCTATCACAGATAGAATCATGTTCAATATCCATTGCTTACTTCATGAGCACAAACAAAGGGTTTATCTTATAATTGTAACGCTAGCCATTTGTAGCATTTCAAGATAAATCGGCCATCTCCAAAATAGATCACTGTTCCACTCTTTGCCTCTTTCGTGACCCGAGTCAGTTGATCAACACTTCAACTCCCACTTTTTTGACACGCCACATATTCAATCGACCACTTTATCAGTTATCTCTAATGTTAGTTTTGAGGTTATCATATTGGAACTTGTATAGGAGAGTGTAAATAATTCTCATCAAAAGAAAATAGAGTTAAGTTATGCGACACTCTCAGAAATAGTATGTGCAAAAGGAGACCAATATCTCGTATGTTAACATAACGAACATGTGTAGGGGAATAGGTGAAGCCCTGAGGATTTAATTAATTAGGAGTCAACCGATCGAGGGAGACAAGCCATATTCATGTTCTGTTTTGATAATGCATTTTGATTTTGCTTTCTTCCTCCGTACTCAAATCCACTTTATTCTTACTTTCTTCTTTCCATCCTGCTTAATAATGTGTTCTATTTCTCACCACAACTTCACACACACACACACACACACACACACACACACACACACACACACTACACAGCTATGCAGTCTCAAATTAGGGATAAGCGTGAGCTAGTGAGAGAAGCGTCAAAAAGTTTTCACTATTTTAATTTTTACCCATTTGATTTCTATGATAAAGCCAAAGGATTAGATCAATTTCGGGAATTAAAATTTTTCATGCCTAATAATGTGTTATTTTTTGTGGCATTGCTTTTAAGGATAATACGTATCCTAAAATTTAAAGTTTCAAAATTTAATGTTATCTTTTAAACTATTGAATGTAATTTTAGAAAGATGTCAAAAAAAATAAAAAATAATACACCATTTAAAATAGAAGATCTGGACTCCAATTTCAGTCTGCACAAACCCCTAAACTATTTGTTCTAGTTGAATTTTTAAAGTCAATTTAATTTATAATTAAGATAAGTATTTACTATATATTTATTATATTTTCAGATTAAAATTTTCAGTCTTTATACTAAAATAACTTTTTATATTTTTGTAAAAAAAATTAATTCTCTTACAAATTGAGCAAAATTTGATAACGTTAATCATCAAATGTTAAAATAGGACACACTTCGAGGGACGGTAGGATCAACACTTTTGTGTTGCAAACTTGAACGAATAATTTGGAAAGTAGCTTTTGGTGTAATTGAAAATTTTTTATTTTAAATTTGTAATAATGAAAGTAAAAAAGACAAAGAAATATAAAACATAATTATAAGAAATTAAACGAGAGAAAAATGAAAAATTAAGATTGAAGTACTAAAACGACGCGGACCCTTTACATGTTCGAGAGAGAAGGTTGCTAAATTCTTTACATTGGTTTGATTTGATGCTAATTATATTGACGGTCAGTAACTAATGTCATGCAGTTCTTATTAATTTAATACTTCCAATTAAAATATAAAATATAGACTATAAAATATAGAATATAAAATAAATACAGTTCTTAAAAAGTTAATGCTTAATTTTGTCTCTAATTAAATGCCTATATTATTACTTCTTTACTCTATCCATTATACTCCTTTTTTTTTATAAATAATTTTCCGTCTAATTGTGGCAAACATAGGAGAGAAAGGAAATTAAATTGGAGAATTGTTATATACTTTTTTGTTTAAGAAAAATCAGTGAAAAGAAATTTAAAATAAAGTTTAAGCTATTCATACATGACTATATATTTCACAAAAAATGATCGAAATGAGTAGTATTAAAAAAAAGTGACATGCGGCATGAGTAGGAGTGACAATTGTGTACTCATAAGTTACATTTTTTTTAATTATTGTTTCAAAAAGGTGAAATTGTCCATCCTAGATGCTCCTCCTAAATCGCCCCACACTTTATGAGAGATGGTAAATCACAGTGATTCAAAACTCGGTAAGTAGGAGGATGGGTTCTAATAGCCCAAATCTCTTTATTATTACTCGCATGGGCAGATGCAGGGGACGGGAGGGGATAACTGCTCCCCAAATGGCGAAAATTCCTTTATTGGGAGTCACGATTTCCGACGTTCCTCCCCCCCTCCCCCGGCCACCCAAAAGAAAATTTCGATTTCTCCTAAGCCTAATTTATAATGTATTGAATTTATGATATTTGTACTATTTTCCCCATCGCCTTACAGGCTCACGGGACCACTTACGTCTACCGCAAGGCTATCCTGGTCCCCTACACGCCATCAGGGAATCTCTGCTCCCCAATAAACTCACTCGAGTACTGGTACGGCTGGCACACCCAAAGCCGCCAAGGACAACAACATCCAACGGATTTCACCATAAAGGTATCCTTATCTTTATGCCCAAGGTACGCCATTTTCTAGAGACTCTCACGCTCATAATTTTACACACACAATTTTCTACATGTACATTCGACCATTCTAGACACTCTTCTACACGCTACAGATCTCTCATACGCAACATTACACACAGAACACACACTACGCCTTCTGGTCATTCTATAGGCTGGAGGAAGACTCTGCTTCCCGGGACGATCCCAAAAAAGCTCATTTGACAGAATACTCTGGCCATTCATCAGACTAATACTCTCTATGCTAAAATAACTCTCACAGAGGCTCTTGAGGCCATAGACAAAGATAATAACTTAGATAGGCCCTTGCGGCCATAGACCGAGATAAGCTCTTGCAGCCAGAGATAGGCTCTTGCAGCCACAAACACATACAGGGTCATACCCCCAGTTTTTCCCTCTAACTTTCTGTGCTCCGCACTTACTCTCACGCCGGAGGCCGTTAGCTGGGTGAAAACCCGGCTCGGCTTCACGGTTTGCTCATCTTAACAGGCTAAGAGGCCATTCTGGACACGCCGAGGAGGACAGGCAGAACTCAGACTCATCTTGACAGGATTGTAGGCCAGCCAGGACCGCCGCCAGCATCGACTGGAGGCCCATCCCAGCGAAGACTATCTCGGCTGAGGCTTTTTGCAGCATCATATATTATTACAACTTCTTTACTCTAACTGTTATACTCCTTTTTATAAAAAAAATAATAATTTTTCGTCTAATTGTGGCAAACATCGGAGGGAGAGGAAATTAAATTGGAGAATTGTTATATACTTTTTTGTTTAAGAAAAATTAGTGAAAATAAATTAAAAATGAAGTTTAAGCTATTCATACATGACTATATATTTCACAAAAAATAGCCGAAATGAGTAGTATTCAAAAAGAGTGACATGCGGCATGAGTAGGGGTGACAATTGTGTACTCATAAATTCAAAAATTTTTATTATTGTTTCAAAAAGGTGGAATTGTCCATCCTAGATGCCCCTCCTAGATTGTTCCACACTTTATGAGAGAAGGTAAATCACATTGATTCAAAGCTTAGTAAGTAGGATGACGGGTTTTGATGGCCCAAATCTCTTTATTATTACTCGCAGGGCAGATGCAGGGGGCGGGAGGGGACATCTGCTCCCTCAATGGCGAAAATCCCTTTATTGGGAGTCATGATTTTCGACGTTTCGCTCCCCAAAAGAAAATTTTGGTTTGTCCTAAGCCTAATTTGTAATGTATTGAATTTATGATATTTGTACTATTTTTTTATTTTTGTAAATTTTATATTATTACATTTATGTTATTTTGATGCGAAGTTGAAATATTTTTAAACTTGGATAACTTTTTTGTGTGTTCATTTACTAAGAAATAAATATTTTCAAAATATTGCTTCTTCCGCCTACTTGTCCAACTTGAAAAAAAATTTCGGGAGCGCTGCCCCCGAACTCCGTACAATTTCGCTCCCTCTCTTCGAAAGAATCTTGACTCCGCCACTAATCACTCGTGAAAGAGGTAAAAACTCCTCGATGTAAAAAACCCAATAAACCAATGAATACACAAATTGTCACCCCCTGCACATCAATCTTATGAAATGGTCATATTTTTTGAGCCATGTAATTGGAATTTATAGAAGAATGTTTGACAAGTGATTTAAATGAGTGGGAAAAAAAGGAGCAATTAATTAACATTGAAATTATGGCACCAACTTGTGGGTTTTGGCCATAAAAATTGGAGTTACAATGGAAATAGAAAATAGATTGTCGTGTAAAAAGAAAATTCTCACCACGAGCTTCATGCCGAAAGCACTTTTTAGAAAAGCAAAGCTCCATTCACTATGCATGCATGGCCGCCATTTTAATTTCCACCATTGTTTTGGGCTAATTTAATTTGACCCATATAGTTTCCCCTCATTTATTACATGACCAACGTGCCTAATTATTTCCTTTTCCCCTTCTACTGTCAGTACGTAGTACACACAAAGTTCAATTTCACTTATTCTAAAATCATCAAACATGCGGGTGTCAAAAAAATCATCCAACATGCACGTGAATTAAATCATCATGAGAATTAATGAACCAAGGATTATTTTGGTTTATTCAAGGTTTCCAGTTTGAATATTAGAAATGCTGTCATATTAAAATTTGGAGAGTTCGGATCTTCCGTATCAAATAGTATGTCACTTTCTGTTGTATTTTTTTCAAAATTTTACCTTAACTGTTTAAAAGATGAATCCTAAAATTTTATGATATGTGTGATCCTTAAAAATTATGCTATAGGAGATGATACATCATTTAATATAGAAAATTTTAATTCAAATTTAAAGGTTCGAATGAAAAGAATCAATATTCAATATGGCGATTCGAAAGTCTGTCAGATGGTCAAAAGTCAAAGATCAAAGAAAAAATGTGTACTAAGCCAGAGGCGGAGGGAGGGAGGGGGCTGAAGCCCCCTCTTACTTTCAAATTCTTTCAAATTTTGCCCTTAGATATTTTAGATTTTCCTATTGTAGCCCTCTCTATTAGCGCAATATTTGAACGATTCTTTATTAGTATACATCGAAAAAGAGCTATTCGTTAAAATTTCTAATGCAAGTA
>JAOWAN010000005.1:12901112-12911358 GCA_028566635.1 Lobelia cardinalis | reverse complement strand
AATAGATATTTTAGCAAAAAAACTCATCTACTCCATCTACTTCATCTCATATTTTGAACAGTACCGTCTATCACCATATATCACCATATTGGACTTGTGATCTACCCCTAAATATAATATAAGATTTATAACAAAAAATTAAAAACAAACATTATATTTAACACTAATAGCCTATGATTATAATAAAAATTGGGGATAATTGCTTTTTAGGCTCCAATATTTGACCATTTTGGCATTTTGGGCCCCTATGTTCTAAAATTAATGTTTTGGGCCCTGATGTTGCAAAATTGCAGTAAATCAGACCTTTTATAGCAAATCAGGTCCCAATGTTTGACCACTTTGGCAATTTGGGCCCCTAGGTTCCGTCATTTTTGGACGTTTTCCATCCAAAAAGACCTGATTTGCTGCAATTTTGCAACATTAGGGCCCAAATCACCAATTTTAGAACTTGAGGGCTCAAAATGCCAAAGTGATCAAACATTGGGGCCTAAAAAGCAATTAATCCTAAAAATTGAAATATAACTCAATTATATTGTTTGTTTACATAATAGTTAGCACAATATAACTTTAAAATAATAAAATTTATAAGTTCATCATAATAGAATTAAATTTAAGTTAGCATATAATTATTATTCTATTATATATAATTAAAAGGAGTATATATAAATATAATATTGAAATATGAGGGGTTTATATAAATATATATAATATCGGTTCGGTTTGGTTTGGTTCGGTTTGATTTGAGGTGTTGAAACCGCAAACCGAACCGAACTGTGCGTTTGATATTTTTTCGAACTGTAACTGAACCGTTGTCGGCCGAAATCAAACCAAACTCGTCGGTTCGGTTCGGTCGTCGGTTTGAGCGGTTTGGACTTACACCCCTAGGTGCGGGTGCATTTTTCCAGTTGAGTAATAATCGGGTAACAGGTTAATTCGGGTTACTCTTATTAATTTAGGGAGCAGCTATTTGCAAAACACACAAGTGCTAAGGATAGTGCACAAATTTTATGACAAAAATAACATTTATTAAAAAATCCTTTATATCCTTTTTAAAAAAATTAAAAAAATTGTTACTAATTTTGTTAATACTTGATACAATACACAAATTTATTTTTTTACAAAATTAAAAAAACAATTCATAAACATCATATTATTTTACTTTTAAAAAAAGATCATCCCCTTTTCTCTCTCTCTCTCTCTCCTCTCCCCAGCAATGTTCCCGAAAATCCAAATGAAATTAAAATGCATATGAGAATTACTCCATCTATTCTCATCCCTTCTTCGTCTACTCCATCAAAGTGAATTTGTCCGACACAAATCTCAAACAGCCGCCATTAAAAAACTTTGTTGTCTTCAGTACCGAGTAGTTTTTGGCAAAAGTATCCATACCGTTGTTGGTAATTTCGCTGCAGGATTGGAGCTCGACGCGCATGAGAGTCCTGCAATTTTGCGGAATGAGGATGAGCACGTCTTCGCTGATGCTTACGGCATGGCAGATTTGGAGTTAAGAAAAGAGGAATGACACATCGGAGAGGAGGTCGAATTTTGGTGTTAGAGAGAGGCGGTGGTGGCTCTGGCTTTCGATTTGAAACCTGCCATGACAGTAAGACTTTGGAACTAGTAGTGGCAAAATCTGGCCATCGATTTGGAGTGGTCATGTTTACAACCGCTGCCGCTCCAGAGAGATGGCTTTGCCGGCGGTCGGTCTATTCTTCACCCGCACAAATAGAAATTCAATGGTGAAAGCAATATGGATAGGAGAAAGAGTGAGAGAGAGAGGTTGAACGAAGCACTCATTCTCCAAGAACCAATTCAGTGGCTCAAAATGCTATAATCCAAACTAAACCCAACATACATCCCTGGGTATCTTCCAACATTCATTTGATTGAAAATATGATTTAAAAATTTAGTGTATGTATTAATTTATATATTAGAAATAATATTATTATTTTAGAAGGATAAAATAGAAATTTGAGTGTGTTAAAGTTAGTAAAATATTTTTTTAATGTGTATTGTATATAACTATGTATTATACTTAACACTTGTGTGCTTTGTAAATAGACGCTTCCTTAATTTAAATGGGTTGAAGTGGGTTACTTATTGGATAAATGTATTTTAACGGGTTGGATTGGGTTGGGTTGGACATTTAGTGGGTTGAGCTGGGTGATTATTGAGTAATGGGTTGAAATTGTCGGGCCTAATACATACCTTAACGTTCAGGGTATAATTCAAGCTACAAATTTTCAACGTGTTATGGTCAGAAAATATATTGAATTAATAAAAGTATAAAGTTATAAATACATAGATGAAACCTCTTTAATGGCTTTCAATGTGGGTTTAGATAACTTGGAAGTTTGGGACTTGCTAAACGGACTCCCATCAGCGATTTTTCTTTCACTTTTTTTTTTTTCCGATATTACGTCTTTTGGAGCTTCTCTTTGTCCCCAGCTCCATGATGTTTACATCCATTCCTTCAGCAATTTCTTCCATTGCAGCCATCCGTAGACGCTCCACGCTGCGGCTGCAAAACACAAGTGCTCTTCTGCGTTTCCACATGCGGCAAATAAAATCGCTACGCTATTATACGATGGAGGGAGTGATTAGGGATTGTTACACATGAAGTTTTAGGCATTTTTGGATTTTGATTGATTAATTGCATGGATTACATGATTTAAAAAAAAATAGGTTATATATTAATAGGTATGATATAGTTTATACATTAATATGTTATATAAATAGTTATTATATAGATTAAATGTATAATAATATATTCCCTCCGTTTCACAATTGTTGACCTCTTCAAAACAAGAAATTATTTTAAAATAGTTGATGTTTTAAATACTTTTGCTACATTTTTCCTAAATTACCCTTTATTTCAATTCGGGACTAAGGAGCAATTAATATCTCAAAAATTAATGAGAGAATAATTTGAAGAGACTTCGTGTATAAAGGAAGGGTAAAAATGAAAAATTAGGTGATAGTTAATGCACTTCTTAATTATTTAAATTAAACCTTAAATATCAATTATTGTGAAACGAAGGGAGTAATTGATGAACAATGTATCAAAGTACAGAAGAAAGAGAATGTCATTGTTTGGATGGAGAGAGAGAGAGGAAGAGATGGGGTAATTTGCACCGCCACTCTCTGTAATTTGACTAATTTTTAATGCTTTCTCGTGGTTTAGCCATTATACGGTGCCTACTCCTTCTATTTAAATTCATCATTTTTGTAAGGATAACATAGTCATTTTAAATTTTAGTTATCAAATATAAATTATTTCATTCATTATTTATAATTTATATGCTATTATTATTTAATTAAATGAATTAACACTAGTAATAACAAATAAAGTAAATATCTACATAAAATAAAAGTAAAAAAAAATTAATCGTAAAAAAAAATTAATCATTGCCAATATTAATTTTTTTCCAAAATTATTAATAAATTAGATTTGTTGATATAATTAGTAACATATATATTAATATAGAGTTTAAAAAATATTTAAAATAAAATTTCAAATTAAAATAGAAAGTGAGACCAAATTTTAAGAAACTAAATTTTAAATGTTATTGTGAAAATTAAAAGCTACAAAATTTGTACTCGTCTTATTCGAAAGTATCCATATACATAGTATTTTATGTAAAATGAAATTTATGGACACATTCAAATTGAAGGTGGGTGCAAATGGATATTGTGAATACAATTTATTTATATTCTCTAATTAAAATGTGAAAAAAATAATCAAATTAAGACTGATAAAAAATTTAGAATTATCTCTTATTATATGAATAAATAATAATTATTATTTTAAAAAACAAAGATTTATGTATTAAATAAAAAATACAAGTTTTTATGATATTCGTGTGAAAATTATATATATTTTTAAATATTAAATTTAGAAACTACAAAAAAAAAGTAAATCAAAATAAGAATGAAGAAGGGGGATGGACATATACTCTTTATTTAATTTTAAATCTATTTTTTTAGAATGTATTAATATTTAACTTAAATGATAAAAAGCAAAAAAATCAAGTTCATGTCTTTATTTATTAATAATTTATATTTTATTAGTTTTTCTTTCTTTACAATTAATATTATGATTTGAATTTCTCTTTAAATTTATATTAATATTTAATATAATTATAATCATTTATTAATTAATATATTTAAACATAATAATAGAAAAAATCTAAAAATTAATAAAAAAGTTATATTTGATGAATTAAATTTTAAAATGACCATGTCACCTTTACAAGAAGGATGAATTTAGTAGAAGGAGTAGGCATCGTATAATGATCAAATCATGAGGAACATTAGAAATTGGCCAAATTATAGGGGATAACAGTGCAAATTACCCACAAGAGAGATGTGTTGGATTTTTTCTATTTTTTTCTTTTATCTTTTAAGAATTTAAATTTATCCCTTGTAGTTTGCGTAGGTGAAAAAATATGAAAATACCCCTAATTAACTCACGTGTTTTATACGTTAGTACATTTTAGTTAGTTTTTGACGAAATTTGTTCAAAAAGACTCCCATTGCAATAAAAATATATGATGGCTCAAATTTCAAAATTTAAAACTTGAGAATTTATTTTACGAGCTTACAAAAATTTTATGATTTAAAATGCAAATAACCCTTAAAAATATTGAAAATATATTTATTAAAATAGTATTTAATTTGAATAATTCAATCAATCCATTTCTAGAGTTGAAAAATAATGATTAAATATTATATACGTCGTACTCTCCATTGTTTGGATTGGCGTTTGAAGTTATAACAGGTGTTTTTAAATTTTTGTAATGATTATAGTAAAAAGTAGGAAAAAAATAAAAAGAAAAAGTGTGAGACCAATAAAATATAAAAATCAAAAAATAAAAAATCTGATTAAAAATCACCCATAAAACACAACCAACAATTCTACGGTTGCATTTGGATGAGTGATTTATTTGGTTTTTGGATTTTTGTAATGATTATAGTAAAAAGTAAGAGAGAGATAGAGAGAAAAAGTGTGAAACCAATGAGAGAGAAAAATCAAAAATCAGAAATCATGGGTGAAAATGAACGCAACCTACGTGCTCGAACAACGACCGGGCCACTTCCCTCCCTCCCCCCTCCAGGCTGTCGTAAAACCGAAAACAAAAACACTCAACTGGCCCCACCGACATCAATTCGGTCCAACGCCTGCTGCAAATTCGAAAATTCAACCATCATCACTGCCACCACCACCCCCAGATCTCCAACCAAATCATCCCCAACTTCCCTCCCCCAAACCCTAGCTTGATCCCATCCAGTCCTCCTCTCCATTCCCCCCCCCTCTCCGAACAATTTCCAGGTAATTTACTTCTCTCCAATTGTTGCAACAATATTGTGGTAGTTGAAACCAGTTTAGTTAATTTTCATTTGCTTAATTTCGATTTGCAGGAATATTACAGGGCTGTCTACTGTAGAGAGAGAGAGAGTGTGTGTATGTGTGTGTGTGTTGTAGGTGATTCGGTGAGATATAAAAATGCAGCATATTCCGTCCACAATTGAGGAACAGTTGATACTGAGAGCAATTAAAGAGGAATGTCCCTGGGAGAGTCTTCCGAAGCGTCTTCAGGCCACTCTTACTTCTAAGGATGAATGGCACCGACGGTTAGTTGTTTTGAGTTTTGGTTGTTTTAAGTCGTTCATTCAGTCCTATGGTTTAATCACATTGCAGCTGAAATGTATAGTTTGTGTACTATGTTAGAAAATGGAGATATGTTGTTCAAAATGCTCCTTTCATGTTTATCTCTTTCTGAACTACGGGATGCCTGTACTTCTAAGACTTTTTGTAAGATGAGAAGATACATTAGTGCAAAATGCTGGCTTGTTAAATGTATTTAGCTAATGGGTCTGAGCTGGGTCGGTTGCTTTTGATACTTGTACATCATAGCCAACCAGGTGTGATTGTGTGAGACATATAAGGTGACTGGATTGAAACAGGAATTTTTGTGATCTCAAAATCTCATCCCACTTTCCCATCCCAAACATGTGGCAAGTATGGCATTGATTAGTCCGTGGAACAACAGAGTGGCATGACTTGCATAACACAATATGGGATGAAAAGTTGGGATCTCTTGTTCATGTTTATAAGTTTGCATTAAAATAATTAAAGCTTAGCTTTAGCTGCATCTGTATGTATTGGCTTCGAGACCTTGATTGTCTATGAGCTTCTTTTGGTGTTGACGTGTTGGTACATACAATGACCATTCCCCATGGTTAGTCATGATAAGTTTTCAATATGTAGTTTATCTTTCCATAAAAGTTAAGTTAAAGTATGGGGTTCCATCTCAAAACCATTTTTGGAAACTAGAGAAGTAGCCCAAGATCTTTATTAATTGAATGCAAGACTAGTTAATACAATGTGAGTTTAAGTCTCAACGCGTCCCCTTGCGTGTACCTAGGCTTGAGGCTTACAACGTGGACTCACTGTTCTTCGGTTTTGAGTGGTGGAGGATGAATGTTGTCGTTGGGCGTGCACGTGTAGAGAGCCTCCTCTCATACAATGTTAAAGTCTTGGTTTCCATCTCAAACCAATTGACAACGAGAGGAGTAGCCCAAATTATTTATAAATATAATTGAATGCAAGGCTATTTAATACTTAATACCCAATGTGGGTTTACGTCTCAACAGGTTATACGTGCAGTTAGCAAATCTCTCCCCATGAATTCACAGCCTGCCCTTATTTGATCTAATTTATACTATTTATTCCAATAAACTCTTAGGTACTTTTCGTTAATGCACTCCAGATTCTTTTCAGAAATTTTCCATGTATTCCAGAATAGGGAAAGGTCATTAGCTTAAGCCTATCTTATAACTTCACGTAATGAGACAGAAGATGAAGATCCTACAGATTTCTTTCATCAATTAACCATGGCCATCCCGAAAAATTGTTGTGGTTCATCAGTGTATCAATGGTTTAGCATATAGAGTACGGTTTATATATTCAGTATTTCATTCCTTCTAGTACTTTCCTAAAATCTACTATGGTAATAACTTTTTTGGCGAGTTTTTGAGT
Source organism: Lobelia cardinalis (assembly GCA_028566635.1). Classification (NCBI taxonomy): domain Eukaryota; kingdom Viridiplantae; phylum Streptophyta; class Magnoliopsida; order Asterales; family Campanulaceae; genus Lobelia; species Lobelia cardinalis. The sequence goes on along the minus strand of JAOWAN010000005.1, from coordinate 12,904,316 downwards.
TAGTGCTCTCATTTCACATATGCACTTTTTAGTACCCCCCCCCCCTAATATCTTACTCTCGTGCAGTGTAATTGAACATTGTATAAAGAAAAGACTCCTATGGGGTTCTTGTTTTGCTCGTAAAGTCTGTAAAGAAGGTGAATATTATGAAGATATGATGCGTTATTTGCGGAAGAATCTAGCGGTGCGTATTAGACTGAAACTCTCGATTCTCCACTTCCTCAAAATGTTATTCCTAAGCGACAGTCTCCTTGCTCATTGTTACTTTATTTATTGATGTTGCTATGTTCCTAAATTGCGGATTGTTGAAATTCGAGTTGCATCACATCCTATTGTTTTTGTTATTTTTTCATGAAGTTAATTGAATTAAGAATACTGAACAGGTATATTGGAGGTAGTAACAGTTTACGTACCATTTGGGCTTTCCACACAATTGTCTTGTTATTAATCTTTGGGAGATTGACTACTTGAATATAATGGTTCATAATTTTCTTATCAATACTTCAAATGGTTGGCAGAGTAATCCACGTTTTCTTTGCTCCTGTTATAGTAGGCACGCCATTGATCTGATTATTTTTGTTTGCAGCTATTTCCTTATCACCTTGCGGAGTATGTTTGCCGGGTAATGAGGGTTTCACCGTTCAGATACTACTGCGATATGATTTTTGAAGTCATGAAAAATGGTACTAGGTTGTTACTTTGAATAACATGATTTTTTTTTGTTACTTTATAGAATTAAATGAAGTATTAGTCGTAGTAATAGTTTTTTTTTTCCATTTAAAAGAGGATTGTTAGTGGTTCCCCACGTAATGACTACATATGTTTATCGAACTCACAAACTCAAATTTAGCGCTGAAAATTTTATGACGCTGCATCAACAGTGTTTAAAATATTGAACTGTTTCAACCCAATATGTTGAGTTAAGTTTATGATGAAGCTTAAAAGAGCGACTCCACTTTGTCATGAATGAGTTAGCTTTGTGCGAATCTGTTCTGTTCTGTTTCGTTTCATATTATGATTTTTATCCTAAAAGTTCACAACCTTCTTAAGCCAAGTTTAATTTCTTCAACTGGTAATTACTTGTATATCACAATGCGCATCTGACTAATAGTTTTAGCTTTTGGGGAGTTAATTACAAAAGAGCCTACAAGCACATTTTGTGCTTCACCTGAATCAGCTGTTGCCTTTTTTTTTCTCCAACTTTTATATAGGGTTGAATTTTCAACTGGAAGCTACATCATCACATAATATCTACCAGATGCCTTGTTTGAATGACTCTAAATACCTGGCAGGGATACCGTGCCACAGTCTGTCATCGTGTTGGAATGATAACTTTTCCCTTTCTGCCTACCATGTTGTTTGGTCAAGATACTTGCAATACAGTGCATTTTTTTTTTGGAAGAAATCATTACCAGTTTGTCTTTGGCCAGTTTTAACTTCTCCATCCCAGATGAGAATGGGGGATGATGTAGTTTTCGTTGGTCACGATACCCTACCCCAGACACGGAATTAGTGATGTGTATCTAGCAATGTATGCCTGTTGCTTAAAATTGGGTCAGTTAAGTACATGTCATGGCTGACTGCTGACCTATGAATAAAGGGTACATTTCTACAAGTCTGAGCCCTCAGTTTTGCAGTTACTCCGTTCCTACTTACTAGAAAATGCAATAGTTATCCAATCTGAACAAAGGGCAATCCTTTGTTTCTGTTTGTTGTTTTCTCCTCTTTGCATTTTAATTAACATGCTCCATGTATTATTTATTCGGCACTGGGTGCTTTCAGCGGGATGACCATGACGGACTTGTTTAGGTACTTTCCTGCTGTGCTTCGTTAGGCGATGTTTCCCTTTTGTCTAATTTCCTTCTTTTAGCTTTTTTATTTTTTTCATTTTCTCTTTAGGATGCCATTGTCCTCCTCTGTATATTCTTCTCTTCAATCTATAAAATCTTTATTTTCATTAACAAAAATAAAAATGCTCCACTTTTTTTCTGCTGTATGATCGACTCGTAATTTGCTACTAAGAATTTATGTTTTTGTGCTTGAAATTCTTTCAGTATGTGTGGCATCTAATTATGGTTCCACTTTTGATGCTTTCTCATCATTATCTTGTGTTTCTATGTCTTTTTTCCCAAGTAGATTCTTATATCGTTACTTTTTGCAGAGCAACCTTATGATAGCATCCCAAATTTTAGTGCAGCAGATGCTTTGCGGCTCACAGGAATAGGTAGAAATGAATTTATTGACATCATGAACAAGTGTAGATCTAAGGTATAGTATGCTCTGATTTCAAGATAATGATTGTGAATTCATAAATTATTTATTTAGTAAAGTAACTACCTACTATTTACTTCAAATATTCTTTTTGATAGTGAAAGTTAAATATTTAAACCCTTAAAAAGTAATATTTACTACAACAAACATTATTTATTCCTTCCAACTTGTTCATTTCAAATAAGAATGTAAAAGTTAGAATGCAATGAAGTTGCGACGTAGATTTCAAAGTAAGCCGATTCGAGTGAAGCATCCCAAAAAGAAAAGAAGGACTTGGTACGTTAAATAGGAGTTTTCATTCACTTTCCTTAACGTGAACAGAGAATCGTCCTTCAAGTTGGTCTTGGTACACTACAACAACCCCATGATTCAACGTTGGACAACTTGGAGTTATGCACTCCAAACATTACCTGAGATACGATACACTTGAATTCTCTCGGGTGATTTTTTGTTGGGAGCGTGGGCGTTAATAGGAAAATCATTGTTGTAGATCGTTTTCTATAGTTTTTTGGTTTTCTGTTTTGTTTTTGTTTTGGCAGGGGGAGTCTTTTGCTTTTTTCTGTAGCTTCTCTGCTCTATGATGCATTCTTAGTCATTGCAACCTCTATTAAAGAAACAAGACAAGCGTTCTGAAATATGGTTATGTAGCCATTTTGACTTTAGCCAGATTCAGGTGTTTTAGTTAGTTAGTTTGGATTTTGTGTGCATCCTTTCTTGTTTGGTGCATCATTATTAACATGATCAAAAACGGTAAGTGTTATGAAATACGTTAATCTAGCCATTTATCTTATCAAATTTGACCTTAGCTGAATTAGGCTCTCTTAGGTGCTGTTTGTTTATTTTAAGTGCTTAATGTTGAAGTCTAATAACAAGTCTGAATGTGTCTGAAGAATCAAGAGGCAGCATCTGAAATCTGAAAGCTGAATTAGTGAA
>JAOWAN010000005.1:12887720-12900039 GCA_028566635.1 Lobelia cardinalis | reverse complement strand
GAATTATCAATTGTCTTACCGAATCAGATGTAACCCCCTTTAAGAGGTTGATTAAGTGCAAACAAACAGCTCCTTAGCCTTGGATCACGAATTCGGTTTCGTTCGATTTTGTGATATTGTGATATGGTACGGTATCGATATCACACCTTAATATCATTTCATATCATACATTTTTCAATTACCCTATACCTATGCACTCTTACAAATCAATTGAAACCTACACATCTCATTCTCTCTCCTCTCTCATCTTTTCTATCTCCTCTCACATCACTTTAATATGAGGGCAAACATGTCATTTTACAACAAAGTTCATATCACTCGTATCAAATCATCTCATATCGTGTACAATACTATATCACATGATATCACATTCTCAATCCGACCCTTAGTGTTTGTTGATATATGTCTTTTTTATACAAACTCTCTCTCTCTCTCTCTCTCTCTCTCTCTCTCTCACACACACACACACATACACACACACACACACACACACCACAACTACCTCCGGTGGAGGTAAGTTAGTTAACTTCAAAATTCGGTATTTTCCTGACGATTGCTCCATTAGTGTCCCTGGAAATATTTGGTGAGTATTAGAGAAGAAGTGGGCTAAAGTGAGATATATTGATGTGATCAAATATATCCGATGGAGCTGTAATCATAGTTTGAAGTGCTTTAATTTAGTGTACCAAGTTGGGTTTCCTCTTGTTTTACCCATATATCTATGACAGTACTGAACTGCTTTATACTTGTACTTGAATCTAGAACTTGCTATGTGGGTGTCTGGGAGATTTCGATTTCATGTGATTTAGGTAGTCATCTTGAGATGGCGAGAGATAAGTGGAGGAAATAGAAAGGAAATGATGGCTTGGACTTGATTTTTTCTAAAATTAGTTACAGTTGGGGATATATAGGTCCAAAAGAGGTGGGTAAGAACTCAGCCTATTAGTTGGGTGATAGCTTTGCCCTACATATACTTATGAGTGCAAGTGTGTTCAAATATTCCTTCCATCGATCTATTACAATATATGAGATTTCTTAAATCTGGACATTCGAAGGGGTAATTTGATGAAAACCTAGCAACTGAATCAGTTACATATGGATGCGACTTGTATGTGTATTCATGTGCATATTCTTGATCCTACATGTTTATGGTACATTTTCATCTTAGCAGTATCTGGAACCACTTATTCACTGATATTTCACTACCTTTTGGAGTTTTCCAGAAAATTATGTGGAAGTTGAACAAGTCAATCGCGAAAGAACTATTGCCTGTGCAACCTGTTGACTTTACAATTGAACAATGGTGGGGAGTTTGTCTTGTCAACTTTACACTGGAGGAATTTAAGGTGAACCCATGAGACGTGCATATGATATTTCTTTCCTAACAATAATTGTAAATAAATAGTACTCACTCAAGTTATCCTCTGTAAGTGATAGTCACTTCAATTTTACATTTTGGCACCCCAGTTGTTCATGACTAGCTGTTTTTGGGCATGGTCTTCGGTACTCGAAGGTTGGAATACCATTTTGATTGATACTGGCTTCTTTCTTTCTCGTGCTCTATTACAGAAACTTTCAGAAGAAGAAATGGCAACAATTGATAAAATTTGTAAGGAGGAAGCAAATGCGTTCATTCTCTTTGATCCTGACATCATTAAGGGCCTTTTCCGACGTGGACTGATCTACTTTGACGTTCCTGTTTATCCTGATGACCGTTTCAAAGGTACTGCTTTGAATCAGAATGATATATCATAGAGTGGTGTTTCTCTTCGAGGGCACAAAGTCCTACTACCTCCTTTTCAAAATGTAAGATCTTAAAGGGTTTTGCACACTTCTTAGAAATCCACAAATCAAGATAAATTTTAATTGAAGTACCCAAACTACCCTTGACCCCAGACAAACCCACCCTATTAAATTGTGTTGGTTCTTTCTCACCAATCTCCTAACAGCATGAAATAACGAATTATATAACAGGGGCAAATTTGGAACTAACTTATAAGGGCAAACTGCAATTTAGGCCCCAAAGTGTGCCACCAGTAGCAGAAAACGTCCTCACGTTTCAATTTTAGGAATTTGGGCTCCAATGTTGTTTTTACTTTAAAAGAGGGGTTTCCGTCAACTTCTATTACAATATCTTGTTAAGTAGGGTCTAAACTGAAAAAAGGGAGTTTTATAGGTTAATTTTTGGTCTTTTTGCTAAAAAGAAATATATGTTGGGGCCTAGATCAAATATCAACATTTTAAATTTAAAATTTATAGAAAGGTTAGTATAAAACAATACAATTCTATATTAGCTAACCATAGTTGAGGAAATTGTATAGATATTTAGTTGAATTAGCCCATCAATTTAGGGATCATGGGTGGCATAATTAACCCTAACTTGAAGTTCTGTATAATGGTAGCCACAGTTGTCCGCCTCCACTAAATTATTATTAATTGATAAAATCAAGTGTGAAATACATTAATCATGCAAAATTATTGTTAATTGATAAAATCAAGAATAATTGAGCATTCTATGTACTATTAAGTATTTTTATCAATAATATTTAAGTGTGTATATGTATTCATAATTTATTATATACTGTTATTAGGTGTGTAGACACTAGAGTATTTAATTTAATCTAATAATACAGGGTATGTGTGAAATGACCAAAAAACCACCCTCCATCCCCGACTTTTCAAAATTAGGCCCCGCATGCACACGACGCATGGCCATTTATCGAGAGAAACGTTAGAGATTGGAAGGAAACCCCTCTTTTAAGTGAAAATAACAACGTTGGGGCCTAAATTGCTAAAATTGAAACGCGGGGACGTTTTCCGTTGCTGGCGGCATACTCTGGGGCCTAAACTGCAGTTTACCCAACTTATAAGTAAGTCTTGAAAACAGTTAATGATCGATCTTATATTTTGAAACAAAATATAAATGCATTTAAGATCTTATATTTTGAAACATAGGTATTAGTTAAGAAACTTATTTCTTTTATGTGAACTTCGGTGTTTAGTTCTGAGATTATCAATCAGAGACATGATATGCTAGGTTAATGTCCCGCAAAAGTGATAACTTTCAGTACTGCTTTGTTGTAAGGCTGGTCATAAATGGTAAACTATTACTACTTTGTCCCACTTGAAGAGATTCAAAGGGATTCTTAGAAATTTCTATTTATTTTGAGCAAGCAAAATTATAACTTTTGTAAATTATATGTAAAATACTGCAATTTTCATTTTCAAAATTTTTGGAAAAAAAAAAGTAATTCATGCTTTAATTTGAGTGTGAAAAGTCGTTAGTTTGACTTTTGCAGTCAAACTGTGGCTCTTCAAGTGGGACGGAGGGAGTATTAATTTTGCTTTTGATGTTTGGGAAAGGAGGGATATGTTTGAGAGAAATTGTTTGATCTATGGCTTCCCATACTTGGCATATTAACTGGGAATTTTTTTCTTTTAATCTTATCCACGAATTCGATTTATTAAGTGTATGATCTTTCAGTGTCCAGACTTGAAGGATTTGTTTCAAACAGGGAGCAGTCATATGAAGACCCCATTGAGGAGTAAGAGATTGGTCTTAGCACAAAAAAATATATTTCTTCTGCTCTCCAAGCTTAGAAAGTTGAGATTCTAATAACGTAACTCCACTTTATAGGGTTCTGTATGCTGTTTTCGTGGTTTCAAGTGAGAACTCAACTGTTGCCGAATTAGCTGCAACATTGCAGGCTGACCTCCCTCAATTGCAGGCTGCTGCATCTTTTGCTTGTCGGTTGGGATGGGCGGTAAAATTAATTGACCCTGGATTTATTCTTCAAGAACCAACTATACCTGGTTCTCCTAGAAATATTCTCAGTGATGAAGAAGAAGGTTCTCATGTTAGTGTGGAGTCTGCCAACATGTCCATTGATGGCAGTATTTTTCAGCAAGATGGTTCAGGGACAGAAAACTCTGGTCCAGCTTCTGGTTATGCACGTGTTGCTTTTGTTGTTGATGCTAACATAACATCGTATCTTATGATGGGGTCTGTTTCACCCGGTAAGTTACTCTGCTTAGCAGGGTTAATCAATGAAACTTACTTCATCAGCTGTAGGTCTCCTTTGATAAATTAAGTTAAGCTTGCTTGTGAATGATGAACTTCTGTTATGACCAGTGATACATGATACAGGAAATGCTAAGACAAATACAATGAATTTTGTGGGACATTTGGATTTGCTGCATGAATTCAGAATAGCGTGTGGGGGCGGGGGGAGAGGGGGTTTAAGCGCAGTCACTACATTGCCTTCCTATTTTTAGGAACCACTTCCTCCGTTCCAAAATAAGTGTCCACTATTCCTTTTTGGGATGTTCCAAAGTAATTGTCTACTTTGGAACTCTCCTTTTGGAGCTTAAATAAAGAATGATGGCCACAAAATTTTCATGTGTCTTATGACCATACATTGATAAAGTCAAAAACTACCCTAAAATTACGTGTAAATTTGCTGCGGACACTTAATTTGGAATGGAGGGAGTACTGAACTTGGAATCGTCATTAAAAGAAAATACTAGTCTCTCCGTCCCTTTCCGGAGAGCCTTTCAAATGGTCCTCCTCTAAAGTAAGTTTATGACTCCAATATGGCGCTACTTTAAACTAAATCTATCTAAAAGACAGATTTTGATTACCAATAAGAAGTTTATCATTGCTTATTCACAGGGCGTAAAGCATTTCTAAAATGTTTTGACTTTTCGAAATGAAAGTCTTTGAATGTGGATGGAGGGATAGTCAGTAGTGTGCAATTAGAAGATAGTGGCTGGTCTTGCCATCAGAAAATTGGACAACTGAAAATGGACAAGTAGAGGTGGTTATGTAGGCAGTTGTTTAACCCGTTCTCTTTTTGGGGGTAGTTTTGTGGTACTTCAGTGCATACTTTATAATAATGATTCTGTTCAAGTTATCAAGAGCAGAAATGTTCACATGTCCAGTTCTCCTGCTGATAACTCTAATGGTTCAGGCTCTTTGATACTGTATTGTTATAGTATATCTTTTCGTTTTTAGAGATATGTTCAAGAGTAAGGTTAGATGTTTTGAAAGGTTATCCAACGGATTGCCGTGCCAAACTACTTCAGTTTCTTTCCGTACCTGGGTTGCACTTTTTGATATCACTTACCATCTAAATGGTTGTGTCACAGCTGCCCAGCTGAGCTCATTTTCTTCTGCAAATATTGTTTCGCAGGCTTGAAATCTCATGCTGTAACACTGTACGAAGCAGGAAAACTGGGTCATGCTAGCATTGCAGATCTTTGCAAAGATCTCAGTACATTAGAAGGAACAAAGTTTGAGGGAGAACTGCAGGAATTTGCCAACCATGCATTTAGCCTCCGATGTGTACTGGAGTGCCTTACATCAGGTGGAGTTGCTCCTGGTGTAGAGGATGAGATTGGCATGATATCTTCTAGCAATGATGAGGTTATTTCGTCAATAACTGATATTTCATTGACAGATGAATCAGGACACTCTCTTAAGACTGAATCAGGGCTAGATGATTTTATGTTATCAGAAACTCGAGAGGGTTTTGATTTTGCTTCACCGGTTGCTAGAAGTGTGGGTGATGACAACTCGTTATCTACTATACCAGAGGAGGGTAATTTCATCGGTGAGGATTCCAGGTCAGACGTTAGTTTCCAGAATGATGAGAAAGTAGTTTCCACTGAAGAAACTGATGTTGGGATAGTAATGTCAAGGAGGCCTAGAAAATACCGTGTAGATGTACTGCGCTGTGAAAGTCTGGCTACTCTTTCACCAGCAACTTTAGATAGGTTGTTTCTTCGTGACTATGACATTGTTGTATCAATGGTTCCACTTCCTCAGTCCTCAGTACTCCCTGGCCCCAAAGGTCCCATTCATTTTGGTCCTCCCTCTTACTCGTCCATGACACCATGGATGAAATTGGTATTATATTCATCTGTGGGTAGTGGACCTCTTTCAGTTGCTCTTATGAAAGGTCAATTTTTAAGATTGCTTCCTGCTCCATTGGCTGGCTGTGAGAAAGCCCTTATATGGTCTTGGGATGGATCAACGGTTGGAGGATTGGGAGGCAAATTCCAAGGGAGTTTAGTTAAAGGAAGTATACTCTTACATTGTTTAAACTCTCTCCTTAAATGCACGGCCATACTGGTGCAGCCCCTGAGCAGGTATGACCTTGATGAGTCTGGAAGAATCAGCACTGTGGATATTCCTTTGCCATTGAAGAACTCTGATGGTTCAATTGCTAATATAGGGAAGGAATTGGGACTGGGCATGGAAGAAGGTTCAAAGTTGAACTCTTTGTTAAGCAATCTGGGAAATAAGATAGACCTCTGGACTGTTGGTTATATTCGCCTTCTGAAGCTTTTCAAGGAAAGGGAATCTGACCACTTTTCACCTGATGATGAGAAATATGAATGGGTTCCATTGAGTGTAGAATTTGGGATTCCACTATTTAGTCCAAAATTATGCAACAGTATATGTAAAAGAGTGGTTTCCTCAAAATTACTTCAAACAAATTTGCTCATGGAGCATCATGATGCCATGCAAGATCTGAGGAGAAAGTTACATGATATTTGTTCCGAGTACCAAGCAACTGGTCCAACTGCAAGATTTCTTTACCAAAGAGAACAACCAAGGGACTCTACTCGACGACAGCTTATGAACTATGCCAGTGGAAAGTGGAATCCTCTTTTGGACCCTTCTTCTCCTATTTCTGGAGCCTTGAGTGAGCATCAGAGACTAAAACTTGCTAATCGGCAACGTTGCCGTACAGAAGTTCTGAGCTTTGATGGGAACATCTTAAGGTGTGTCATTATTGATCTTCTCCTAGTTACTCGCATGTACCAGATACTACTGTGTGTCCAACATATTCTCATAGTTGATAGTTCCCCCTCCCCCCCCCAACACCTAAGCTTTTGCATATTGGGTTGTATCAGACAATCCTGTAAACCATAACTTTATGTATGCCTCTCTCTTTTCTCTCTTTCTCTCTCTCTATCGCGCACATTGTTTTCCTCTTTTATCTGTAGTCCTTTATTTCCCCTACCCTCTGGATGGGGAGAAATTACATATCATGGATAGCATCGTTGATTAAAGAAGCACAGATAGCTGAGGAGATGGTTGCTCTTTGGTTAGCTCTTTCACCTGCCCATTTGCAGATCTACATGATCACTTGTACTGAATCATGTAGTCTGCATATCTGGAGGCGCTGAAGCATGGCCATGCCTATCCTCTCTGAAATAGTTATCAAAGTTATGGTAACTAGACATGAAACCCCAAGCTGAGACGTTAAACATTAAAGTTTGATCATCTGCATTGAAGCTCAAGATTGGAGGTATCTCGTGTATTAAATAATCAGAAAACATTGAAACAAGCCAAGTGAAATTAAGTTTTTGGTTGCTCTGAACTGTGAAGATTTTTACTGGAGAACTTGGTAACAAAATAGAACCAAGATTGGAGGTATTATCTAGGAGGAATTGCAGGACTCTTATACCACGTGTACACTTGTGTGATAGCTGTATGAAAGGAAAAAAAAATAGCTGTATGAAAGACTGAAAGCTGGATCGGTGTTCATTTTGTGTAGATATGGTGGATGTGCATTTGGGATTAATACAGCTTCTAAGATTGATAAGTTATTATGTATTGGCTTGAAGATATATGGACAATATGTGAAATTACAGCATTGATTTGTGTGCTAACAAAACATAAGATGATACCAAAGTCAATGTAAGATGATACAATGTCTGGCTGATGAGAAAGAGCAAGAGGTACAAAGATAAGTTCAATTTCAGGGCGATTTGGGGTGCTGGGGTGACTATTCTTCTCTCTTAGTGCATGGAGAATGTATTTCTGAAACTTTCACCATACCTTTGCTCAGATCAAGTGCTCGTATACAGAGAGTGTATATTGTCTATTTACTATATAAATTTTGGATGGTGCTGTATGTCACTCAACCTCCTAGGTCCTAAGCGATGATCACTTGGATTGTTGATGTATCATTCATTCCAATATTTTTGTGCATTGCTATGAGGGAAACTTATGCCAAGCAAAAGCAGGTGGTCTGGATTGCAGTTCTTTCGCCTACGTGATACTTCTATTCATGCTTTGGTCAATCTGGAGAACATTAATGAATGTCTATCCTCTCATTGATGATTTATTCAGTTTCCTTCAAGAGTTTTGAGTTCCTTTTCTTCTTTGGACATTATAGTCACGATGAAACAGAACTCTTATAATTTACATATAGTGCTGCGGCACCAAAAAGAATGTTGTCTCATCTCTTTCATAGACAGTGATAATTAAATAATTCTTCTTAATGACAAATACAACTATACGAGTGATAATTATGACTTTTGGTCTTGTTGTGTTTTCTGAAAATGACCAATGATTTGAATGAAATATGCAGATCATATGCTCTTGCTCCCGTTTATGAGGCTGCCACAAGGCTAATTGAAGATTCCCCAAATATGAGCAATATTAAAGTTGAATCAGATGATGCGGATAGTAGAGAAGTGATCCTACCTGGTGTTGATCTTCTCTTTGATGGGTCTGAGTTGCGCCCTTTTGACATTGGGGCTTGCCTGCAAGCTAGACAACCTGTCTCATTAATAACAGAGGCTTCAGCAGCCTCTGCATCTTCTTGGACTAAGTAGTGGCTAAGCTGCAAAGTTGCTTTTTGGGTGTAGATAGAAGAGACTATTCCTTTAGTCACCTGGAGACGTTTTTTTTCTGAATCCTGTTCTTCACTATTGCTAGCTTGTGGATTCAGTTTCTTATCGACGTCTCTTGAAGCTGGCTGGCATTGAGGTAATATTCTGTATATTTACTGATTCCTTCACCACCTACATTAAAGGCATATTCATTATGAACCAAGATTTTTAGTAGAAAGATCTTCCACTCTTCAATTTTTATCATGATCTACAGATTCATCGTTCTTGTCTATCTGTATTTCATTTTTCTTATCATGATAAACAAGATGGTAGTTGCTTCTTCTAGAATGGATTTATCCCATGGAAATTTATTACTGCCCCATATATGAAGTTACCTTTTAAAAAGTCAAAATCAAATTGGCAAAACATTGTGGACCTTGACAATATTCTTTGTAAATGTGAATTAACTGTGTGGATAACCAATAGTTGATTTTAGAAACTTCATTTTAGAGGGAACTTCTGAAAAGAAGAAAGGTCGCTCTGTCTGGGGGAAATGGAGTAGTGATAAGAAATTTAGGTTCTGGATGGCTATCTTTATATTAGCGTGCAATTTGCTCTGCTATTCTGCTGGGCATCAGATGTCCATTATTCATCCCTATTCACCTGAACGCCTCTCTTCCCCCATAACCCTTTGTGTACACTCTCTTTGGTGGTGTCATGTACTTATAAAAGCTTTGCCCCAGTATGTGTACTACTCAGAATATCTTAATGTACCTTGAACTGGATATTTTGATTATTTTTTATAAGCTGGGTCTTTATTTTACTGTTGCTGCTATGCAGGTGTTGCTTTGTATTTGTGAGGCATGGTTTACCCATCAATACAGGTTTATGTAGAAGGGATCAACCCCCTCCCTCCCCCCTCCCACTTTTTCATAATGAATAGGCATCATTCTTAAAGGTGTTCCTTTTTTCAGACTCGATATCTCTTTGGTGATCGTATATTTTTTGAGAACGAGAATCCAATACAACTTCTGTAAAGTGGACGAAAATGAAACATTCTTAAAATTCATTATTGTTACCTTTTTTGCAAATACCACAAGGAGAAAAGGAAAAAGAAAAATAACAATGTTTAACAAAAAGCTTCATGTCTCTACCTGCATTTACCTTTTGACTTTATGTTTTATTCTATTAAATGCAAACTGGGGACTCTTGGAATAGTTCAAATATTTATCAACTACATTACGGAGACATTGAGGACGTATTCAATCTGGTTTGATCACATTTACAACTTACGTGGACTTGTGTAAAATATGCCATTGGAAACAATTAAGTTCATTCCAGTGTACTATGAATCATTGATTCCCATCTTTGGTCAGAACCGTGTTTCCTTAAGTGGGCATTCTACCGATTACCCAATTATGACCAAAATAACAGGTAGCAGTTTAAACAGGTTAGTGCAAACAATTGTGGGTAAATGTATGGGAGTATTCCGTTCAAGCGTATACCAGTTTTGATCTAAGCTTGTTTACCAGGTTTGATGGAAGCTTGCATTTGATTACGATTTATGAGTATCGGCCCTTAAGTAGCTGGGAGGGGTTCGGGAAATTGATAGCTTACGGTTTTGGGACTGTTTTGTTCTTGCTCAATTTTACAGGACAAGTTACTAGTTTTGTATAGATGTAAGATGTACGCCGTGGTAGCAGAAAGGGAAAGATCAATGTTTCCTCTCCGGGCTCTCCGAGTAGAAGAAATTTCCATGATGGGTAACCAATGACTAATGCTTAACGTGGGGAAAAGGAACTTACCGTGATTCTAAAGAATGCTTGGAAGCTTGGGATCTTTAGGTCATACATACGACAATCAAAGTCTCAAGAACGTAAAATCTTCAAAGTGGCCAAGTGGGGTAACAAAAAAAAAAAACCCACTATAATTCTCGGGTCGGGGCATTACATGATGATGCATGCATGTTGAAGCTTAAAGCGATCACAGCAATATTGAAATGAAAGTTGTGTATTAGCTAGACCCCATCTCGTACAATCTGCAGAACCCGACAATCTCACATTGATGAAGATCTTAAAGCTATATTGGAGTATCACATATGTCATACACCAGATGAATTAAATATTCCCCTACATTAAAATTTCCGAGCAAGTTCCATAAAGAGATTCTTTGAGAGACTGAAATCAATTTGGAGAGGAAGGAAACGGAATCAAACTTAGGTAGGTCGTATCGTAGGTTTTGCAATGTTTGTTCGAAAAGGTAAAAGCCATGATAAAATTTGGGTGTTGTTATTTGTATACTTCACTTTTGATAAACGTACATTTTTTTTCTATTTTTAAAAAATATTTTTGATATAAGTACTATAATACCCTTATTAATAATATTATATGTTCACTCGAAATTTAAACAATGTTAAATACACACTCCTAGACACAAGAGAGAGAGACAGAGAGAGAATAATGAGATCCATCAAATATTTCTAGCATCGAATTTAAAATGAGGCATTTACCCCTACAGTGATATCTATAGGTTTCATGTGAGAATTGAGATACTCGGTGCTAATGGCATACAAATTCATCTATGTTCCTTCTGCACCCTTAGGCTTATATGCAGATCTGCATGTAACTTTTTCAACCCAAAATAGACCAAATTCAACAAACCCAAATCACAACTCTTAAAGCCTAAAAGCTAGAAGTAAAACTTGTGATTTACTTTCAAAAGCCCCTAAATAAGACCCAAATCAACATTTGCACCCTCTCTCTCTCTCTCTCTCTCTCTCTCTCTCTCTCTCTCTCTCCATCTAATCAAAGTCTCGGAAGTAGCTATTTAATATAATATTTAGAAAACCTAAATCTCCACAGTACTGCTTAGCCAAAAAGTAGGATCATACTCTTTTCCTATTAACAGTCTGTATTCGTAGCAACATATTGGAATCTGTCTGCAACCATGTCTTACATTATTAAAATAAAAAGAACAAGAAAAATATATGTAGAAAAGTGCATAAAAGAACAGTTCCTACCTTGGAGGGATAAGAAAAGAGCTGCAATTCGCCGTCAATAGAGAAGTTTGGAGGATAAAAAGAGAGGCGCAAATCGCCGTCAATGGAGAAGAAGGATAGGAGCGGAGGAGTTTCGTGCTTTTGGGCGTTACTTTCGTGTATTTAATATATTTTAGGTGTTTTAACATGTAACTTTTATTAAATGGATGGATTTTCTGCATTTTAGGCCCTATTATTTTTATGAAAAGGCCAAAAGGACCCTCAGGTCTGACTATAAGGCGTTTGAGCCCTATACTAATTTTTTTGTTGCGAAATAGGAAAAAAAAAAAGGATGAAAATGGTTCAAAATTGACAGGAAGGGGTTAACTTGCAATTTTTATAATTTTTAAGGGGTATTTTAAGTTATTATTCAATTAACTAAACTTTAGGAGGTTTAATGTAATTTCAAATAAAATAAATAAAACAAAAATAAAACCCCTCCTTCTCCCTTACACCCCACCCCACCCGTCACCACCCCCTTCCCCCACGTCTTCCATTCCCCCTTCCCTCTAGCCCCCTCCCGTTTCTCCCTCCAACAATGGCCTTCCCCTCCCCCGTTCCCCCTCCTTCCCGCCTCCCCCGTTCCCCTCCCCTCTCTCTCTCTCTCTCTCTCTCTCTCTCTCTCTATATCTCTCCCCTGTTTTCTCTTGG
>JAOWAN010000005.1:12855890-12879123 GCA_028566635.1 Lobelia cardinalis | reverse complement strand
AATTTAAAGGGCAAAATTGTAAAACTCTTACAAAACCAAAACCAACACAAAACAAACACAAAACACAAACAAAAACATAACATATTAAAAAACTCGACGTCCAAACGCAATTGTGAGAACATGTGAGAATTACTAGGATCCTACAAATTGATATTTGTTGAATCTTAGTTTTTATATGTTGGATCTTAGCATTATTTTTCTAGAGTTGTATCCTAGTGGTTCTCACGGTATATAAGTTATTATTTGAACAAGACCCTATAAATATATAGGTAGCTGTTCAAATGAGAACCACAAATAAATTGCGAACTTGCGAACCACTGTGGACTATGAAATTATTTTCATGGTTCACGGTTATGAAACACCGTGAACCATTAAATATGAACTGTAATGTGAACCATGAAATATAGTTGTGGATCATGAAATATAATTGTGAACCCGTAGTTATTAAAGGCGCGCCTAGGCGCTAGGCTCAGGCGAGCGCAGCTTTTGGGCCTAGGTGCGACTAGGTGCTAGGCCCCGTTTTGACCTAAAAAAGAACTGCGGATTTTCCCCGCGGCTGAGAAAGAGAGGCGACGAAGGGAAAGAGAGAGAGAGGGGAAGGGAGACAGAAAGAAAGATGGAGAAAGTCACCGGAGGAGAGGGTTGTCTGCCTTGAGTGTTTGTAGGAGGAGAGGGAGAATGGGCAGCGACGTCGCAATCGATCTGTGTTTTGCTGTCAATCTGTCTTGCGGGAATGAGATATTAATTTAGCAAATTACCCCCGATCTATGTTTACTTTTTTAACATTTAAGCGCTTAAAGTTTTTAATATCACAGTTTTATCTCATTATCTTATAATGTTATTTATTTAGCCTTTTTGCTTTTATTTTTTTCTTTTTTTCACACTTTTTTTTCCTGTTCTTTTTCCCTTCTTTGATCTTTCTTCTTTTATAATAGCTATTCAAGTTACATTTATGCATACAATTATAATTTATATCTATATTTTTTTTATAAAACCCTATAATTTTAATACAATTGAGCATATTAAAAAATATTTATATTTTAAAACATTTTTAGGCTTCGTCACTCCGGCGCGCGCCCGCCTTGCACCTAGGCCCGGGCACACCTTTTCGCCTTGGTGTGCCTTACACCTTTAATAACTATATGTGAACCATGAAATATAATTGTGAACCATGAAAATTATTTCATGGTCTACAGTGGTTCGCAAATTCGCAATTTATTTGTGATTCGCAGTCGAATACGTCCCTATATATGTGTGAGTGTGTGTGTGCGCGTGTGTACACAAACAGCGGTAAACTAGTCATGTATGATAATATCTATAAATTGTCAAAGTGAACTGCATTAGTGTACTATAATCAGCAAGGATAATTGTTCTTCTGTATATATTGGACAGGGGAAACTTCTGATGCCAGTATCAAAGCTCTACGCTCCCGGCAAATTAAGAACTTTCATTTGGCCTTAATGATATCTCAGGTGAATTGCTATGGAAACTGCTGCACAGAATGACCCCATGACTTTACAATGCAATTAAAACTGGATATATTGTAGGATCCTACATATGTTTAGTGATCATACTGTCTAGAGTATTTTTTTTACACCCTTCCTTTTTCTCCGACTTCTGTTGCTGGAGTTAATATACTCTCTGGGCATCCACAATGAATAATTTCGTCCGTAGTTTCTATTGACAACTAGAGGCTCATGTATTTTATCTTTAGGGAACACCAATGATGCTAATGGGGGATGAGTATGCCCATACTCGCTATGGAAATAACAACAGTTATGGACACGATACAGCTATCAACAATTTCCAGTGGAAACAAGTATGTGATGTATTCATTTTTGTTTCATAATTGTTTATTCCGGATGTAATAACCTACTTTTATTGCGGTTGGAGTATTAGTTGCTAGCGAGGAAGAATAGTTGCTTCACGTTCTTTTCGGAGATGATAAAGTTTCGCCATAAGCATCCAATTCTGAAACAAGAGGATTTTCTTGGCAAGGTACATCTTTTCTGAGCTCATTTCATTTTGTTAGAATTGATTATTGCCTCTTCTTGGTCTTGACATAATTTCCAAAATACTCTGCTAATATTTTTAAGTTTGATCTAGTAAAGTTGCACTTGCCAATTAAGGGGCACTGTATTTGGATATATTCTATTTCCATCCAGTCTTCTAGATTGGTATTTCCTGCCTCTGACCTCCAACCTACATATATGTAGTTCCTGCATTGCGCTAATTATTTGATTATTTTTCCAGCTTATATACAGATTTGCTTACCCAATTCCTTTTCTTTCGGAAAAATGACTCTTTAAACTTAAAATTTTTGGGAAGCAGAATTTATGCATGTATCTTCATTCATATGGACTATGAACACGAGACAAAAAGGTCAAACCCAGTGCACTAGGCTTCCGCTCACGCAGGGTCTGTGGAAAGACAGGTTGATTCCAGGACCTGAACCTGTGTCAAAGTGCTGGTCTGCAAGGGCACTTGTCATTGTGCACCACATCTAACTTTCTACGAATATGCATTATACATATATTTGTGTGTTTGTGTGGACGCGTAACTATATTTTGGGCATGTTGCAGTATGTGAAAGTGCTATGGCCTGAGCTATATCCTGTTCTTCATTGGAACACTTCTCTTACGCGCAAGCTAATGGAATACTCGATCTTGTGCAGAATGAGGTGACATGGCATGAGGACAACTGGGACAATTATGAAAGCAAATTCATTGCATTCACGTAAGGATAGTCTCCATTTATTATGATGTGCATATACATGGTACTGGAATATCTCTGGGCAGTCAAATCGTGTGGTTCAGTGCTTCAGTCATCTGCTCTATAACCATCTTTATTTGATATTTCTGTTGTTGCCTAAATATGTTTTGGTGGACACGTTTGGGCTTGTGTTTGTTCATGTATGTGAAGGGTACGATTAACAAATTTAATTGACAATGTGGCTCGCCCAAAGTTACTTTTCCCATGTATTTTGATCAACATGGGGGCACCCAAAACTTATTAACATTATCTTCTTATATTAGTTAGACTTACAGGAGTAATGATTTACTTTCTGCTAGGAAAATCACTTGTATTACATTTAGAATATGAAAAGGCATCCTAACCATAGCACAGACATAAAGAAATGACCTTAGAAAACTATTTGGCTTATATGTTTCCTTACTACTCACATGTGCTAAAACTATCACATCCCGATATTGAATACAACGGTGTATTGACCGTTCATGGTTATGTTTGAAGCTGCCTGCTCCAGGGTTTGTACAAGAAGACTTCTAGTTAGGCTTAATGGACAAGATTTTTATGCGAATCTGATGTTATTTTGTAGGGTATGATCGAACCTTTCAATCTGCTTATACGAGTGTGAATGGAATCTGTTAATCCATGACAAATCACAAATGTCTTGGATTTTGGCTGAAACTGCAATGTTTGACGCAGCCTGCTGCATGGTTTGTGCAAGCCGTTCTAGGTAGGCTAGTCAATGGATCAGATTTTGATCCGATCTCAATGTTAGTTTTTTATTCCCACTACAATTTACCCCCTCCGTCCCAGTGGAAATGGAAGTGGAAGTCGAAGTGGTACACTTTCCTTTTTCGTCCGTCCCACTTAAGGGTTACACTTCCCGTTTTGGGCCATGCCACCTGACTTCTTTACCCCTACTTTTTGCAAGGGATAAATATGCTACAAATTTAAGGGGCTTCCATGGAAATGATCCTTTTTCAACTAATTTATTATTTTGTGTAAAGTCAAAGTGTAACTCTTCTAATGAGATGTAGGGAGTATATGATTATGAGCTGATCCTTTTTCAACTAATTTATTATTTTGTGTAAAGTCAAAGTGTAACTCTTCTAATGAGATGTAGGGAGTATATGATTATGAGCTGAATCTGTTATCCTGAAACATATCACAATTGAATCAACGGTGGTCCATCCCATTATGATGGATCAGATTTTATTTTCAAAATATAGTGTAGTAGTACGATTCATATAAAATTATTTATGAGCAAATAGTCGATTGATAATTCCTATTTCAACTCAATATTAATCCTTTTGAACAGTAAACTCTCTAATTAACATTGTCATTTCACGTTTGTGTTGCTTTGGACACATTTTTTTAATGTATTTTTGAACTTGATAGAGGATGAAGTTAGTTCGATATTTCTCCTCAAATACTTTTAATAGGGTTGGAGAGAATGCAATCTAGAAAGTCTAGGATATGGTTTGAGAAATGAGGTATCCAATAGATAATCTAATCCAACCCAAATCCAATATTTTCCCTACACATCGGATTTGGATATTCAGTGTTTCATGTAATTTTTTTTTTTAAAATAATGGGGAGAAATTTTCCCACATTGGTGAGAATGTGGAGTTTCTACCACATTGATGGTTGAATGAGAATTTGTTGGGAAAGTATAAAGAGTGTAGTGTCAAACTAAAGGGAAGTTGTACCACATTGGTAGGGGACAAAGTGGAAGTCACTATATATGTGATAACAGTCTAGTAGTGTTTAAACTTTATAGAAACATTATACCACTTGTTACTCCCTCTCGTGCGCCCGCGCAGGAGGGGTGCAATCGGCCAACTTAGCCTGACTTGTGCGCACAGTTTTGCTGCCTTGGCCTTTCTTTATCCCAGCAATAATTCAATGGAAAGATAATCCCAGGAAATCAAAACGTTTGAATTAATTCTGTATTAACCACATGATTATTTGGATCTTTAAAGCCTAGTTAATTCAGGTTATTCGCCTGGGTGGTTACAGATTTGGGAGAATCCTTTATAATCTCACTCATTTTCAGTATGAGGGACGCGGAAAAAGATTAGCTATCTCTCTCTCTCGGATTCAGAAAAGTGTTCATCGATTTTCTTTCGTTCTAGTTCACCGGTGAAGCTTTTTTGTGCTAGAAAGACCTCACGACCGTTGTATCCTGGGAAACAATTGCCCACGATTTTCTCTTCGCACTTACGGTTGAACGGCAAAATTGTTTTAAGGAAACCATTCTTAAGGAGCCTCGGATAATTTGTGGTTTATTTGCTGTTGGGACTTAGCTGTTCGCATTGGCTGTTTGTTTCGTATACTCAGATCCTAACAAAATTTATAGTATATAGTACGAATCTCTCTCTCTCTCTCTCTCTCTCTCTCTCTCTCTCTCAAACACACACACACAAATATGAAAGAAATTATGTTCACCATTATATGTTTATCCTTATCATGGGAGGTTTTCTTTGTTGCATTTTGCTGTGATAGAAGGAAGTTGACTAAAGCATTTGTTTGCAGGCTTCATGATGGTGAAGGAGGAGACATTTACTTGGCATTCAATGCACATGATTATTTTGTTAATGTACCAATACCTCCTCCACCACAAAAGAGACATTGGTTTCGAGTGGTAAGTTTTCTTCACTTTATCTTTCTTAGTACTACTACGTATTATGGAAGGTTCTTTTGTTTTTAGCCTGCCTTACCCGTTACCTTTTCATTTGTACAAATGCTAGCCAACTGTGTAAATCAGCTGTACAGAACTTTTAATAGTGGTTTTTGTCATCTGTTTTTTCTCCTATGAATTTTGAAACGTGCATTGTTTCATATTTTGGTTGAAATGCAGGTAGACACTAACCTCGAGGCCCCCGATGATTTTTCCACCGAAGGAGCCTCATGCATTGGAAACACATATAATGTTGCTCCCTACTCATCAATACTCCTTGAAGCAAAGCCATAGTGTGTTTGAATTTCTGGCAGTTGACTACATCCTATATCTCTTGCCATATGGTTAGATGCTATAAGATTCAACTCAAGAAACCAAATGCATGTCTGCCTCAGTAAGGAAGCTACATAAAAGAGAATCATGATTCATGCCTGCCTATTACAACTAATGGAATCCCTGTGTAATTCCACCCAGTCCAACTGACAGGGATGAAGTGGCTTCCATGTAGGAGTGTTGCATAGCCATTTCTTTGCTCCCTTCCCCTGAATGTACAGGGAGCATACAGCGAACAGCTTATAAATATGTATGGGGAGGATGTATAAAACATTAATCTTGAATTTGAGCGTTTTACAGGAAAAGGATGTTCGATATGCATAACCTCCTTTCAGGAACTCACTGCTGTACCACTCTTGGGTAGTGAACATTTGTAGGCGTACACCTGAGTGCTTTTAGAAGTATTTACATGCGCTCCTTGAGTAATTTCTTCTGCAACCTTTTAGCTTTTAGTAATGCTACATCGTTAAGAGAAGTGGAATAAAAGTGCACACGAGCATAATTGTTTTTTTTTTTAATTTGACAAAAAGTTCGAGAAGTGGAACAAAAGTGCACAAGGGCATAATTGGCTTCTTTTGATTTTGACAAAAGGTTCTGCGGGACAGAGTCCTGTCGTCAGAAAAAATTAGGGGTGAGCACGGTTCTGTTCGACTTGATTTCGGCCTAAAAGTGCTACAGGCCAGCACGAATCGTTTTAGGCCTCAAGAAACCATTGCTGTGCAGTTCGGCTAAGCGGTTTGTGGACATGGTCCGATTTTGGTTTCACTGGTTATTGGGTTAGGGCCATGATTTTATGAATACGATGATGACCAAATGATGAGCATCTAAAATATTTGAAGATCATATATACTCGGAAACACTAGGCGTTTGTAGGTTATTCCATTATTTTCGGAGCACAAAAGAATTATGAGACTTGGCAAAATGACTATAATAATTCGAATAGTAATACAAATCAAACATTGAAAATAGGAAACTTAAATTCAACTAATTAATTTAGGCTTGATCTCATGAAAAACAATAATAATATATGCATGATGTATTAATCTCATGAAAAACAATAATAATATATGCTTGATGTATTAAGAGGAGAAAAATGAGGGTAGTATACATACACAATTTTCCTTTTCTCATACATGCATCTATTAGACGATGTATCTATAGTATATGGACAAGTTGTCCATATAGGCAAGAATAGTGTGCATAAATATTAAAAAAAAAAAAAAAAGAGTTGTAATTTGCCGTGCCAGAGTCTTCACTGAAATTAAGGCAAGTATTATAGCAACACAATTAGTTAGTTTTGACAGCTCTTTGACTTTGTTGCTAAACTCAATTATATGTTAATATTTTTTTATAGTCGATTACACATTTAATTTCATGAACTACCTCTGTCATTGTTGAAGAGGTAATATATTAAAATAATTATTTATTTATATTTAAAAAATGTTCGATATTAATTTGTACCGTGCCCTCGAATACAGGCATTCAGTAGTTTATTATATAAAAGAACTAGTAAATGCCCGTGTCCGAGGACACGGTATTCGGACACGGCGCGATAATGTTTGATGATTTATTTTTTTAATAATTCGTATTAAATATAAAAATTATGAATATTAACCAAGAAAAAACTATAAAGAAAAAAATAAAAATTGATCTCAAAATAAAATAACAAAAATATAATTTAACAAAACATAAAAAATATGTATATAATTACATTACACATAAAATATAATCTATGTATAAAAAATATGTATATAATTACATTACACATAAAATATAATATTTTTTAATATCTCTTTCTTCTCAACACACACTTACTTTTCCCATTCCCAATACATACACACTCTCACATATAAAACACTCATTTCCCAATACAAACTATCATCATTTGAAATTACTATTCATTTGGAGTTACTATTCATTTGTTGTGGGTCCTATCGATCTAAGATAGATTCTGAGTCTTGCTACTTCTCCCGAGGGACACCTAACCAACGCGTACCAACGAACCTCCAAATTGAAAGGGAACCATTCTCATTCCGGACCAAAATTTTTTGGTTTCCTTTAAATAAGAGTTTGCACCTGCCATTGGTAGCAGGGGTGCAGCAGTTCAGTTTGAGATATAAATCATAAGTCGAATCGTATTCTATTTATTTGAAAATTTTCAAACCTAAATCAAATCAGAATACTTGAAAATCAAATCGATGAATCGAACCGAACCGAACCGAATCGTGTGGTTTGAAAATTTTTCGAACCGTAACCGAATCGTCGTTAGTCGAAATCAAACCAATCTCATCAATTTAATTTGATTAACGATTTGAGGGGCTTGAACTTTCATCCCTAGTTGCTGGCTATGACACCGTTTTTTTGGTTTTCTCGACCTGGCTGATTTTTTCCGTCTCTTGCTTGCGCCCCTAGAAATTACTATCATGCTTTGGTGGTGTTTTGATGTACTTGTGCTGGCGTTAGCATTACTCTTGAGCCGTCAAAGTTAATTTGTTGGAAGATCGACAAGATAATTGTTTGTTCAAAGTCCAAGGAGAATGGAAAAGGGAGGAGCAAGAAGCAACACAACCAACCAGCACTACCTCCAAATGTTCTCCGTATTTTCCCATCGCCTACATAACTACCAACCCCAATGCAAATGAAATAAAAGTATATTCGCCAGCTCGCAAATTGTGGGTAAATCTTAACTGTTAAAAACTTGAATGATAATAGTGTTTGCTATGCTAGCTATTTGTAGGGTGGAAACTTGAATTTGAAAAATTTATATGATTTGGGACCCTTGTAAATGAGATCGGTAGATAAGCTCATATTCTTAATCGGCTGAAACACATTCGCAATTTTTCACTAACACCGTTACGTTGGCGTTCAAGAAAATGGAAAACAAATCTGTGATGCGCAAGCAGTGGAATGAGGAGGCACCACCTATATGTATTCTTAACTGGCAACCACCAAACAATAGAATGTGTACCTTCCCATTGACGCTGGCCATGTTGTAGTAGGTCAATTTTTGATCTAATTATAATATCTATTATGTGTGAACATAATATATTATATATAAATTGTATATTAAGTGTTATTTTATGGTTTGGTCCAACTAAAGTGATTTATTCCGTTAAGTTTATTTGGGCTTGTGGCATTGTGGCCCAATATTGTTAATATATCCTAAAGTCCTAATCCTATTCTGTGATGGATTGACTAGAGTTTAGTAAACCTAAAGGGTTGAGGATTCCTATAGGCTTTAGGAATCCTATTATGTCGGTTCGATTCGATTCGACTCCGTTTGATCGGACTTTGTTTCCATTAGGACACTCAATCTTGTATCGGACTTGTGAGATGTGAATTAACAATTACCCCCCATCTTTTTTTTTTTTTTTTGGCCCCAAGGGGGCATGGAAAGGGATCGAATCTGATACCTTACACACTGTAAAGTTCGGTTCTATCACTGAGCCACCCCTTGGTTCCCAATTACCCCCCATCTAAAAAGTACTCTCCTCCTACTCCATTTCTAAATGAATATTCTGTTTGATTCTTAAAATGTTAATTTAATTATTATTGAAATAATTATTTGATATGTATGTATTTGTTTTAGGTTATAAAATTTCACTCTATGTACGAATATTGAGTAAACTATTTATAAAATTGTTTATAATCTCATAATAACAAGTCCCTTGTCATAAAAAAATTAATCAAAATTTAATAAAATTAACAAAAAAAAAAACAAAACACTTATTTAAAAATGAAGAAAGTATTTACTAGTTGTGTCAACACAATATTTCGTTTACTTTTTATACACTTTTTTGAATGGTCTTATTATTATTATTATTTTTTTTTTTTTTTTGTCCCAAGGGGGCATGAAAAGGGATCGAACGTTTTTTAATGGTCTTGCATGTCACTTAATCACAAGAATAGAAGCACATGTTTAGATACATGTGTGTTTGATTTGGAGACCTATGTACACATTAGAGTTTGATTTGTAGACGCTATATAAAGTTCAAAGGGTTCTTCTTCTACCTAAAGTAAACCCCACATCATATGAATTCGATTGACTTTTACCCTTAACAGAGGATGTGGGAAGCAATTGGAATCACTAAAGAAATTTGAATTACAGACTAAAAATTGAGTGAGCTTTAGGGACTTATGACAAAGAAGTGGACACAAAGTATAAATAATGACTGAAAATGATAAAAGTTAAAGTTAATTTTAGAAGGTAGTGTTTGCTTGCACTTATTGACCATCGAAAAGGGAGTTTTGTTTGATTAAATCAGAAAAGTCAAAAATTAGATCGTTTGGTAATTTTTCTATTAATATAAAATTTTATTAAATCCGATTTAAAACTAAACCTGAATGGTTAATACCAACATCTGAAATTTCTTTTGCAAAATTTTATCCCTTTAATAAATATTTAAATTTATTACTTTTTCTCTCTTATTTTTATTTTTATTTGTACTTTTAATTTAATACAAATAAAAAAACTTAAGCTTTTAAATTTTAAATTTAAAAGAAATTTAAGTTTTAAAAAAAATTTAAATTAAAATCTTAAAATTAAAATACAGTAAAATTTTACATTCTTAAAATAATATTTTAAATCAAACATTAATTTTGTATATTAAATTAAATTATTTTGAGTTTATATACATTTACATATATAATTAAAATATAATATAATTTAATATAATATTTTTATTTTATATATATCACTAAAATTATTTTTTATATTCTACTAATTTATTCTATTAATTTATTATTTACTCTAAATTTTATTCATATAATTTTATTTTATTTTATAATTTTTGTTTGTAATTATTTTAAAAATTAGATAAAAATTTAAAATATTTCAAAAAAATAAATAAATGTAAGAGCATGCTCATTTAAAATATGATTGATAATCATATGAAGAAATGATTCTAAAACCTAAAATTTAGTAAATATACAGTAAACTATATTTAAATTAAGGATGAAGATAATATATAAGTCGCAATATAAGAATAATTAAGTAAATATTGATAATAAATTTAATATATATAATAAATATATAATAATTTTTATTTATCTTATAAATATTCTATTTAAAATGAGAATATGTTTATATTGTTATTCAATAATTATAAACTTCTATCAGCGGGTTAAAATGAACAAAATACAATATTCAGATAATTCATTCAATTCAGTTTTCCAAACAGTTTTACTGATTCAGCTTTCAGATAATGCTTATAAATTTTTTAAATATATTTAAACTTATTTTTAGACTTACATTTAGCACTTAAAATAAAGAAACATCACCTTAAAATAAATCAAAACCCTAAAATATATTCTATTCCATTCTCAAAGGCACTTTATTCCGATAATGATAGGCGGAATAGGAACTAATCTACAGTTACCCCAAATTGATTACTACCGGAATAAACACTTCCGCGAATAGAGTAAAATAATATTCGCATCTATTTTTGAAATAATAGATTTCAAATAATTCTAAAATTTATTATTTTAAATGCAGTAATGTTACTGTACAGCCGTGCTAAAAGCTGGTCTCATGAACACAAGGAGTTTGGTCGTTGGGTTTGAGGCTTCCCATCCAGTTGATATACCGTGTGCCTAAATATATGATGTATTAAATACGTTTAAATACATATAAATATAATAAATTATATATATAATATAATATAAAATACACATAAATTATACGATTTGAACCAATACCATGTGCCAAACCGTTTGGCGCTCCCCACCTGCTGCGGCGATAATTTTTGAACCAATATAACTGTTGCATTTGCACGCACTCCCATTCTCAACTTTTTCTTTTTCTTTTTTTAATAACCCCCTCCAAAGTCTTCATTAGCAAACTTTTGTTGACTTTAGCTAATCCTTTGATGTTAAGTTGGTTTTTTTTTTTTTTTTTTGGCATATTATACCGCAGAAAATGTCCGCATTCGAGAGTGTGGGATAAAAAAAAATTAATTAAATAATTTATTAATTATAAAAATTCAAAAAAAATTGTTCAAGAGTACGAAGTGCAAAAATAATTTAAAAAGTACTTCTTCCATTTCATAATATTGGATATTTAAGATTTGATTACAATAATTATAAAATGCATTAAGTATCTCCTAATTTTTTATTTTTGCCCTTTATTAAGTCTCTTAAAATTCTTTTCTCATTATCAAGAGGCATTGACATCTTCTAAATATTGAAATTGAGATAAAAGGATAATTTAGAAAAAAATATAGTAACAATATGTAAAATCCGTGCAAAATCTCAACTATTTTAAAATAATTTTTTATTTGTAGTAGGTCAACTATTGTGAAATGGAGAAAGTAATAATTTAATTAAATATTTTAAAATAATATTATATATAAAAAATATTACTAACATATAAGAAATGATAAATTTATATAATTATTAATTTTAGTGAAAAAGTGTGGCGAGTTCGTGTGTAAGTTTAGTAATAACAATGGAATAGGTTTAGTAATTAATCGATGACCAACAACTTGTTAACGAGCAAAGCGGACAGGAGTACTTCTAATAATCGTAATTAGAAGTAGCTTACAACATTTCTAATTAAATTACCCTTTTCTTTGTCTTATAAATTTACGTACATGACGAATGTAGATTAAATTGACTTGGTAAATACTACTACAAGCTTTTTACTTCTTTTTCATTGTTTTAATCTTGTTAATTATGTTGATTAAGCACAAAATTAGATTGATAATTAACATAAAATCATCAGAGATTAAGTCCAAAATATTCTCATACTGAAATTGTAATCTTTTCACAGATAGATGATTGTATTTTCATAGATAGATTACTTATTTACTTGTATCCTATAAATAGGCCTATTTGTAATGTTCAAACACACAAGGAAAATGAATACAATCTCTACCAATTTTTGCCTGGTACCATCTCAAAATGGTATCAGACCAGCGTTCTGATTCTAGGACTCAGAGAGTTTTCATCATCGTCCTATACTTATTTCGACTAAATTAGCTCGATCAATCCCTGCAAAAATCACAAATCATGTCAGAATTTTCAGAAACCTCCAGCCAGCCAAAACAATCAAACACAAACATCCCTTATGAAATCACAATGCAAATTGCAAGTTTGCTTCGAAACGGAATTGGTGAAACCAATCAGTCGACACAATCAAATTTCGAGAATATCAATCTCGATTTCAAACTTGATGGAAACAACTACCAACTCTGGGCGAGGCTCATGAGGATCATAATTGGTGGCAGGGGCAAGGCGCAACACATCACAGGGGTCCCTCCACCACCTGCAATCACAGATTCCATGTATGAAAAATGAGAAGAGTCAGATCATACAGTTTTCTCATGGATAATACAGAATATGGAGCCAACGCTGACAGGGAATTTTGCACAGCACCCTACGGCAAAGGCCTTATGGGACGGACTTGCCGTCACTTACAGTAGTGGGGCAGATCCACTACAAATCTATGACTTACAGGTGAAGGCGAACAAAGTAACCCAAGCAACACTGAGTTTAGAAGATTACTCGAATGTGTACTGCAAGCTTTATGGATGAATATCGATCGAAGACAGCCCAATCCAATGGGATGTTGTGATTTGGGAATTGTCAAGTATAACAAGATTGTGGGAGAGAATCGATTGTACCAGTTCTTATCTGGTTTAAATGAAAAATACGATAGAATCAGAAGGGATTTAATGAAACAAGATCAACTACACTTAGTGGATTCGGCGTACGCAGTTGTACGAAGGGAGGCTACCAGGCTCCAAATAATGAAGAAACCGACAACAGGTGACGACACCGATTCCTCATCATTGGGAATAGGTACGGGACTAGTAGCAAGGGTCACCAGAGACAAACCAGAAGGGGAAATCGGGCAGTCACAGAAGGGTCGGCGCTCAGATAATGGCAGAAGGCCATGGAAACCATCATTGCGCGAAGAATCTCACTTACAGTGCGACCACTGCGGAATGGAGAAACATACCAAGGAAAATTGCTTCAAGCTTGTGGTTACCCTGATTGGTGGGAAAACAACCACAAGATACCATCGAACAGTCGATCGAGCAGTAGGAAAGGCGCCGTTGCTATGGGCATGCCGAAGGTCACCATTAATAGTGGCGGCAACCAAGACGCCAGTATCGGTTCGACAACAAAGGGTCATAGAGCAGTTGGATATAGAGGAGCGGCTAGAAAAGTGAATGGAAGAGGAGCGGCTGATGAAAGAGGTAAAGGGTTTGGGATTTTCTCCCCAAACCCTTCACTGATTAATCCCTAGTTTTTAAAACCCAACTATTTTGGCGATTGTCCAGAAGAGCATGATAGTTTAATTTCAGTTCAAACAGGTCCTGCAAATCGGCTGATAACATAACTAATCTCCAGGCCAATTGCGCTCAACACTTTAACCAGCCCATACCCTCAAATCAACCACAAAGCAGATCAGCCTTGTCCAGCCCACCAGAAAAGAAAAAAAAAACAAGCCCAAAATACACAAAGTCCAATCCAAACCCAATATAAACTCAGGAAAATCTCATGAATGGATCTTTGATTGCAGAGCCACTGATATAATGACCCATGATCCCACATATATTATTACCCATCACTACACGAAAGAACCCATATTGAGACAACAACTGGTGAATTAGTGGAGGTTAAGGGTGCATGGACAATTACTATATCACCAAAACTAAAATTAAAAAACTGTCTTTATGTTTCAACTTTATCAAGCAAGATGTGACCAATGAGCTTAATTGTGCAGTATTGATGAATCCTACATTTTGCCTCTTGCAGGACATTTATACGGAGGAGATCATTGGACGTGGTACTGAGCGAGTAGGTCTTTACTATGTCAACAAACTGGCTCACCACGAAAATGTCATGCTGGCTCACGAAAAATCTGACAGGCAGATATGGTAATGACACCAACGCCTAGGTTACCCCTCCTTTAGTTATTTAAAGCATCTATTTCCTACTTTGTTTCAAAATCATCTCTCCCACCTGACTTGTGAAACTTGCATTTTAGCAAAAAAATCATAGGGCGTCTTTCAATTCCAATAATACTCGGGTGAACTTTGTGTTTTCTTTAACACACTCTGATGTGTGGGGACCAGCCTCATACTTCATTAATAGTCGATTTCGATATTTTGTTCTCTTCATTGATGATTATTCTCGAATGACTTAGGTGTATTTCCTTAAACACAAATCAGAAGTTTCAGAGAAATTTGTTGCTTTTTACAATATGATTCTCACTCAATACAATAGAAAAATCCAAGTCTTGCGATTCGATAACGGGGGAAATATGTTAACAACTCAATTGGTAATTTGTCTCGATAAAGGCCTCATTCACCAGACTATTTGTCCTGATATCCCACAACAAAATGGAGTTGCGGAACACAAGAACCTTAGACTCCTTGAAATGACATGAGCTGTGATGCTTGAATCATATGTTGCCAAATATTTCTGGCCAGAAGCGATAGCCATGTCAATTTATCTCATGAATCGACTTCCAACCAAAATTCTTGACCACAAAACTCTGATCCAAATATTAGCAACTCAAACCAAAATCCTACCAATATTAACTCTTCCACTCCGTGTGTTTGGGTGTTTTGTTTTCGTTCATATTCTGAATTTAGAACGAAACAAACTTGACCTATGTGCTCGAAAATGTGTCTTTGAGGTGTATGGAGTCCATCAAAAGGGGTACAGTTGCGATAGTCCAGAAACTCGTCGTATTTATGTTACCATAGCTTGTGATTTTCTTGAATCTGAGTTTTTTTATGCTCACCAACCTAGTGGTCAGTGGGAGACTCGAGAAGACTCACTACGTTGGCTAAATAACTTGATCTTGACAGATGAAGTCCCAAAAGAACTAGTAAGCAAAACCACCTAGCTACCTCATGACAAGGAACGGATCAACGAACCCAGTACTCCAACCTATGACATCCACCGGTGGATGCTCGACAAGAGGTAAACATTACACAGTCCCCAGTTATTGCTTCCGCTCTCAATGACTTCAATGATAATGCTAACCATGATAGTTCAGTTTCAGAGACGATGATTGAAGAAATAGGGAGATATGTCTTGCCACCAAGAAGTACACGTGGAGTAACACCGAGGAAATACTCACTAGGAAAAGTATCAAAATGATCGAGATACCTAATGGCGAACATAGTCAGGGGGAGCCTATCACCAGAGGCAAATGCTTTCAATGTTTCTTTACATGATAAGAACATCCCGAGAACAGTAGAGGAAGCCTTGAAGAAAGAGGAATGGTGTCAAGCTATGAGGGAGGAAATGGATGCATTAGAAAAGAATGGAACATGGGAAAAGTGCAATCGTCCCCTAGAAAAAGAGAACAGTCGGATGCAAGTGGGTTTTTTCAATCAAGTATAATGTTGATAGGACAATTGAGACATACAAGGGAAGACTGGTGGCAAATTAGGGATACTATTCGGGTGTTGTTCTCACATGTGGCAAAAATCGACACTATTCGGGTGTTGTTCTCTGTTGCAGTAAATCAAGATTAGCCACTTCATCAGCTTGACGTGAAGAATGTCTTTCTAAATGGCGAGCTGAAGGAAGCGGTGTACGTGGAAGCTACACCAAGTTTCTCTAATGATTTCCACAGAGGAGAAATTTGCTAGTTAAAAAGGGCATTGTATGGGCTAAAGAAATCTCCGCGAGCATGGTTTGGAAGATTCACAATGGCAATAAAAAGATATGGGTACAACCAAAGCAATGCAGATCACACACTATTCCTGAAACTCCGAGGCCCATTGCTCACTAGTTTAATCATATATGTAGATGATAAGATTATAACTGGAAGTGATACCGAAGAAATTGCACAGTTGAGGAAATATCTATTTAAGGAGTTCGAGATGAAGGAGTTGGGAGGATTGAAGTATTTCTTGGGCATTGAGGTATTAAGGTCCAGTAAAGGGATCTTTATATCACAAAGGAAGTACATACTTGATCTATTAGCTGAAACATGCTTAGTCGACTGCAAATCGACATAAACTCCTATGGTGATGAATTATGGTTTAAGGATGGAAAAAGACTGAGTTGGCAGACAAGGAGAGATATCAAAGGCTTGTTGGGAAGTTAATCAATCTTGCACATACACGACATGATATCGCCTATGCTGTAGGAGTTATTAGTCAGTTTATGTATCGGCCACAAGCAGACCATATGGAAGAAGCACTAAGGGTAGTGCATTACCTAAAAGGAACAGTAGGAAGGAGCATAGTATTTCGGCGAAATGGGCATCTGGATGTTGAGGTTTACTGACGCGGATTGGGCAGGCAACCCAAACGACATAAGATCTACTTCAGGATATTTTACGCTTGTTGGAGGGAATATGATAACCTGGAGAAGCAGAAAGTAGAAGGTTGTGGCTCTATCGAGTGGAGTGCAGAAGCAGAATTTCGTGGAATAGCCAAAGGTCTAACGAAAACTTTGTAGATCAAGAAGTTAATGACTGAGATAGGATTCACACCGCAACTTTCATGCAAACTGAAATGTGATGACAAGGCAACAATCATCATATCTAAAAATCCAGCGCAACATGATAGAACCAAGCACGTGGAGGTAGATCGACAATTCATTAAAGAAAAGCTTGAAGACGACATAAATGATCATCCATTTGTCAGATCGGAAGATCAATTGGCGGACATCTTGACCAAAGCGGTTAGTGGACGGATATCCAACTCATGTTTGAGCAAGTTGAGTATTGGTGATCCCACTACACAACTTAAGGGGGAGTGTTGACTAAGCACAAAAATCAGAGACAATTAGGACAAAATCAGCAAAAATCAAGTCCAAAATATTCTCATATTGAAATTGTAATCTTTTTATAGATAGATGATTTATATTTCCATAAATATCTTATAAATAGGCCTATGTACAATGTTCAAACACATAAAAAAAATAAATACAATTTCTGCTCGATACCATCTAAAACAATTGCGGTGGGTGGAGTCTGACCCAACCTTGAAAATAGGGGCCGGGCCGGGTGGGTTTGTGGTGGAAACTCCACAAACACTTGCTACCTAAATGAATTGTTAATTCGTTTCTTTCATTTTTCGAGTCCGAATTGTTAGATGCGTTTGGATAAATAGTTTTTTATTTAATTTTTAAAATTTTATAATAATTAAAATAAAAAATAAGAAAGAAATAGATAAAAAAATTATGGGACCAATGAGAAAAAAATTAAAAATCAAAAAATCTGGACAGAAGGCGACAATAAAGTAAAGCTTTTAGAAAAAAAATTAATAATCTGTCCTGTAAAGTGTAAACTGAAAGCTGGTCGGTTACAAGGTGGCAATGAAGTAAAGCTTTTAGAAAAAAATTAATTTTACAATAATTAAAACCTTTTAAACTTATTTAATTAGAAGAATTTTTTATTAAAAAAAAAGGTAAAAGAAAAAGTTAATCCTAGCTTGATCCTGTAAATAGCAAAGCCGCCTAGATAATGACCTTATTTAATTGGGAAGTATTTTTACTTTAGCAAATCAATTGGGCCAAGTTTGAATTTGGGGTTAAATAAATTTTAGTAAATACTTCGAGGGGCAATTTCTTTTTCCCTCAATAATTAGCATTAAACCCTCGTAAACCTTTACAAAAAGATTTACTCAAAAGGCTTCTACGAGTATTGTAAAAGACAAAAGAGTAAAAGATAATCACATAAATACAAAATCAAGTGGTAATTAGGGACACTAATAAGTGTGCTTAAGAAGAAGTGTCATCATCATTTACACAAAGAAATCCCACTAGAGCTGAGTAAAAAATAAAATAAAAAAATGTAAAATGGAGTCCACGAAATCGATCGAAAAAAACCAATATATTGATTTAGTTTCGATTTTTAGTACTATTAAAATCGAAAATATTAATTTGATTGCGATTTACTCATAATATTACACTTTTTAAATCGAACCAAACCGAGATAATACTATTAATTTATATTTAATTTTTTTACTTAATTAATTACTTATATACACTTATATTATCAATGCATTTATATTTTATAATATTGACTATTGTATTTTTATAAATTTTCACTCTTTTCCTTTTACTTTCGATTTTTTCGCATTCAACTTCCATGATAGAGAAATGTGTTCACATAAATTTTGTAAATTGAATCATAAAATTTATCTTTTTTGTGATTGAAAAACTCTACTCTATATTTATTTAATCACATATTAAAATTTGAAAATTACATAATTTTTTTTGAAAATTAAAAGTTATAAAAATCGAACTGAAAAATCGATTTTTCATGATCTCGAATTGGTTTCGGTTTAAAAAATAATAAAATCAAACTTTTGATTAAATTACAATTTTAATCAAAAGTGACTAAAAACGAACAAAATCGAACCATTATCAGACCACGACAAAATAATCTAACCTAGAACGTGCCAATCATAACGGTAACCTCAGCCAGCCAGCCCCAGGGAGGTGCAGTCGGACACCTTTAAATTATGCAGCAAGCATGTGTACCTGTACTCTCCATCGGATTTTCTTAACAATGATTATAAATTAAGAGAAAATTAGTTACATTAATATTTATTTCAAGGCATAAAAAATGTTTTAATGCGTTAAAAAAATAGTTACATGTATAATGTGTATTTTATATTCTTTCCTTGAGGTATATCAAAATTTCAAGACGAACAATTATGTTTGAGATCTTTTTTTTGAAGTATTTAAAATTTGATCAAAAATTCGATATTTAATATTTAGGATAATTTGTATTATTTAAAATAAAAAAGTAAAATAAATAAAAAGAAAATTATTGAAAAATTAAAAATTACTGGATCAAGTTGGATCATTAGAAAAAAAAAAACTTTGAAATAACCGAAATACAGGGTAAGTATTGTGTCTCTGTTTAAATATAGTTTTTATATACTAATTTAAGATGGGTTCAAATTAAATTAAGTGATTTTTCTTTTTATACTCGTAAAAAAAAAAGTTAATTTTTTTAAGCTTCCTCTAAAAACAAAATTGGGTAATTAAATTAAGAAAGAGGGAGTATTATATCGAAAACTTTGGCAAAAATATTTAATGCAAATAAACAGAGTGAGGGTTCGAGGGAAACAAGGTTTGCATTGATGAGCGTGTCACAAGGTCTCGAACCAGAAAATCAACGGCGTAACCCAAACTTCTTGCCCCCTAAAGCAACGGTCCGACACGTTTACACGTTCAACCTTCAACGGTCCGAAAACGAGTATTTCAATCGTCACTAATCCAACGTCTGGAAAACAGCTTTATCTGCTACGTGTAAGCTCCTAAAGCAATCACGCGTTAAGAAGACTCCAAAGCTAAGAAAGACACCGACGGCTAGGATTGAATCAACACACAGACAGACAATACGGTGTTGTACTGAGTTGTCAACGAATGATTAAACTCCTATCAGCTCATTTAATTGTTGGGTAGTACTAGAAATTAGTGTAAAATCCCTTGCAGTTTTATCAATTTATCAATCAACCCCTTGAAAATAATTATCCAGCAGAAAATCCCAATCATTACAAATACTTGACTTACTGCACACTTTCCATCCAAAACACATGTATATCCCTACCAACTTCATGTTGTGTAGATGATTTAAGATTTTACTTGTTTTTTCATTACATGGAAACCCTAATCATGCAACAACAAAATTCCAACCACTTATAAAGACTCGTTTTATTCATTTATTTTTTTAGCACGGAAAAAGGAAAAAAAGTGAAAAAATAATAATTCTTTTTCACTAATTATTAAGGTGGTTTCAATTATGTAATTTCATACATTTTAAAAGGTAAAACTTACAATTGTTATGCAGTATTTCTATATCAACCTCATATCATATATCTCACCACTCATTCCATCAAAACGCTATTCATTCATACTCCTACTGCATTAATTTCTTTCTCTAACTCGATTCGTTCTCTCTCCAACTTTTTTCCTATCTCTTTGTCCATTTTTTCTTCCCTCTGTGCTTTATCTTTATTCCCTCCGTCTTACCGCATCCATTATATGTCTTCACTCTAATTAACAAATTAAAGCGAACTTGATATAACTGAGGTGAAATTGAATTTCAAACTCGATTCTTTTAACTACATTGATAGTATGTAATCAACCTCCCATCTTCTTTAAGGCTTTCGTACTTTATGGTCATGGATAGTGATGATGAATTGAAGGGCATAATACGAAGTCCATAGGTTTCATTAGGGTAATATGAAAATGATAAATACATACTAAAATTAATGCACACACATATATATATATATATATATAAAATCACAAAAACAATCATATAAAAATAAGAGTCACAAAACTACCTCAAAACCTACTATCCAAACGGGTCCTAAATAGCAACCCACCGCTAATAGTCAAGTGTAAGGTAGCCAATCGCCAAAGCAAAATGAGCATATTCTGCAAGTATATAAAAATTAATTTTTTGATACTACTAAAAATCACAAATTGTTCCTCATCAATCAACCAAAGGTACAGTACCAGCATTATTTCTCAATTTTTATACTATATTTTTATATCCACCATCACTTAGCATTACACAAATATCTTTCCATTTTATAAACCCTAGCCTAGCAATGCTGATAATATTTATTGATTGAACTATTAATTTTATGTGATGAAATATACGTAATAAGGCGTGCATGATCACACCGAATAAGAGTTCCAGCCCTTTAAGTAGGATAATATTCATAAATAAAATGTCAATATACTGGCTTCTATTCTAAGAATCAAAAGAAGTTGGTGTTTGCAAATTTTCTCGTCACTATATTAAAAATCCTACCATTTGTGAACAAAATAAGAGGGCTTCTTATGATCACATAAATTAATCAAGGGGGTGAACTATAAACCCTATACAAGTCCGGTTGTGTTACGGTATTTTTTCTTCAAAAAACGAGTTTAGCTTACAAACAAACCGACTAAAACCCCATCCTTTTCTCTGTCCTCTCCCCCTATATAAACCCTCTTCCCTTCTCTCTCCACTTCAATTAAACACAATTCTGATCTCTCTCTCTCTCTCTCTCTCTCTCCCATTCCCTCACTACAAACTACTCTTCTCTGCCTTCAGC
The DNA here is from genome assembly GCA_028566635.1 of Lobelia cardinalis. Taxonomy (NCBI): domain Eukaryota; kingdom Viridiplantae; phylum Streptophyta; class Magnoliopsida; order Asterales; family Campanulaceae; genus Lobelia; species Lobelia cardinalis. The sequence continues at coordinate 12,857,319 of JAOWAN010000005.1, read as the reverse complement.
CTTTGAGCTTAGAGAGAAAAAGGAATACCGATAACAATGGCATCTTCTACCTTCGTTATTGTGATGATGTTCGCTTTGGTAGCCGGATCTGCTCTGGCTCAGTCTCCAGCAGCTGCACCAACTGTTTCCCCCGCGGCTTCACCAGCCGCCACTCCAATCCCCGCTGTAACTCCACCGTCTAGCGCTCCCAGCGTCTCTCCATCCGCATCCCCCACCGAGGGTCCCACAGCCGCTTCTCCACCTGCTCCTCCCATGGCTCCTGCCTCAGGTCCCAACACCGCCCACCCTCCCAGTCCCAGCACCACCGGCTCTGCTCCCGCGGGTGCTCCCCCTTCTACTACCCCAAATGCCGCCAGCTTGAACAGAGTCACCGTGGCCGGATCTGCGGCTCTAGTGTTCGTCGCCGCTGCCGCTTTGGTGTTCTAGATCTTGCGGAGGGCGGAGATCATTTGTTAATTTATTGTTGTGATGATGATTTGTACTTTTGATGCACCCACGGAGTTTGTGATTTGTAGGAATTTTACTTACTCTATTTTTTATTTATGATCTTTGAATCTTTTACCACATTTTAGCTTTTATATTTACTTTCACGAGGAGGGGGGAGGAGGAGGAGATATGATCAGTACATTGTTCTATTGATTTTGATGGTCGATTATTATCGTTATTTATGAAATTCTTTCGTTATCAATTTCTGTTGGTTACTTTTGCTTGCTTAACGCTACTTTTATGCATTTCGTATTTCCGTTATTAGTGGCTAATCAAACCATAAATCAATTTAGTGGTCTAATTAAACATGGGGAAATGGAAATTAGTGAGTAATGCAGTGGGGGGAACCGACGGTGGGGTTTGTCGTTTAGTGGGACAGCTGTTGGGGGGGTGTTATTCGTCTTTTGGGAAAGTAAGGGTGAACAGGTGTCACGTGGGTCTTACAGCTGTTGGTTATAGAGGGTGTAACAGAGAGGCCATGTGAATTGGTTCGGATGTGAGAGAGAGAGGGAGAGAAGTCAAAGTGGAATTGTTATGTTTTTTTTTTGGGTTAAACTGCAAGAAAAATCATTCAATTATACACGTTTTTTACATTCGGTTATCGAAGTATTTTTTTATTATTTTTTATCATCGAATTTTCATTTTTCTGTTGAAAGGCCATTCCGTTACATTTTGCCGTTAATTGCCCGTTAAGTGACTTATTTTGAAGGGCAAAATGGTCAAAATATTAAAATTATAATTTTAAAATAAAAGGATGCATTGTGAAACCTGTAAAATGTAAAGGTTATATTTGCTCATAGTTGAACTTTGTAAGGTTTAAATTGATTTAATTAAATAAACATAAAAAGAAAAATAAAAAATAATCTAACCCTACCCACCCCCCGCCCCTTTCCCAAAACAGATCTGGACATCTCTCCCTCTCACGCCTCCCTCCCCAGAAGCA
>JAOWAN010000005.1:12810967-12833166 GCA_028566635.1 Lobelia cardinalis | reverse complement strand
AGAGAGAGAGATAGAGAGAGAGAGAGAGAGAGAGAGAGAGAGAGAGAGAGAGAGAGAGAGAGAGAGAACATCTTGAATGAGAAATGACAAGAGGGAAGGAAAATGCTATACAGGGACTAAGTTAGCTCTTGCAATGGAGAAGAGGGGAAAAAGAGGAAGCACCATTGTTCATCAATTTTGTTTTTTTTTTTATAAGTTCATCGTCAGTCATCAATTTATTCCAGAAAGACTTTATCATTTAATAGTATCATCTTTCATTTTAATCAACTGGTAGACAAACATTAGAAAAGCATTGCGCTGGATATTGTTGAATTTATATACCAGAGTAATAGGTATTTAAAACTGACCTTGCTGCTATGCTGATGATGATGATCTCCACTATCACCGGTCTCACTACAGGTACAACTTGATCCACCTTCTTCATCATCTATAATATCTATGTCTGATCCTTCTTCTGATAAATCATCACCATCCTCATCGTCTTCAAAGGTTTCATCATCATCACTAAGCTCTTCACTCTCACTTCCACTCTCTTCTGTGTCCGAATATAGTTCGGTGGACATGGAACCTTCCTGAAAAGAATTTTACTGGTGAACTGAGCTTAAAGCCACGAATAGAACGTCAAAAACCAAATTCTTCTCATCTTGAAACGTTAACATTTGAGCATAATATTTGATATTTCATGAAGGGGACAAAACAGGATGAAATACTAATTTTGAAATTATTAAGTCCAATGTGTGTTGACATATTTCAAAATTGCTTTTTATACTGACCACTAGGTTTGTTTCTCCTAAGAACGAGAAGAAAATAAGAAGAATCAACCCCGCATCATGTTTGCCACAAATAAATGCCTCTTACCCTACAAAAACGGTTTCCATTTATTAGAAATAACATGCTCATTACAATTGAAAAAAATCTTATCACAGTTACACGGTTTACTCCCTCTGCCCCAAAAAAGGTGTCTTGCTTGATTCTGTACATTTACAAGGAAAGATCATAAATTAGAGTCTCTTTTTAAACATTAATTTTTCCGTCTTAAATTCACACCATGGAAACACACATTTTCCTAAATGTTCTTCGTTAATAACCAACATTGTCTACCATAAAGTAACGCTGGTCTCATAGATGTCTATAAAACTTATCTTTCAACTTAACATGTACTCCCTCAGTCCCAGAAAAATCTCCCCAGTTTGACTATTTTAGGTGAATGTGATTAAACTTCAACTAAATATTTATAGAAATTTACTTATTGTTGCGAACTTATAAAAGTTGTCAATGATAGTTCACTTTATTGAAATTTAGATTCTGAAACGTAATAAATATATGTCAAATAGTTGATCTTGTGTTAGGTTGACTTTTCTATATGGAAATAGGAAACAATTTTGGATGGGAGGGGAATATAACATAATTCTTCTTAGTAGCGTCATTGCAGAATGACGCCACAAAGTAAAGAGCATACAGCAAAAAATAGCATAAAAACAAGTTCATTAAATATTTATGTTGACTTCACCATATAACTCCTTCATTTCAGATCAAAAATAATAAAAACTTAAAAGAAAATTGTTGAGAGCCGAATTCAATTTCACCCAAATGTTTACATAAAAGTTGGTAGAGACAAATTCACTTTTACCTAAATGTTTTCCGGAATGTTGAATGACCTTGAATTGCTCTACAGGTTTTTCGGATTCTAAGTCAATATGTATACGAGTGATAAATGGACACATTGTCATTGATTCTATGAAATAACAGAATCTCAGCTTCTGATCTCTAGAGTGAGTTTTGGAAATTTAGAAGCTCTTCTTGAGATGCTGATCATTAAACCTCCATGTCCCTTAAGTGAGTAGAAGGAAGTTCATTAGTGCGAGATAAGAAGAAAAACTGATTGTTAATGTTTTTTTTTTTTCTATTAAAAATACAAAAATGAATATAATGTGAGAAATGACTCAACATTATAGGGATTTTATGGTGAACCATTCAACTGTTTGATGGTTAAGTTTAGCATAGAACTTAATGCAAGAATAGTAGCATAAGTCTCTGTAAGTTGAAGCATGTTGCAGATTCATTCACTTTACAGTTTTTCACAAAAAGATCCTGCTTGCACTTCTGACTTACATGTATGTGTTTTAACATATCCTACATCAAAAGGTGTGTGTAAATGTTACCAGGAGTACGCATTTGCAAACAAAATATATTCCAAGACGATTCTCAACAGCATAAATATATCATTTCTTTTTCAGAAATCCCACTTCAAGAGGGGAACTTTAAGCTAGGTTTTGGAGCTCGGGCAGCCATGAAGGAGAGGAATTAGATCTGGTTTCTTGATTAACTTTATCTTATTTCCTCTGGCCCTCTTCAATAGACACTTTCCTTTTTTCAGAAATCCCACTTCAAGAGGGGCACTATCCTTTTTGGACCATGACATGTGACAATATTGACCTTCCTTTTCTGCCAAGGATAAACAGGGGCCATGTCTTGTGGGAATTTAGGGAAATGACATGCTTTTCACCCTTTTCATAACGTATGTGCATATTCAAAATGTCCCTCTTGAAGTGGGACAGACAGAGTACATGTTTTATCATCAGATCAGACAAAATGTCATCTAAACATGGGAAGAGAGAAAAGAGTAAGTTTGGATAATCCAGCTTTTACATATGAATTAAAGTGAGTTGAGAGGATTTTTCTATTAACAGAACATAATATCTATATGCACACTCAAAAACATAGACATTTGATGCCAAGCAATATAAAGAGTAATTACTAGAGCGTACCCCAAATAAGTGATCATATTCCTCCAGCAGGGTAATAACTATTGCTTGAGCATGGTTAGCTGCAGCAGCTGCTTGCAAAAGTTGAACGGAACCATCACCACCCATATCAAAATCGTGATCGAGTTCACAGTCCCCAGCCAGAAGAGGTCTAAGAAGTAGTGGTGCCATGCAAGCTGCAACAGCTGAAATGCTCATTCGATTCTCAACTTTGCGAGCAGCCACAGCTTGCATCATCACTAGAATTCTGAACCGATTTAAGGAAAAAGGAACGAGTCAAAGTATGAAATATGCTAAACATGCCAAGAAAGAGGAGAAAAGTAAAACAACCAAAAGCACTACTGATGCCAAGCTGAAACAAAAAGGATGGTTCAGTGCACAAAGTCCTCACTGAAGGGACAGAAAAAGGTGCACTGGAAACATACTTAAAAGAAGAAAAAAAAAAGAAAAAAAAAACCTGAAAGATGGCCTGTTTACATGTATAAGATTTAAAATCTGAACTTGTGCACAATGTCAACCCTAGAGCTGTAGTCACGTTATTAGTTACCTCTGTAATAAACGACGATTTGGCTCCGGAAATGTATCACATATAGCAGTGCGCATCGCACCAACTCTCATGCTACGATCAGTTCCTAATCATCGTGATAAGATTCTCCATTACTTAAACAAGACCAAGTAAACATAAAAACATGAAATCACTAGCAGCGTACATGGTACTTAACAGTAACATAAAATATCAAGATGCTCCAAACTGCCTTGGATCATGCCACATGTCCTAAAAGGGGGCCTAATAATGTAGCACATGAAAAAGCATACTGAATTGACATAATAATAAAGAAGAACCAAATAATAATAAAGAAGAACCAAAACTTCCAGAAAAGTGCCTTTTAATATGTTATTATTCATGTAGAACAGGTTTATACATAGTAACAAGTTTGACTGCATTTTTTGAGTTTCAAGCAAAGTGCCAAAACTTAGTGACTGTAATGGGATGCGATACCCATTCCATCATTAATTTTGGAGGGAGGAGGGGGAATGAGATATGAATAAATAGGAACAGAACAGGGTGGGAACGGAATGTTGGGAATATGTTCCTTTATCCCGAAGGTAATGGAATGTCATGCCCTATCTTATTTCCCTTCCCATTTACCTAGTACTATATTGAACACATCTATCATCTATGAATATATTAAATATAGTAGTAGGTAAAAGTGAAGAGAAATTAATGGGATAAGGCATTAAATGTAATTTTCGAGGACAACTACACCAATTTATTGAATGTATCAACTATAAAATGATAAGATATTAGTTTTCTTAATTTAAATAATTGCTAAATTAGTTCGGGGAGGAATAACAACAATTTATTAATGTAGAAAATTAGTTAGTCGCTAATAGGTTAGAAAAAGTAATTACAATCTTTATATCCAATCTAGGAATAGGATCAAGTTGGACGGGGATGGGACCAAAAATATCTTACTGGGGATGGAAATATAATTACTTTTACTTTATGTTCTCTCAAATGGGACTGGAATGGCAATGGAAAAAACGTAATGGGTTGGGAATGGGTAGGGGTAGACCTGTCAATTTGCTACCCATTAACCCATTCTAACCCGCTTTAACCTTCTAAACAGCTTAACCTGTTACAACCCATTTAATTAAAATTTTCAGTATTAGAATGTATAAAAAATATTTTTTTTTTTTGCAAAAGAGTATTCAAATGTTAATTTAAATTTAACTTAACCCATTTATTATACAATTGAGTTGATCGATTGATTAAATGGGTTATAATAGGTTGAACCCATTACAACCTGTTAATTATTATAACTCAACCCATTACAACACATTTGACCCAAATTGACAGGCTTAGGTAGGGGGCCGTATAGGAATCCCATCCGTCCCATTGCCATCAGTAGAAAGAGTGTGATGTCAAGTATCCAATGTGCTTTGTTCAACCACCCACCCCCATTCCTCTTCCCTTTGCATTTTCTTTTTCTTTCATCAGGACTGAAAATTAAGAAATAAAGGGAATGATGGAGGTAAAAGTACCAAAAGATATAATATTCACATTCCAACAGAGAGTGAGAGAAACCAAACCAATTTAGCAAAATGGAAGGATACTGATTTCTTAACATTGCAATATCTCTGAGTTTAAACTTTTGCATTTTTCAACTGTGAGCAATACGACATCAACTTGGGACGATTTTACCCGAAGGAGGTAATTGTTTGCATTTCAGTTTTATTCAGTCACATTATACCATACCACCACCGCACACAAAGAATATGGAGTTAATAATAAATTTTACAAATTTAAAGACTACAATTCTACATGCATCAAGCCCAAAAGCAGCACTCACATTTTTATGGCCATTCAGACATCTCAACGCAAATATAACCATAGTTCTGATTGTGTTCTATCATGTGAAATAAACATGTGTCAAACATAACTAGGAGCTAAAAGTTTCAACTATCAGGTTCATGAAACAATAGAAGATCTCTGATGGCGACAGTGGCGCAGATAGATATTGCACGTACAATGTGTGGTACCAGTGTGCTATAACTAAAGACAGTAGTTAACTCATGTCTCTAGAAGATTTTGAGTCAAAAGAATGAATTAATTTTTAACAGAGTATACTTTGCCCTTAGGAGTTACCCTTTTGCTCAGAGATAGAGAAGAGGGAAGGAGGAAGAGAAGCAAAAGTAGATAAATAACCAGCGTAGTAATATTATAATTCGGTTTGCAACCAACAAAATACAAATATTTTATGAAAATCTAATATCAACATTCAGTTCGAAACTGGACCATATAACATATATCCAAGGCACAACTCATGACAGGCGACATAAGCTGTACATGAAACTTCCAAGTGATGAAATCTTTATTGGACACTGCCAACATGAGAACGTACTTAAACACTTGTGGGAACATGTCTTGATGTGTCTAAGACCAAACATAGGATTTTTTTCAAATCTTACTCAGTTAAAGAGACAGGATTATACTCCCGTACCGAAAACATGTTCCCCATTCACTTTTTGATTTGTTCAAAAAAAAATTGAAACAATGAAATAGTCGCATATCTAAAAAACAATACAACTTTACTGCAATTAAAGAAGATGTTAAGGAAATAATACACTATTGAAACTGTGACTTGTCAAAATGGGACTAGTTTTCTGGTAATCTTTATCGCGGGACATGGAGGAAATGAAGTGCAGGCTCTGTTCTCGGATATCTTTAGCTATAATTAAAAGCTCTGATATCAAAATATGACTGAGACTGGATCAAAGAATAATGAATAGAGGAAAATTCACCATAAAGTGTATAATTGTAAAAATAAATGTATATACATATCCTTATACCCATTCAAGCACTCAATTCTTATTGTGCCGCACCTTTGCAAAATGGACATATACATGTCTACACTTCATTTGGTAGGAAATAATACTCTTCGACTGTTGTAAGCCTGTTGTACGGGGATATAAATATTATTTTGTCAAACCACTGGATAGAATTAAGACTATGCTTTGGCTCACCCCAGGTCCCCAACCATTACTCGACAAAAATAGAAGTATTGAGGAAGAAGCGGGAAGAAAACATCAACACTATGGAAATGACATAGAAACTTACGATATGCATCTAATAAAGCATTGCAGCAAGATGCAGGAACTGGAGATGATGGTAACTCCCGCAGAACATACTGAAACCATGCAGTAATAAACCCAATAATGAAAATAAGCAAAGGCACAATAAAAATGTTTGAACTTTGAGTTCTTATATGCACTTTGATTAGATGGGGTACCTTGACACAATCTGCTATAACGTGCGGATCCTCCCCTGCTGAAAAGTCTGTCTTTCCTGTATCAAGGCATGCCAAAAAAAATCCCTTATGCAAAACTACCAAATACATTTTACCTTGTGATATACGAAATACGGTAGACAGAAACAATCCTGTTAGTATCTTACAAATTAATTAGCAAAGCGAAACTTTTTATATGTGGATATTGATTTACGTTCTCAGCGTGCTACATGAGCTTCGACTAATTTTATGTAATCTCATAATCCACATTTAAAAATCTAATGTATCTTCCCTCAAGATGTTCTAGCTACATAAATGTCACCAAAATCAATAAAAGAGAGATTTCACAGCGGTCGTAACCAAGTTTTTGCTGAGTACTAATACCACATGGAAGGAAAAGTAAAGCCTGTTTCCTGTTCCTTTAAACTTTTTTGGGGGGTTTCCAGATGGACAGTTGTTCTTGAATATAGTTTTTCAGGGGATAAAATACATTTTGGTTCGACTAGTATACACTGAATCCCACACAAGGTCCTGAATTTCAAAAGGTCCCAGTTAAGTACCACAAGTATATTTTTGTCCCATTTAAGGGCTCAACATCAATGGATGTTGAAAAATCAAAGTTTTCTATCATGTGCCTAGCACGTAAAAGAAATTAAAGCATTTTTTGATCTTTTTAACTCTATTACCACATTTACGTGTGAGGCACAAGCATTTGAAAGACCAGACACACTAATTATTTTTTCTTTCTTTCTTAACATCATGTGCAAGACACATGATTAAAAGGCTAAAACTTTAGCTTTTTAACATCCCTTAGTGTTGAGCCCTTAAATGGGGCAAAAATATACTTGTCATACTTAAATGAGACGTTTCGAAATTTAGGACGTTATGTGAGATTTGGCATATACTTGTGGGCACCAAAATGTATTTTGGCTTTTTCTTTAGGAGTCCTGATAAACTCCATCCTAGTCTGGAACTTCTTTTTTTTCTCAAGAAAAGTCATTTGTGACTGGAGACAGCCCAACAATGGCTGCAACAGCCAAATACGTACTGTCTGTTGCTTTTGCTCTAAATGTGAAATGGCTCATCCTAAGCTATTATACAAATCAAAATAGAGCCTAAAAGTACTCATCAAAATGTATAAATACAACCAATATTATGTAAAGTAAAGGCTGGAGAGCACCAGTGCGTAGAAAATACACACCCTGTTCATATTCTCGAATGCGATGCTCAACATCATCAACATCTGCAGCCTGTCGCAATATTCCTTCTACTTTAACTCCTGAACATGAGTTTCGATTGATTAGTGCCAAAAAAGCATTTTTAAGTGCAATTAAACCTTTACAGAAAAAACACCTAGCAAAGAAAGGTCAAATTTCTAATTGTGAATATGCAGGGGGAAAAACAAGAGCCAAACAGGTAGTTAAAATATGACCATGACAACAATGGCTATTGGCGACAAGGGAATCTAGAAGATGATTTATGTGCCACTGAAAAAAGAACAAAATGCAGAAAATCCAACACACTTGACGTATCATATTCAAGCATGCCAACCACAGGTCAGAACAATGTAAAAGGAGAAGACCACCACAGTTTTATTGCTATTAGAAGATTATGACAAAATCGGATTCGTATGCATCAGTATTTTCCAATATCCATATAATGAATCTACTCTTGTATATACCAAGAACTTTACCCTGTGAGATTCTAATTAAATTTGTAGTGTTCTGATCTTAACATACAGAATCGCACAACACAAGGAGAACATTTGGGAATACTTTGCAATGAACTCATACAATTGGACTATAGTCTGCTTAAGATATGTTAAGCAATGCACAAGCCCTTGTTGTCACAGAGAAAACTTCTGAATTCCAATTGTTCTCATGAATTAGGCATCATAGCATCATCAATAGTATGAAGTGAATAAACATTGATAATAATAATAATAATAATAGTAATAATAATAATAATAACAACAACAATAACAATAACAATAACAATAATAACGAAATTAATAAATTTCGCACCATGCTCTTCTAGAAACCTAAGGGCTTTCTCCAAGAAAGATGGAGTTCCATCAATATCTTCCAGAGCAAGTAAAATAGGGCGACCAATGACAAACGACTTTGCTGGCTGGCGATCTTTTGCTGTTGCAAAAACAAAAAAAATGTATAAGTAGCAAATATGCAGCAAAAAGGAAAGAAAAATATGATTTTTCAACTGCAATTTACTCTTTTCCAAATAACAGATCCAAATCAAAAGAGAATAAATAAAACAATTGAGTAGGTCTTTGACTTTCACTACGAAATCTACCGATAGAGTAACAATATTTAATATGAGGGTCGGCTGGTTAACTGATCTGTAGATCTGTTCTTGCAAGAGAACAGCCTAATCTTTTAAAAGGAAAAAAAAGCTACCCAACATTGTATCTGCAAATTGGATAAGCATTTGCAACCAATGGAGATTTCTTAAATTGAGGTTAACCAGTAGAAAGTAACAACTATAAATATAAGAAAACCAATAACATGAAAGATACTTTGAAAAAAAAAAGTATATGGAAGTTCCTTTAACTTGTGACACTAGCAAGCCCCTAGACACTACCGAAGTCTACAAGTATGAGCCTACTCATGATTCACAGGCACTCCAATGCAATGTTAATCATAGATATCAAATATTTCAGTAAACAAGAACAAGACAATATTTCAGAACATCAAGATTTTAGCGAATCAATCAAGGGGCCCTTTTTGTGTTTCAAAATCATGCCAAGTATGTAGGCCAGAGGCCCAGAACTGTCTTGACCCCGTAGCTCCTATAAGTGTGCCTTGCTCTGGCTAACAACTGCTTTAGTGAGTTTGTTTTGGCCTATAATAAATGCAAGTCAAAAATCAACTTTGCAATAAATGCATAATGCGCTTACATTGCTCCAAAGAACCATTAGGAGCATCACCCTGCTCGTTATTGAATATTCCATTTTGCCCCATAACAAGAGCGGGACTAGGTGCATTTGCCAAAGCTTCCTCCAGTGCAGCCTTCCACTCATATAGATCTTCTGAAGTTTCAGCCTGAAAGAATAGAAGCTTAGAAACACATGACAAAACCACTCTGAATTCTTATTATTTAAATAACAAACCCTATCTGTTCATGCTGATAATGTTTTTTTTCCTTCGGGACTTGATGATGAGAATACAAAACGGGTAATAACTGTGAGATGAGCAATGCTCACATGCTAAAGATTTCTGTATCAATTAATACTTACCTTGTATAAGTCATTAATCTAGCACTTGCAATCAGGGTCTCTAGTGGTCCAGATTTTAATATACTCATTTGTAACGATTATAACAGGCTCAATTATAATCATCAGTAACGATTCTCCCAAACCTAATCAAGAACTGATATGACACCAAATCTAGTGTTTCAGAGTTATTACCTAGCAACTGCACGTCCGTTCCTATTGTTCGCTAGAATAAGACTAGTCAATTACCAAGAAGAAAGAAGGAAAAAAAACTCACTTTATGAATATTTTCAAGTCTCAGAGGCATCAGACATTTCAATTGGTTAGATAACAGAGACCATTTTGTGACTTGTTCCAGGTCTAAGATAACAAGATAAACTAAGAGACTGAAAGAAAGAAATAGACCACATATAGCAGAATGTTGAGACTAGCGATAAGTTAATGACTCAAACAAATCGACTGAAAATTAAATTGGAAGCATCATGTTTCCATTTTATAGCTAAATATAAGATTGACGTAATCAGAGAGAAAGTGTAGTTAAACCAGACAAATATTTTGATGTGGCAATCTACAAGGGTAGGATGTTAAAAGTAGAGAAAGACAGATGCTGGAATGGTTAAATACAGACAATCTAAAAACAGCACCTTAAGTGTAAAAGCTCTCCCATTCCCATCACGTCCATCAGGGAATAGCACTGTCAAGAGTTTCTTATCCGCTTTGACAACCACACTGAGAATACAAAGACAGAATCAGTGGTGCAGAGAAATAATATAAGGAATGCTCATAATTCGAGTGAGCTAAGATAATGGACAACAGAAACTAATAAAGAAAAGCCAACCTGCCTGAACTGTTAAGGTCAATCCCGCCAAGAGTCAGATTCACCTCACTCCCCTTTTGAGGAATAGCACTCTGAAAGTTAAAAACCATGATATTCAAATCTTCAAGATACAAAAAATGCTACAAAAAGCTAAATTCATGTATCCAGGAGGATCCTGAATATTTAACTACAAACTAATATAGACTATTTGGTCTACTTGACGAACTAATAAACCATGGAATGCACTCAAGCAAATAACCTTTTATCCTCAACTTAATGGTTAAATTCCAGTTAAGTTTTGATAGAAAGAATTTATTTCAATTCCAACTTTAGGTGGTCATAAGTAAATCTAGTTGGGGTAAGTGGTTGTACACAGCATCTCCACCTCATCACCATACATGGGGCCAAAATTCCAAAGCAAGCATAATGACACCAGCCTGGAAAGGAGGCATAGGGTTAGCATTCCGGCTATATGTAACAGTGCTTAGAATTCGGCACCACACCAGAATTTCCAAAAGCCTCTCTCTAGACGTGCCAAAGGTCCATGGCACATAGAAGTGTAAGGCCTTTATGTTGGTATATTTCTAAGGGCCAGTACTTTACAAACAGCACGTTCATCCTCTTGGATGGCCTGGGTTAGGGCTTCTGGGACTCATTTGAAGTGCAATGGCCTGGCAAGATGATATGGTCATCACATATAGGCCCTGCTTTCAGAAAAACTGAGGGTGACAAGTACAACAGATGGAATCAAGAGTATATTTTGTGTACATAAATCTAAATAAGCTTGATGTCTTCTAGTATATCTTATATTTTCAGTAGTAGATGTGTTTTGGGCTTTAGTTTGGGATTGGATGGATATACGTCCATTCGAATCTGATTAATGCCGACAAGTAGTTTTCTTCGATTCACAAAAAGAAAATACATGTAGGATGTGCCGATTAAACTGAGCTGATTAAATATAACCAACTGTTGTACGTACAAGCTTTTGTAAACTTGGTTATAGCATGTAATTTTTTGTAAAGTTACTTATGACATTTAACTTTTATATAAATTAGAATGTTAATTTTTTAAATTAATTTTCTTTTCTTTCAAACGCAGGCACGGGCACGGGCATACACTAGCTGTTAGTAAAATGCACTTATGCTGAAAATAAAGCCTATATATATTTTGTTTGGGATTGGATGGATATACGTCCATCCAATCAGATTAATTGTTAATAAAATGCACTTTATGCACTTCCCTTTCTTAATGGTCACCTACCTTGGAGCCTAAAACTTGCGATATGCAAATGGGCTAGTTTAGACAAAAATATTTTAGTTAAGAACAAGAGATGCACAGTGCATGTGTAGCTTACTGGATCGTTTCTGAAGAAGACCAACGAGGTACGTGTTAAAATGAACCACCTTTTCTTCCACGATGTCCATCCAATTCCTGCATGAGATGTGTACGAAAGTAAATATGTCAAAGCCAGATGCCCTGTGATAAGATGAACAACTAATAACCTCATATGCGATATCTGTCAAGAATAATAGAACTTATGCTCCTTTAAAACATGCTTTATTCTTAGGCCGTGATGAAGGCTCTAAAACATTAATTAACGAATAGATACGCTCGTATCAAAACATTATGCGTGTTAAAGAACATGTGAGATTACAATAAGGAAATAGCACATCAATCAATGATTCATGAATTTTCTTAGAAAGATCGGTTGATCTAGAAAACACTTGTACACCCTCCAGTTGGTATATTAGATTTTCATCAAGGGTAAAAAAGAGAGAGGGAGAATCCAAGAAGGTATTAGATTATGAGTAACTAAAATTCTGATACAAATGCATGCCAGAACGCAAGAACCCAATGACTTTATGCAACTCACTTACTTGACTAGCCTTAATAGTGTGTATGCATCTAGTCATTTTATTGTGAAACAGAAACTATATAGAAGTTCAGTTCGGGCTGTCTCAAACGGATTGACAGAATGATCAGTTCCGATGCATTTACATCAAGGAATGGCCTATCAGTTTCAGGATTATGCCATCCCACATCCATACTCGTATTCCTAGTTTTTTACTTTCCCGCTCCTTATTAAGATAAAAGGAAAGAAACAGGCATATCTGCTTCAAATGGTGGGTAATGTATTTTGTGCAAATACAAGTCGTATGCCAACATATTAAATGGCAATAAAGGTGTGTGAGGGGGAGGACACATAGACAACTAGCAGACAAATCAATAAAGACAGCTCTATTGACATGAATGCTAAAAAAGGAATAACAAGTGCAGTGCTTGCAGTTTTTTTCCTAGTAATTATGTAACCGATTGGAGAAAAATAGCAGACCTCTTGATGACAAAAATAGTGGCCCGCTCTTATATACCTGCATATGAAAACTATTGATTACTTTTCAGGATTCTGAGTATCTAAAAAGTAAAAGTAAAAGAAGAGTTTGTCAAACCAGAAAATCCACAACCATTACAAATGAAAGCTACATTACTTAGACAAGCATCACAAAAGAATTTTCCATTATTACTACTCCAATTAAATGAAATTCAAGTGATCATCTACACTCATTTAATATTTAGTATCACTTCCTCGTCATTCTTACTTCACATTTCCACTGTAAGATGGTGAGAGAACACCTTCCGAACAAAAATTGCAGCATAGACTTCAGCATATGAAAGTTGCTGTGGGAAAAACAAGGAGTGTTATTGTTAATCAGAAACTTCTCCGTCTTTCTATCCCAAGTCAGAGTTTCCATTAATGGAAGGGTTGATGTTGAAAGCGATTGTATAATGATTAAGGGATACAGGTGTTGACGTAGTGCATACACCCTAACTACGAAAAATATCAACAGATTTGTGATCCTCATTTCTGATCCTCCGTAATTATTACTCCCTCCATCCCAAAATAATAGTGTCATTGACAAGTCAAACTTCTAAAGATTGTATCTTACTTCTCTCTATGTTCTTTAAATTGCACTACTATTATAGCTTATTTTAGAAGTTAGACTATTGCCCGGAAAGAACACAAAGAAAATACAACATTTTGAACAAAGAAAAATAAAAAATAAGCCGACAAGGAAAATCAAAATAAATCTTAGTCCATAATGAAATGAAAACTAAAGAGCGATGGAGCAGCAATGCATACATAATCTCAGAAACAGCAATAACAAGACAGAAAAAAGTATTTGACAAACCTTATTGCCATTACGAGTATTCCGATTATCAACAGTGCCTGGCGGTGCCCCTGTGGGAGGTGGCAGGTTACCAGTGTCCCCCTAGAACACAAATAACCTTAAATCAAATAGACTTCCAATGATCCACAAGTAACATTGACCAAAAATCACAAGCAAAAAATCAAATACACACAATGCAGGATCACATTGCCAATCAAAGGAAACGATCTCCTACCTGAGAAGAATCAGCATTTCGATTAGTCATTGTCAGGATTGCATAGATCAATATAGCCTGCATAAATCAAAAATGCCGGAGAAATCAGGGCATTGTATTAATTCAAAATCAGCATTTGATAACGCGGGAGCGAAAATGTACTCTCCGTTCCGTTGACATAGTAAGAACAATTGTTACCTAAATCGGCAACAGTGAATTCAAGGAGGCATAAAGTTGGAATAACGTTAAAAATTCGAGAGAGAGAGAGAGAGAAAGGGAATGAGTGAGGGAGAAATGCGAGGAGAGAGAAAGGAACGAGGAGGAGGGAGAAATTATTGGTACTAGTCTTTTGGATTTTCTCTCTCTTCTGGTTTTGGAGTTCAGGTGGTGGGGACCCGCTCCGGACTTTTCACTAACGGAAAACCGACGGTCAAGCTGAAGCAAATCCTTCCCAATTTGAGCGGGCGGGAGGGAGGGCGGTTGTCTCTGTGTGTGTGTGCGCGCGTGCCTTTGCTTCGTTCCTCCTCGTATTACACGTCCCTCCGTCCGTTTATCTCTCCCCCCACATTTGGAGGGAAGCATAAATTAAAACGTTGTTCTTCTGTCTGGCAGTGGCTTAAAAAAAAAAAAAAAAAAACATTTTCCTTTTCAAAATTAATTTTCATTTTCTAATATTTTCTATGTTTTAATATTCAATTATTCTATTTTAAAATAAGTGTCCACTTTATGATTAAAGCATTAGAATTAGACATTTTAATGTCCGTTATCAATCTCTTATTACCCACACAATTTAAAGGTTAGAGCATTTCCTACCATAACGTTCTCATTAAATTATAAAACCATAGAATATTTGAAAAATAATCGCATTTTATTTTTGTTCTACTTTGGAGAGTTTGGTAATGGTAAACAACCTCTATCATTAATTCTAAATGTCAAATTATTATTTACTATAGATAAATATAAATATATTTTTTTTCTTTTTGATATATATATATATATAATATAAAAGTTATCATTGATTTAGCACTAAAATGGTGTCAAATTCTCTACCTTAAAATGAAATAATTTTAGTCATTAATTATTTTTATATTTCTCCAAATTTTCAACTTTTTGCATGCCCGCGGCTATCTTATTTCACATATAAGATTATTTTGGTATTATTCTCTATTTTTCTTTCTTTGGACAATAGTGAATAGTGAATTCCTTTTACAATCAATCATGGGGTCATCCATCCATGGGATTGTGACAATGTCCATAGACTAGTCATTTCTTGCATAATGCTGGGAAAATATAACCTCCGATCCAAAAAAGAAAGAAAAAAATTATAAATATATACACATAGTCTATATTTCTTTATTTGTTTGCCCCGAAATAAATTTTATTTCTAAAATAGTAATAACTTTTTTAGTGTAATTTAGGAATTGTACAGCAATGAATAGGTTTCTCCTTTAAAACGCGTGCAAATTATATTTGAATTATTTTCTTTAGAGCGGAAGAAATATTTCTTATTGATGAAATTATAAAAGTAAATGACAAGAACCAAATCTCAATTTAAGACTTGAGTCAACATTTGCTATTAATTTTGGTTCAACACAAGACTCGTATAATCCATTCAACTTGAATTTTTGTCACAGCAAGTGGTTTTGATTCGACTTGCAATTTTTGCTTCTGAACACCTAGTCAAATGAAACCAATTCGAACGAGGGGTTCAAAAACAGCCAAACCAAGACCATGAACCGAATCCGTGGAACAACCATATGTTGTACATTGTGACCATTGATTGATAAGTTATACCCTAACATCCATTGGATTAGTATCCAAAATGCAACTGGAAAAGGGCAAAACTCTAATATCAAGGACCATTGCATACCTTTCGGGTTCAGTATAATGAATGTTTATCATTTGATTCTTGGTTAACGAAACACAAAAATGCACAAGCAAATTACCCAAATATCGGAGCTGTTAATGAACAACTTTACGCACTATTGGAAGAATGATCATTGCTTTCTCTATGAAAATCTGGATTTGTAGGCACTTTGAGACGATGGAAACGAAATAACGAATAATCATTAAGCTATATATGTTACAACCAACACATAGAAAACACCAAAGCCCATCGTTCATCACCTGCGTTGCACTAGTGAATACATAAATTACCCCACCGAGTACTAAACATGTATACTAAAACAGTAACACTCGTGCACCTGTAAATTATGCACATAAAAACCCAAGGCATTCCCAAAAGTATAACCATAAAGCTACGAAGAAAGCAGTACTAGACGTTAACAACCCCGTTACTTGGAGTTGGTCAAGGTCAAACTGAAATCCCAGAGTTTCTTGGCCAGTTCTGGATCTTTAGCATCTTTGCTCGGTTTGGAGATGTTGCTATCCGCAAAATATTCACCACTTACTCCCGTAACCTTTGGATGCAGTGCGAGATAGCATGTAGTTGCTGTTCCCTGGAAGCATAGTGAATCAAGGTGTGAAATGGCAAGTCATGTAACTTTTTTATAGATGAAATAAATGAGTATGAGCAAGCAGGTGAATTTTATTCGAATCCTTAAGTTTGTAGAAAAAAAGAACCTACCTGAGGAATAGTCTTGAGGAAAGGGTTGAGAATCACATTGAAGAAAACTGCGAAGAAAAGAGCAAAATCATCATCACCAACAATGTCCGATCCTCTACTAATGCCTTTGAATCAAAATTTCATTTTCAAGGAGTGCAAGAACAGAGTTCTTTTACAATTAAACTAAGATATACGTATTAAGGAGTATTCAATGAAATCATTACTTGGTATACGTATTAATGAAGTACAGAGTATATTTGTCATAATGTTATGCCTCGATGATCATGTTTTATTTAGGAAATCACTAGCTAGAAGCGATTCAACAAGCTTCATAACATCTTAGTTTACACTCATTGCAAGCAAAATATATTCTCGAGTTGTACCTTGGGAGGAGATTTTGTGACGGGTAAGTTTGGTTGCAATAAGTCCAGGATGCAGTGAATTAACTGTTATATTCACCCCTTCTTCCTGCATATAGTAAGAGTATCACTTAATACCACATCGGTGTGTACTGAGCATAAAAACCATATAATTACATTTTTAGAAAGAAAAATTAAAACAAAAGATAACTGATATCTGTCTAAGAGCTACTAAAGTTGACTTATAATCAAATACTCTAATACCATGTTGAACAAGTGAATTATGAAAGTGTGCATATTTACCTTCAAGCGCCTTGCTAGCTCATTAGCATTCAGTATGTTAGCAAGCTTTGATTGCCCGTACGCTGAGAAAGCTGAATAACTGAAATATATATTTACAAGTTAGAGAAAATAATATTGTTCCTCATTTTCCTCATACAATAACACCTTTCTTCCTCTTTTACCTCTTTTCGTCATTTAACTTGTCAAACAGAATTCCTCCCTTGTAAGACATTTTATGAAGCTCCGATGAAACAAATACAATCCTTCCCTCTTTCTGGCTTTTATGTGCAGTACTTTTCATGGTCTCCAACAAAAGATTGCTCAAAAGGAAATGCCCTGAAAGAAAACAAAATGGACTTAAGCTCTTTATACTTGTGCTCAAAGAGCAATAGTCTTTCAATATGGCTAAATAGACATACCTAGATGGTTTGTTGCAAATAGACTCTCAATTTTGTCTTTGGAAAGCGAAAATGGAACACCAGCAATCCCTGCATTGAGACTTACAGCAGCAAAGATGACAAAGTTAACAATGGTCAGCTTAAATTGCCCATATATATGTGTGTGTATATATATATATATATATGTAAGAATATAACATTGATACGGCAGTGGAAAAGTCAACATCATTTAACTTCTTACATGAGAATGTTCAGGGGAAGGCCAGAGGAAATGTATTCCGCTGCAAAACTTCTTACAGATTCTTGTGAGCTCACATCTAATTCCATCATGTCGACTTTAGCATTAGGGATTTTCTTTAGGATGGCTTCTTTCACTTTTCTACCAGAATCCATGTTTCTAATAGCCATAACTACGTGTACACCACGCAAGGCAAGGACACGAGCGGCTTCTGCACCAATACCACTTGTAGCTCCTGAATCACAAGTGAATACATATATAAGAACTAGAGTAAGCCACACACAAAACTACCAACATGTCCTGAATCAAAATCTTGCTAGGAAGCTATACAAGTCTTACCAACTCGCGGTAATATATATATATATATATATATATATACACATATAGGGGTTTGTTCTGCTGCAAACCACTTTTTCGTATAAACCGTACGAACCAGTTGTACCTTAGCACATTTTTGTTGTATGTTAGTTATATGTATGTATTTTGTAAAATAAAGATCCAACACAGAAATTTTTTTTAAAATCAACTAAGATACAACAAAAATATACTAAGATAAAACAGGTTTGTAAATATACAACAAACTTACTAAGATGCGAAGATACAACAAAAACGTAATAAGATACAACGGGGTCTTACTAAGATACAACAACAAAAATTATGATACAACAAAATTAACGAAGATACAACAAAAAAGTACAAAGATACAACAGGTTCGCACGTTTGTACGATATTTGTGGTTTGTACCTGATCACTTTCCTCTATATATATATAACAAGAGATGATCTATCAAGACCAGTCAAGAAAATATAACACGAATAGACTTCAGAAAATAAAATAAACCTCTGGCAATAGGAAAGCCTATTATAACCCTCTTCCAAAGAATCATTTAGGCCTCCTTTAGGATATATATAAAAAGGAATTATGAAAGTCACCATCAAGCTTAAATAAGAACAAGTTAGATGGAATTTACTTGATACATATCTTTACGAATTAGACAAACAATATGTACAAATCGAGCCTACAGAGCAACCAGTTAATTCAATAAAATTGATCTTGCCTATGTGATGACATTAAGAATAATCATCTTACGACTCATCCAAATTAAGTTGAACGGAACCATGATAGATTCAGGAATTATCACTTGGATCCCAATAGATATATCGATTAGAAAGAAAAAAAAAATCAAAGACAGTCATAAGAGTTTAAGCTAAATTTAAGATTTTTTTTTTAAAAGAAAAACAATAAAAATATGCAAGTATTATGATTAATTTATGATAAAATCATCAACTTAATACATAAGTGTTTTATTTTAATTTTAAGGGGCAAACTACTTATCCAACATTAATATTAGTAACAAATCATAAAAGGTGCTCTCCAAATTTTAAATATTGCGAGGGCCTAGGCATCGTCCCGCCAACCCTGCCTAGCTAGCTACAGAAGATGATATACTATATATATAGGGGCTTATTCCGCTACAAACCGTACGAATCAATTATATTTTAGTGCATTTTGTACGGTAGTTATATGTCTGTATTTTGTAAAATAAAAATCCAACACACGAAATTTTTTAAGAAAATCAATTAAGATACAACAAGTTCGTAAATATACAACAAACTAACCACGATGCAAAGATAAAACAAAAATATAATAAGATACAATAGGATATTACTAAGATACAACAAAAAAAATTAAGATACAACAAAATTAACGAAAATACAACAAAAATATACTAAGATATAACTGATTCGCACGTTTGTACGATATTTGTGGTTTGTAGCCAATCATTTTCATATATATATATATATATATATATATATATACTACTCCTATATACTTCTGGAAGTAGAATAAAGCTTATAACTCCATCCATGAAGTAAGATGCTTCTCATTGTTCATAATTAAACAGGCCCAATCAATCAATGAATAAATGAGAAAAGAAAATAAACAAACAGGGGGGAGAAAATAGGAAAGAGGGAGAGAGAGAGAGAGAGAGAGAGAGAGAGAGAGAGAGACCTGTAACAATGGCAGTAAGGCCAGATCCATCAACTCCTTGGGTAACATCCTCAGCAGTGGACTTAGCTGAAAACCCAGATGGCCCTTTCCATCCAAAAACCCACACCATTTTTCCTCTTCACAGGATTTCTGATACACCCAACTTCAAGTTCAAGATCTAGAGATATTTACTCCAAAGGAAAATTCTACTATTGTTTCTTGTCAATTGTTCGGGGTTATTGTAAGGTATAATATTATATATATATATATATATATATATATATATTGTGTGTGTGTGCACTGGAAGTTTGACTTTCGCCATTTTTGTGATTTCTTGCCCCCGCCGCGTCAACACGGCTGGAACGGTTTGGATGCTTTGGAGAAATAAATTCCGGTCAAAGTGCGCCAGCCACCTTATTCAAAGTCTCGTCATTTTGTACCAACAAGAGTATTTTACTCTAAAACCCATTTCCGTGGAATTCTTCGTATTACATTAACTAGTTCTGTCTTTGTGTACATTAAAAAAATTAAATAAAACATTAAAAAAATTAGATAAAATTTACAAAATTTTAAAAACTAAAGAAAAAAATGTAAATAGAGCAATTGATGTGACATTTAAGTGTCGCATCAACCGTTTTTTTTAAATTATATTTTCTTCTATTTATTTTAAGCATTTTTAAGCGATATAAAATTCTCATATTAAAAAAAAATTTAAGAAAAAACTGAGGAAGTACTATATATCCTATACACAAAAGTGATATAAGAATAGATACATATAAAAATAATAGGCACTTAAGAAAAAAGTAGTATTTTAAAACTAACATAATGAACGTTATTTTTTTACCGTTTGTGAAACAGTGTGTTAAAAATAGATTTGTCAAACACAACCTCAGTGTTACTCCCCCAATTATTATTTAGTTAAAAGAAGTTGTTTTAAAATGGTTATTATTATTTTACCATTGATATAAAGCACATGTTGTTATTCTTAAATAGAGTAGGATTCTCATTTGATCTAGTTTCCTTGTATAACATTGAGCCTCCCACTATATAATAGATGGAACTCTCATATTCTAATACGTAAATAAAATCTCTATTTCTTCCTAAACTCTCTGTATCTCTCATATTGTTCTTTAGTTTATTTTATTGATTGCTCTTCCATTGTTCATTGGCCAAAGAATTCACAACACATTATCAGGATGATCATCTCCCAAAAATCATCAAGGCCAACTTATTTTGGTAGAGGACTAAACTAAGGTAATCATTCATCATAAAAATTTTGATTTTAAACGTATGAATGAATATTACATGATTGTATTTCAATTCTATTGAGATTATCTTGTCTAGATCAAAAACGAATTTATTTTTCAATAAACGAAACAAAAAATCGTTAGTTTTCCATTAAATCCGTCAGATCTAGTTTGCAAAATAATTCAGATTCGTTAGTTTTCCAACAAAACCGTTAGTTTTCTAACGGATTTTCGAAAAAGAGATTTATTTTTTAGAAAACACCTAGATCCGTTGTAAATTGGAGGTTGAGACCAAGAGGGAACTTGACCGTCTCGAAGAGACGAGTCCATAGACACCCTTGCCGGCCAAATTCATCGCCGGAATAGTCATTAATTGCGGCTTGAAGGTCTCGGGTCAATGACGAAACCCCCACCAAGTGGGTTTTAGTTTTTCGCCCAAATTTCATCCAAAATCGACGAAATTGACATGGGATTTCAATCCTCACTGAAAATCGAATAAATTGGTACCTTATTTGCCTCGAACGAACGTCAGACGAGTGAGATATGGTCGAAAATCCGTCGACGATTTTTGACCCGCGGCGCGACCCATCGTCCAAAGCTCGGGTCAAAATCCTTACCCGATATATAAGAGCTTGTTTTAAGCTTCCAAATTGTAACTTGCATTTTTATCAACTTATTTAGTTGATTTTTAATTGAGGCTATTTATAATCAAGGGGCATAAGCTTCCAACTTGTAAATAGATGGCAAGCTTTATTTTCTGCTATTTATTTCGCCTAATATTTATGCGTGGGATGATGCATATATATATATATATATATATATATTTATTATCATTATTGATTGTTAGCAGAAAAAACACGCTATGCCAATCCGAACCAAGAGTTCGTGAGCAAACTTGAAGTTTCGCGGGATGGACCATTATTCATCTCCAAGCATAAGCATTAAAACATAATACATTTTACGTGCAGCCTACTACTTTGTAGTTTATAAGCGCCGTTATTCTAGTCCATTTTGGGTTAATTCCCTTAAACTTTGGCATGCTCTATTTCAGGAATGAAACATTTAGCCAAGTTGGATTTCCTCCCATTGAGCATAACTGGCGAGAACTACATCAAATGGACTATGAATGTGAAG
>JAOWAN010000005.1:12782888-12810867 GCA_028566635.1 Lobelia cardinalis | reverse complement strand
TCTGTCTCTCGTATATTGTTCTTCAATTTATTTCATTGTTACTCTTCCATTGTTCGTTGGCCAAAGGATTCACAACAGCTTTTTTGTTTAAGTTATTTTATCTGAAGAGTTATATTTTTTTTCTTTAAAATATCTCACTTTAATACATTATATTATTTCTATTGCCGATAAGAGATCAATATAAATCATACACTTAAAAGACTTTCATGAACATTCCTCTTTTTTTTTTTTTTTTAATTTTATTATGTATTCAGCCAAAATGTAACATTTTCGGGGGAGGAAGGGAGTAGTAATTAATTGTGTTATAATTTGACAACTTATTAACATAATACTCTTTTCGTTTTATTTTAATTGTTCATGATGTTATGAAAAAAAAATATCGTTTTTAGAATAATTAAAACGAAACGAAACGAAGAGATCAACGGGGGTTGGTTCAAGTGGTAAGCTGTTTGGATTTGCTTAAGAGATGTTTTGAGTTCGAGTCTCACCGTATGCAGAAAATTCCTGCGGGGAGACTCACTCACTAATGCTAGGTGTACGACCCGAGTCAGACTGAATTAGTAAGAACATAATTCTTGATAACAACGAGCAATTAAAAAAAAAATAACGAAGAGAGTACTAATTTTTGCATCAAGAACTCTAAAGATTGATTGGGATCATTAGCGAAAGGGAAACACAAGGTAAATTGGACAGCTACATTAATTTGATATCTAACAAGAAACATTTATTAAATATTCCGTAATGAAAACCATCCAAACCCCAAAATTACTACAAGTCTCCCTCAACAATTTGACAAAACACGCGCACGCTAAAAACATTGGAAAAATGAAACCAAACGAAACGCAGACGGCTCACGCCAGCAAAACCAACACCAAACCAAAACTAATCCTCTCCCTCTCCCTCTCCCTCTCCCTCTCTCTCTCTTCTCTTCTCTTTTCTTTTTCTTCTTAGGTTTTTGATACGGAGAGGGAGAGAGGAAGAAATTTCACCTTTTTCCATATAGCTTTTCTGTATATAGACAGTTATTAAGAGAGAGGAGTATTAACTTTTTTACTGTATGAATAGTTGTTCGGGCATGACGGAGGATGCCGCCGTTGGGAGGTCCATAGAGAGGGTCAATTCGATTTCGGGAAAGGATCGGGTTCGTGTTAAGAGGAAAACCTTGGAAGCTGTGCTCGAGCAATGTCAGCGAGCTCTCGAATTGCTTAGCAACTCCGCAGATGGCGTTGCCGCCGATGATGATGATGATGATGATGATGATGATTCCACCAGCATCACCGGCTCCGATGCCCAGCCCAGCAGCCATCGTTCCCCGAGCCAGGATAGAGAAGCTGATGAGGTACTTTTAAGTTAAAATATTTATCCTTTTTTTAAAGGGTAATTTTGTGCTTTTCGATTGGGGATCGAATTTAAGCTCCCTTGAAGAATTGAACTTTACATGCTTATGCTTGTTTTTTTCCTAGTGTTAGATTAAGAAACTGGATGTGTTTGAACTTAGTTATTTAACTACCTGTGTGATGAACTACAAGGAATTCACACAATAGATGATTTCTTTTAAGATTCCAATTTCAACTGTCCGAAGCAACATTATTCTGCATTTGGATGTTCCACTCCGGGAGTCTTGTTTTAGAAACTAAGCTTATAGATTCTTCAAGTTACAGCATCTGACCGGAAGTATGTATAACCTCAAGAATTTCCCAAACGGTGATGAGACTACCCTCTAACATTGCATACATGCTTAATCTATACACCAGAATAGGGTGAAGAGTTCCACGCAGCATAAAAAAATTGCACAGGTACAATTGCCAAACAAAATGGCAGTATTGCAGCAATAGATGTTCAGTAAACAGCTTGGGTACCCCAAATGTACTCCCATGGTTCAAACCCACATGTGAACTGCAATCTAATGACGACTTGTTGCGTATATGAATCGCACACTTGATTGTAGAACCAATAGATGTCACCCTCCGTACTGCTACAACAAGAACAAAATCTTTCATACAACCCGACTCTTATCACACAACTTAGTATCACTCCATAACGATATTATTCCGATATAGCATCAAATTTTCCTTCCACACCTGGTTGTTAAGTGTACCTTTGGGCGTTATGGACTCCAAATTAGGAATTTTCACCAGAGAAGTAAGGCTGACTAATCAATTTCAAAGCAATGTGCATGAGAGGGCATGGTAGTTTTTATTTGACTGATCTATAATTCTACTGGTGTGTCCTCATTAGACCTGCATTCCTATGCATGCATGCATAGATGTTTATTAAGTGCACTCACATACATGTCTTGTTTCACATGTCACTAAGCTGCATTTTGGATATTATTAACTTACAAGTTTTGTGTGCATTATCATATGATTGCCTCGTGGAATCGAATTCGCATTTCACAGCAACACATTTGTATGTACTTTTGCCTTTGTTTCTCATTGGACCCTCCTGATTACAGGGATTGCCCTGTGTTAACCCATGATTCAAATCCTCCTATTGTAGTGTACTACAAGATGCGTGTTTGGGAATTTACAATGTTCAGAAAACAAGTAGATTGAAAATATGCATGTTTCCTTCTACTTGTTTCTGCTTAAGTGTCTTGTTTGAATTGACGTACATTTTGAGTCTTATGAAAATTAAAGAGCTTGTAATGCAAACAATTTAGGTGTATGCCCCCATCCCCACCCCCCTCCCCCAAAAAGGAAAAACCGCAGCCATTCCTATTTATTTCCGAAAAAGTAGGGTTTTCAAAATCAACGCCACCTATATTTTGAACACCCCAAAAGAATATTGAGCACTTATTTTGGAATAGAGGGAGTAGCAATTTTTGATGAACTTTCAATTATGTTATTAGTTATGCTAGTTGTAAATGAACATATTGCTGTTTCCTGTTTGCGCACAACAGTGTTAACATATAATTGTTCTTGCACATGCTTTCTCAACTCGAAACATCAAGAGCACCTTAATTTCCTTTTGCAGTTGTGCAGTCTGCTCAAATCAAGAGTTGAATGCCCTGACTTTCTTGAAAAATTAGAAAGTGCACAGGTGTCATTTCCACAAAATATTACTGGTATGCTTGGAACCTTTACTAAAGCAGATAAATTTGTTCCTTCTTTACTGTATGTTGAATGATTCAAGTTTATGCTTTTAAAAAAACTCTGCATATTGGCTTGACGATAATGAACTATTTTATTCTTCTTTTACGGCTTGGTGGCCTCTTAGTCTTGTCCCTGTTATTGGTGAAAGACTGATTTCTAACAGATCATCTATTATTAGAAGAAGGAAGCTCATGGGACATGGTCAGTGAGAATGATTTATGGGAAGGTGGAAATAAAGAAGTAGAAGATGAAGATTACGTTCTAGTTAGGCAAGAAGATATAGTGGATGGTATTGCATGCTTCATGGCTGCATATCTGCTTTCTATTAAACAGACTAAGGTACGTGGAGTCTTACTGATCAGATTCCTTGGTAAATTTTGTCATTTTTCGTCGTTTAATTGTTATTTCTGCTGTTGATTTGGGATGGTTGATTGTAGCGTAGGTATCAACTTATTTACTGGTGTGTTCCTCTTAATTTTTGTTGCTTCTGGCTTCATTTACGTAGTCGAAGAAGCGAATATGACTTGGATGCTGTAGTTGGGTTTTTTTCCTTGATTTAATCTCAAAAGTCTTTGGTGGAATGAGTTCAGCTTACGAAGCACTTTCTTTGTATAAAACGGTAAAACCTTGTAACCTAGGTCTTGAAGTTGCTTGCAGTCCAATGCAGTTGCATCGTGTTGCGGCCTTGGATCACAAGTGTGCTCTCAGTCATAATTAGTAATTTCAAATGCTAATTTGCCCCAAATCCATTCTATCCGTGCAAAAGAAACTTCTTGGTGATGGTGTGTCTCGGTATTCATCTGTGCTTATTTATCCCCTTCATTCCACCGACTTAATTACTTTGTTGCTTACATCTCTTTGGGAAGAGGATTACTGTATAGTAAAGCTGTGCTCTCTTTTCTCTCCCCTATTCCCACCTTCCTCGTAAAGTATTAGATGTCATAGCTGTATCTTACATTTTCCATTTAACCCGAGAAAAAGGATGAAATGTAGAAAAGGAAAAAAAAAAGCCTGCTGCATTTACTGCTCGGATCACGTATAACAAACTACTGCATCTTTGGTTTTCCAGCTGGATTATTTGAAAGTCCAGCATCTGGGCCGTTACAAAGCACAGGTCTAGGTGTATCAAATGGAATGTAGCTGGAGCGGATACAATCTGATAACTACACTCCTGGTCACAAAATCTTGTATTATTGGACTACAATTGAAAAAGATTAATGCATAGTTTTGATTGTTACGTCATTCGGCCAGTCAGCCTAGGATGATATGCTCCAATGAAACAATCTTTCCTTGGGAAAGATAGCTAGCACATTTCCCCCATGAATGTGCTAATTTTCTTTCGCTTTATTTGTTACATACCTTGTCCTTGGGGCATATATGGTCTTGAAAAGCACAAATAACTAAGGGCTCTCAAGATTCATTGATCACTTATCTTTTTTGCAGGATTTGACTCCCAACCAACTCCAGGATGGTGAGTACTACCTTTACCTTTTCAGTTTTGAATAATATTTCCATTCTTTTTCCGAGGAAGTGAAAGTTTAACCTTCTGACTTACCCTTGCATTATCTTTTCACTTCTTTTTTAAGAACGTGAAATTTAAGCACTTAAGGATTCGGGTTATTTTGTGCATCATGTACACATTCTTTACTTGTTTTAGGCCATCTTTCAGTTTCAAATTTTGATCTTTTTCTACGTCTAGCATCCATCCTTTTGGAACATTTTAAATCTGAGTTGGTGTTTGGTTATCATTTGAAAATCACTTGTGTTTTACAGCTATTAACTTGAAATCACCTAAAGAATAAAAAAGTTCCTTCGCCTTTTAGGAGGAATTGTTTTTCCATATATTAGGTGCATTGATCTCTCTTTTGGTCTCAGAAGAAACAGGGAAAATAATTGAAAGTAACTCTCCAGCATGCTAATGTACAGCATTGCAATATTTTGATTATTATTGTTTTGTAAAGTAAAGGAGTTCTGACACACATTGAAATTTGTTTTAGCCCTGAGCAAGACATTCTCTCTGAAGAAGAAAAAGGGGAAGCTCCGAAAAGCATGGGATGGAAGCAAAGTTATTTATAATGTTGCTTCCTGGGGAGCAACTGCAATTGGGTGGGTAGCCTTATGCTTTGATTGCCTACCATGGTTTCCATCTATATCTCGTGTATTGTTAAGTATTAGTGTGGGTGCCTAACCATGGGCCTATCAGGTCACTGGGCCTTAGGCCCTTTGATTATTAATATGCGTAATATTAGATCTGAAGTATTATTGGTCTTTGATTATTCTTAAGATCTGATCTACTGCATATATGTTCGGCCAGCCAAATGCGCAGCCGTAGGGTTGCATAATAATCACTCTGAAAATAGTGTTAAAAGAGACATTCTCTCCAGACCCAATTCTTTCTTTGGCTGACTGCAACTTTTTTCGCTCATATAGTAAAGTAATTATAGGACATTGTGGGAACTATGACATCCTAGTAGTGTTAAAAGACATTCTCTCTGGAGTTGTATCATAACCAAAGGGGAACACTTTAGCCTATAATACATACGTAGGTTGGTTTGTATATTTAAGTTTATACCTGCCTTGGGTTTTGATTACCCGTTTTAGATGCAGTTGTCCTAAATTTTGCTCATTTATGGGTTGCTTCATTGGTTATATTCTCTCTTTATCAACACATCAAATTATGCTACAGTAATACTCCCCTCGTTCAAAAATAAGTGTACTATTTCTATTCAAGCTTTCATAATATGTTTCCATTTTGAAAAGTTTTATTTTCAGGATAAAAAGTAGGTTTGTGAACTCACACATAAGTTGTTTGTCTCTACAATTTATTTTTTAGTAGAGTCGAATGGCACTTCTAAATTTTAACCCCTCCGTCCCATAAAGAACTTGCAAATTTGACTATTTTTGGTCAACTTTATTAAATTTTGACCAAACATTTTTAGATATTTACTTGTTCATGCCATTTTATGAAAGTTTTCATTGAATGAATTTAATAGGGTGCTGTTATTTGCACACTCCATATTTGATAAGTTTGCACTTTTAATTTTTTAAAAATATTCTAAATATGAGTACTATAATACCATTACTAATAAAAGGTATATATTTACACTCTTTTTTAAATTTAAAAATGTTAAATACACACGTATAGGATTGAAAGGCCTCTTGAAATCTCTATTGACAAAGAGTTAAAGAAAGGAGAAAAGAAAGATGTGATTGCTGCCCAGGCAGCGGAAAATGTAAGAAAGGAACCTCTTAAGGATGATCACGATGCTTTTACTGTTGTCATTGGTGGTCGGGCTTCTGTTCTTGACGGTCAAGAAGATGCTGATGCTAATGTCAAGGATGTAACAGTCAGCTTGAGTGAAGAATGCTGTGATGATATCTCATGGGAAGAGGTATTGTTTATTGGACCCATTGGGAAAGGGAAGTCCACACTTTTGAAGCTCCTTGATTGGAGGAAGATCCTAGTACCCAAGAATATCGATTTTCTATTGGTTGAACAAGATATTGTTGGTGATATTAGAACTGCCTTTAAAGCAGTTGTTTTAGCCAATGAAATCATTCATCTCCATGGCCTAAAATTTCATTTTTACTGTGAAAATTTCAATGCCTTTGAAAGTGGGTACCAGAAGCGACGGAAATGTCATATGATTTAGGGATTATTTGATGTTAACCCTAGAGTAGAGTGTGTATTTTAACATTTTTAAAGTTAAAAAAAATGTAATATATACCCTTTATTAGTAAGGGTATTATAGTACTTATATTTAGAATATTTTTGAAAAATTAAAAAAAGTGTGTATTTATTAAATATGGAGTGTGCGAATAACAACACCCATTTAATATTAATAGTCTTACAATGATGAAATTTTAGAATCTAAAACATAGTAAATGTATATTAAATAGTAATTTGACATTGTCTTATGTTGACTTTTTAAATAAGGATGTAGAACATTCTTTTGGGATGTAGGTAGTATGTCACTGCGAACATGGTACTTCTTTTTGCATACACAAGAGTTCTATAACAAAAATTTGTTGCATACTCGAATACGTCATTTTGTCTTGCAATCTGTTCCTGAATGCATGTGGGAGCTATGATTCGACCTTTTAATGTATGGATGTTTATGTAAATGTTTTCAGCATGAACCTCTACTGATTATAGATGTGATTTTCCAAACAGGATATACCAAAACCCAGCCATCCTTAGGGCTGCCTCAGCAGCATTCTGGACTTCTTGTCATGTGATATCAAAGCTTCTTTGATCAGAGAATGTGTTGTTCCGAGAAAGCTTATGGAATCACTTTGTATAAAGCGGGTATGTGCTGCCAAAGCAGCTTGCTGTAACTTGAGAACGCTGTAACATATTGTTGTGACACATTCCATCCGATTGCACTCTTGTTAGTTAATCATGTAAATATTTTCTCCAGTTGAAGAGCCTTCATGGCTCAAGTGGTTATTATTTTTGCAATGATGCAAGTCTAGTTGTTATAGTTGTCAGGCAACCTCAAAGCAGTTTGAGCAACTCTTTACATTACCTGCTTACCATAAATTAAGTTGTTAAGACAATGTTGTGGTTTAGTCCGATTTTTGGGTAGGCTGAAGGCAACCTCAAAGCAGTTTGAGCAACTCTGTCCTTAATACTATATTACTCTTTTCTCGGCAGAGTTTTTGGTATTAAACATTTATGTTGTACCCTCCCAGCATCTGCAGTTTCGAGATGCCTAATAAATACAAAGTGTCGGGAGTGATAGCAATTTAAAACCAATTTTTGCAGGAGTATTGTATACCACTTCCAAAAAGGATGCTATCAGTAATCAATGTAGTCTTCAATTGCCAGAAACCAAAGGAATTCCATCTATCACTGAAACTGATATGGCACACTGTTAAGTTGCTCCAATTTGCTTAATGGTGAATTGATAGAGGTCCTGCAATGATATGGCACACTGTTAAGTTGCTCCAATTTGCTTAATGGTGAATTGATAGAGGTCCTGCAATGTCTCTAGAACTGTCTTAGGGTTTGTAATCACCCATGGAAGTGATTGCCTTTGCATCCCTCAGGTAGTCCACAATCATCACTTGATTCTTCTGAATAACCAAGATTCGGTGCATCAAATAGGAAACATGGCAGATGGACAAAGTGCCATCAGGTTACACATTGCACAACATAAATTTCTATCCTTTTAACTATGCAAATGTATGGAGCAAATCTACTTGTCTTTAATGGCTTTTACAACAGTCAAATAGTTCTGTTGAATCTATAAAGCTGTATATAACATGATTGTCAGCTAAACAATTTCTATACTTGTAATTACAACTGATGAATAAACCCTTAAAGAGGTGTAATTTGAGCTGTTGGCTAGCCCTTGACAAAATTGACATTGACCAAAATGACCTCTCATCCATTCATGAGCCAGGCCGGCAAGACTTTTTCGAGCGATTTTCTGTAACTTGAGCTCATACTTCGATACATTGATGAAGCCCAAATACGACAACACTCTTTCTTAATGGCATTCCTTCCATATCAGTTCTATTTACAAGCAAAAAATTGGTCTAGTAGTAGTAGTTGTTGCCCTTGTGACTCGGACCGTCTTTGCAAAGCATTGACCTCACTTCAATGATTGATCTTGGTGGTTCCAAGTCTTTCTCTTGAAGGGCATTCCCAAGTAACTGCTGCATCTGGGATGCAAACATATCATCCAGAATCTGCAGGTGCAATAAACGAAATAAGAGATGGAGAATGTAGGGATAGTAGACAAAGGTGAAGAAAAAGTAAAGTTGAAACTTACAGAAACAGCAATTCGCGAGCCTTTGTACCAAGACCTATTCTCTTTTCTGTTCTCCAAGAAACTCAGAACATCCTGCAATGTGAAAAGCAATGACAATTAAATACTGATCAACAAAGCATTTTTAAAACTCTGAATGCATTAAAATGTACCTGTCCCATCCGATCCCAGTATCCACGACATGTTGCAATGAAGACATGGGTCTCAAAAATGGTGTGAAGGTGATTCATTGTACTTGTGAGCTGTTCTGTCAATGGTTGCATCCTGCTTCTAATATCGGATTCAGCCACACTTTCCTTTGAATCCTGAAGGATCTTTTTCAGTTTCGTTCCACTCTGCAACTTTGTCTGCACCAGATCATGCAACCAAAAAGAAATAAGTATCTGAAATATAATATGAAGGGGGCCCAGAAATAGAGAAAGTGAACATACATACTTTTCCAAACGATAACATACTGCTATTAATTGAATCCAGGGATAACCCTAGTCAATACTTAAATTTACTTGGATCCTTTTCTTGAAATAATTGTTTCTCCCAAAAGTGACAAGTGTAACCACGTCCACCCTCTAATGAGTCACTTTAGGTTCAACAGTTTGAGAGAGTGACTTTTTACTATGATCAGTTAAACTGGCATGACTAGATCTGACCTAAAAGTGTCATTCGGGCTTTCTCCTAGCTATTCAATCAAAGAGCAGAGCTCCTAAATGAGGACAGCATAAAAAATAAAGCGCCTAGAATGAAAGGTGGAACAACTAACATAAGAATCAAATGGAAAAGAAATAAACAAAGTTAACCTCTGTAGCGAGAACACTATTAATCTCTCATCCAGTCTCAATAAACTCTACCCAAGTAAAATCAAATATATGTGCATTATGTGCCAGTATATGGAAACATAGGATTTCCTTTCCTTTCCTTCACCTTCATGTTCTGTATTTAGAAGTTCTGCTTTCTAAATAGATCATCTGTAGATCAGAACTGGCGTACCTAGAAAAAAACATCTATACTTATTCTCAAACATCAAGCAGTAAAGTGTCTACATTTGACATTTTAGATGTCTGGCTCTATTGCGGAATAGGCTTTTGCCAAAACCAAAACAAAACTGTAGAAGTACCAAACCAAAACACTTAACTTGTTTCAGCGTAAGCCTAATTCATAACGGAAGCTTTTACATAATTTTTAACGAGTCAAATTTAGAGAAACACCTAAGGCAAGTGTATAAGCTCCAGGGGAGCTAGTACTCACATTTTCGGCAAGCTTCTCAACAACTGCTTGAAGATAATTCCTGAACTTTGATCTAAGCATCACTGTCACTTCACTTAGACGCTCTCCAGGTGCTGTATTTCCACCATCTGGGATGCAAGAACCCCATGACTTCAATTGATTATCTATCTTTGGGCGCAGCGCATCCAGCATTCTCTTCATCGAGTTCAAAAGAATTCCAAGCTGAAGGAAAAAACAAGCTTTTTAGGCTAAATTTTTGGCTATTAATGTGCGAATTGGCAGGCAAACTCACCTCATCAGGAACCACATAAGGACATACGGATCGCTTTGCAAGCTTTTGCATATATTTGAGGCCAAACTTCTTGGGTGCCAAGTTTTCCTTCAAAGGCGCCACAACATCCGCATATTGTTTATCGAGGGCATCCACTACTGCCTTTTCAACATCTGCAATGGCCTAGATCAATGATAAAACTCCCAGGTCACATTCTCTTTTAAGAAAAAAATATATGACATGTTCTGTCAACAAGTTGGTACTCCCTCCGTCCCAAAATGAGTCACTTTTCCTTGATGAAAAGTCAGCATAAAACTTATCATATTAATTATTACTCGCTCTGTTTCATTTTAAGTGTCCTGAAAGCGACATTTTCCCCTCACAACATGTCACTATCATGGATACTTAAAATGAAATGGAGGGAGTACAAAATATGTATCATGTTTTAGATTATAATATCCTAGTCAATATAAGAATAATAAGTAACTCATTAAAATTATTTTTAATATATTCGTTACAAAACGTAAATTCCTTATAAATATTTAGTCAATGATTAATTAAGTTGACCAAAATGAGTCAAAAAGTGACTCATTTTGGGATGGAGGGAGTATATACTTTGTATATCATGGTTTGTTGTTAGCTCAGAGCAGTAGACCATCATCGGGTTTGAATTTGGGAAATATGGATGAACTCACTTCATAATTTCATATAACACAACAGATCATCAAATGGAAAACAAAATAAGAAACTAAACAAGAGGGATGAAGAACTCATAAGAACTTACATTCTCCAAAGCAAAAGTGTACTCCGGCCACCGGCATATTATGACCTCATAATCGTTTAACGTGTCTTTCAGGCGATCATACATGTCATCCACAAACGGAGTTGTGGAGTGTTGTGTCTTGACTCCAGCCCATTTGACCTGCAAGTGAACGGAAATTTTCAATGCACCGACAAAACTCAAGTTAACATAATAAAGAAAAAGGAAACTTTGAATGACTGCCGAGACGTGATACTTATTAAACCAAAAACGATGAACTACTAAATCGACAAAGAAAAATAAAAGAAAAGGCAAGGCAAGGCAAGGCAAGGACCTATTTATGCTGATCTTCGACGCAGAGCTCCTAAACCCAAGCAACATAAATAACTAAGCTTCTCTAAATTTTACTGTGGTTATGTGTTAGTAAACCAGCTAACTCCTTTCGGTTGCATCTACACAAGAAATCAGTCATCTCTACAAAGCAATTTACTACTATCTATGCAATTTGAGTTTGATTTGCTATCTAAAGGTGGAGCATCGTGTTAAAGTAAGCTAAATTCACATAAAATACCTGGATAATTAAGATCTGGTATCACAATAAACTGATAGCATATACACTTTTCCCAGAAACATTAACGTACAGAACATAGAAACCTAAAAATGAATTTTAAAAAAATATCATGGCCTTGCTTGTATACATACCTTGTCTAGTTTGCATGACTCGAGCAGAGAAAGGCGCTTATCTTGAATCCAGAGTATAATATACAAATGGAACAATTCCTTTGCATCAACTCCACCTTTGACAGGACTGAAGCAGAGCATAAATTAGCTTGCGTTAATCACAAACAAAAAAAAATCAACAATGAGAAGAATCATGGGGAAAAATTACTTAATCTTCCAGCTCGCAAGATCCCTTTGAAAATCTGCAGTTGCAATGACAAGTTCTGTAACAGGAGGTGATGGACCAGTCGGAGGACAAGCCACAAGAAATGCCCGCAATCTGCTACAAAGTTCAGCACTATATATTGCAGATGAGAGATTTGGTAGGTCAATGAAACTGCAAAAAGAAGGTAAGAAATATTAGATCAAGATATGAATCCGTGGATTAGGCCAATTCCATCTAAGCAAAATGTAGAAGGCATAATAACATCCACTCAACAACAAAGCCTGGCTTTTAATGCGTCCAGCTTACAAGGGGACTTTTAACGTAATAAGAGTAAACACAAAACATGAATTTTATCTTTGAAAAAAAAAAAGACCAAGAGGAACACAAAGAGTAGATTAAGTGTCTTACGGATATGGAACCCCAATCTTTGGGGTTTGGTGTCTTTTTTTTCTAAAGGTTGGAGGGACATAGACCTTACCCCAACCTTTATAATTTATTAAGTAGGTCTTACAAAGAAGAGTAACATATAGGGCTTAAAGCTAGGAGATTTCTACAACAAGATGTAGTTTCTCCCCAATAGTGTATCTGACGAGACTTGAGCCCCTAACCTCCCGTAAGATAAGAGAAGGGGACACCGGTAGACCAAATGGCCATTAGTGGGATTTGGTGTCATTGGTGCAGACTGTGCAGTTAGTGCTGATGTGGCCACCTTGCTCATCCAAACCTTGGCCTCAGAGTCTGCCTACCACAACCTTGCATACAGGTAAGCAGACTTTGAAGCAAGCCAACGGCCGAATGAACAAGGTTGCCTATGTGGCAATCATCCTAACCATGAAATGTACAATGACAGGGACCCAAAGGGCGGGTTCGACCCGTCTTTTACTGCATCTTTCACAAGTAACACTTGGAGACAAGCACTATTCTTCTATTTTATAACTCTATAACTCTGATAAATAGTGTTTCGCTCGCCTTTCTTATCCTAACCGGTCCCACCCGTCTTCAAATTGATGATGATATCAGATCGCTAGGACCTAAACTTTTTATTCCTATTTTAGAGATCCACAGAGTTGTGAAGTTAATGTTGTTGTAGAGCTTTGTGCCGAGTTCATAAAAAATAAAAAAGATAGGGAGACATTAATAAATTGATAAATTTAAGGAAAAATTAATTTATTATCTTACAGAAACAAGATCAATGGTGGGTTTAGTTTCTAATGAAATCTTTTAGTGGAATTGCGTCGGATTCTCTCCATTTGAATACATTAATCCAAAACAAATATCGACACTTCAACAGGAATACATCTGGAGTGGAAGTCAAAAGATATGGTGCTTCAGCGGTGTGATGAACATGGTTCAATGGTTATGGGATAGGTCATGGTAAAGTGGTCGAGTCAACCATTCAAGCTGGGCACTGGGATAGACAAAAGTGGAATACTACTTGGAAAAAGAACTAATGACAACTGGGAGGGGGAAGGCCGTGGATAGTAGTGGTATAAGTTTTAATGGTGGATAAAGGTTATGGTAGCAGTCAGAAATGGTGGATTCCGGGTGGGGGCAAGCAGCCTGTAAAGGCGACTAATCGTTTGAAGAGTGGGCAAGCTGCAAGCATGTACGATGAGTGACAGGTGCTTTGGAGAGGGAGTTTTGTAACGAAAAATCAAAAGAGCGAAGCTTAGTGGCATGTGCAAAGCATGGTTGCATATGCCAAAAATATGAAAGATTAACTAATTCAATAAATACCAATACAGATGGAAAGATTAATGGTAGTGAGCTAAGGGACTAACTTAATGTCAAATCCCGAGTTCAATGACCAAAACAATAAATGCCCAAATTTTAGGACCATTATAGGAAAAAGTGAAAGCTTAGGGATCAAAATACATATTGATCTTCAGAGATAATACTGCAGACAAAATTACCATGTTTTCGCACTTGTTAAAGCAAATACTTCAATGCTTCTTAACATAAATTAAACAAAAAATTCATTGTATATGTAAAAGCAGATGAAACATATCATCCGTAGTCCTCTAAATGTTTCAAGTTTTCTGGGCGCCCTCTAGCAAATATCTTCTTAATGCTATCACCCATTTTTCTCTTATTGTGCGACAGTCCAACACAACCAGAGTAGCAAAGCAAGCCAGAAAATCTCTAGTCAGGTCTGCATTGCTGCACAATCAGGACAAACCTTAACTCTGCTTATAAGCTATACTACGTAGATGGACAGTTTTTCATTCACTAGGAATGATATACTTTTGGAATATTTTGCACAAATTGGGTAGGTGTGATAAACACATCGCCTTGATGAAATAACACAAACCAAACATAGCCTAAATAACTTTGCTTCCATAAAATAAATAACTCCCCATTTCAGAATAAAATAGATCCCTATTGATTACAATGAACTATAGCTTGAGTGGTTCCCCATAGTTGTTAAAGGTGAAAAGCAAAGCGAGACGCACAGACTTGATGGAGCCTGAGGCACGGGCTTCATGCAAGTGAGGCGCATAGTTAAAAAGAAAATTATAATCCAGTCATAAATATACATTTGTTAAATTGGAAAGCCCAAATTCAGTCCTAAATTATTAGATAAATTTATGTTTGCCTATATGTCAAAAAGAAAATTTGGTTTCTTTGGAGGGAATAGAACTAAGTTTGAGTATCTAAGTAGGTCTCCGTATTTAATTAGGTCTGTTGGCTCCTTGGCTTCCCCGTGGGAAATAATCCAGTGCTTTTCAGCAACCAAGTACACTGAAAATAAGCCTCATGATTAGATATGCTGACTGCTTTCAAGAGGCGCGCCTCATAGGGCTTCGGAGCCTCGCGCCAAGGCTCATAAAGCGCACCCCTAATAAAAATTGTGCGCTTCAACATAGGCAAAGCCCCAACCTGCGCCCCGTGCGCTTTTAACAACTATGGGTATCCCCTGCTCTTCTCTAACAAGGAGGTTAGGGGTTCAAGTCCCATCAGGGACACTATTGAAGAGAACCTATTATCTTGTTAAAGATGTCTCCTACACTTGCTTTGGGTTTTAAGCCCTCTTTATTATTCTTGTAAGTTCTAACTATACCCTAAAGTTATCTGTTAGTGTTGTCATCAATGACCCCCCTTTCTTTTTTTATCTTCTCTCACACAATTGGAATGGAACTATATACATTCTTTTGAAAAACTTGCTAAAAAGAAAAGGAAAGACACTGTGTTTCGGAATATCCCAAAAATGAAATAGAGGACAATATACAGACAGGAGTAAAAATCAATAACTTGATAGAACGTATAGCACCATGAAAGTTTTAGAACAAGGAGCAACTTATATTACCACTCCATTTGAACCTTTTGAAAACCATCCCATCATTCGAAGGTAGGATATAAGTTCCACATATCTAAATCAATACTCAATATTATACGTCCACAAAATATACTGGTAAAAAACTTCAGAGCAAGTCATTCTATGTTTTTCTATATAAACAGAGCTTCATAAAAGGCAACAAAGAAAGATGTTTGCCATAAATTTTGATAACCTCACCATTGAAAACAAAAAATTACCTTGGGAGTATTTCATGATTGTGGATCTCTATATCAGTGAAGATTTCATTTCTTATGTTCAGGCAAAGTGACTTCATTTTCAGGTATGCAGTAGAAGTCGTAACAGCATCCATCAAAATGCCTTCACTATTGCCGCTAACATATTCATCGGTATCGGTTAAGTGCCTCCTTGACCTCTTTTTAGCAGCAGCCTAGACAATAAAGCAATTTAGTAAGACATTGGAGGATATAGACTCTGAAAAATAGAAGTTAAGTCAATTAAACATATGAGCTTCTTAAACCTGGAAGTAGCTATATAATTTGTTTTGCGTCTCTGGAGATAAAATATCATGAAGGAGAGTATAAAGTTTGACAGCAGGCTTCAAAACAGGTGCTGCAACACCAGTGGCAGGTCTGAAAACATCCATAATTCCAGATGGGGACGCTTCGTCCAAGGATTTGTAGTTTTCAAAAACAAGGGCAAAGATTTGATCAATTTGATCCTCGATTTCTCCCAAGAGTCGGTTCTGGTACAGCAACCAACCACAGATACAGCGTGAGACATGAGAAACATCAGACAGTAGATTATGAACCAATAAAATCCGAGATGGTAACTTTAAAGAGAAGATTATATTAAAGCCATGAGAACTAACTGAAAACAAACAATACAACTAAACTCAGCCAGTCCCATCCCACTTGGGTGGCCACATGAATCATATTCTGTCATTAAACGAGGTCCAAAGCAAGGTAGTCATGTAGGCCATACTCATTCATCTCTTTCTATAATTCTGATGTCCATGCTACTTTTGGTCTTCTCCCACCTCTAGCTTGGTTGATATTGATAGTATTGACAAGAATTTCAAATTGCAAAATGAGGTTTACCTCTTGATGACTGAGTGTTTTCCTACTTTGTCCCTTCATTATTACTGGCAACAACAAATCGTATACAAGGGTGAGACAATCAGCTGTTGGAGTAGCGACATCCATAACGTACGAAAGATATCTGAAGACAAGCATCAGAAAGAAGCAGGGTCAGAAACTATAAACCATTATGTTCTCTGTATCCTGGACAAACCATCTTGCTAAAGACAAGTGCAGGAAAATTTGTTCTCTCTTACATTACGAGAACAACCTCAACAAGAAACTTCCAATTACCTA
Source organism: Lobelia cardinalis (assembly GCA_028566635.1). Lineage (NCBI taxonomy): Eukaryota > Viridiplantae > Streptophyta > Magnoliopsida > Asterales > Campanulaceae > Lobelia > Lobelia cardinalis. Next base: position 12,794,186 of record JAOWAN010000005.1, on the reverse strand, counting down.
AGCTTGGTGTAAGCATCAGAAACGCCATAATATGATGCAAACTCGGTGAGCAACCACTCCCAAGGCCCATGCAACAGCAAATTCCTTTGTTGGAAATGCTGAACTTTCATAGCAACTTCCAGTACAAGATCATAAGCCACTGTTTCAGCTACAGAACCGCACTGTGAACCACAATGAAGATCAGGAAAAATGAATTTTATATATATATATATATATATATATATATTGGTTTCATGACGTGCATTGAAATCAAAATTTATACATAAAATGTCAACTTTACAACTCTCATAATCAATCTTTAAGATTCAAGCAAGAAAAGGTAACTGTTCCAGAAAAGAGTCAAACCATCAGGGAGGATAACATTGTCAACAAAAAGACAAGCACAAATCATCTAAGAAAAAAATTCAACAAGTATACATTATAACTACCAGCATATCAATGCTTATGAATAAAATCTTCCTGAATAGTTGCTACATTTCGTTGTTTTTTTCCCTTAAATCTCTTCGCTAAGTGAAGAGCCTTACTCTATTAGCAACTTATCCCGCACGCAGAACAGCATAATTAGTTATGTCACTCCATGAAGGCTTTTTACAGCTAAGCCAAGTTCTTTGTCTGGTCTAAAGCAAACTTTAATATAATACATTAATGAAATTATAGGGCATTTGGAAATGAAATTTAAGCAAATTAGTATGTGTGCATGGAAATTCACCTTAAGACTATTTTCATCCAAACTTGTAGAATAATTTATATAGAGCTGTATTTTGCCTACAAGCTCATGCTCTGGCTCTCGATATATGGACCACCAGCGTAGTTTGTCACCCTGCAGTAAGTTTAAGTGTAAGATCTCATTTAGAACCAAGATTAGACAATAACCAAATTTCACAAACAAGTAGAGGGGTCGGAAAACTTCACTGGATCTTCAGAAATAGTAGCCACTTGAGCCAGGACACGACCATAATGATTCCCCTTGGAGTCTTGCACTTCAACAATTAGGTCATCTCCTAGGCTGTCCGGCAAACTGTAAAGTTATCAGTATCTTCCCCAGATAAATGCAAAAGACAGATTGAAAGTGAAAAGACAAGCATACATACAATATATGGGTTTCACCAGACCCGGGCTGCATGCGAACAGCATCCTCTTCGGTTGAACTTTTTAGTCTTAGCAAACAAGAATATGTTTCTGTAGAGATATACAACCAGCACATCACATGGGCTTAGCATGCAAGGTAAAGGAGAAAGATGGAACAAGGGAGCAGTGGAGCTGAATGTTCAGCAAACAGCTAAAATGACCAAATTTATAGAGGTGATTAGTAGAGTGTTTGTGACTCATGAATATTATAACTGTGCAACCACCTTGCACGACTTCATAGGATGATGGGGTGCTGCGCAAAGTTGATACTCCTATCTTAAGAAGTCCGGAGACTTGCTTTACATATTGAGTGCTTGCGTGGACATATGCCAAGCTCTGACGCGAAAAAGAACCATTTGCCGGCACACGAGGTGCAAAACGAACTTTTCGCACTGCTTGCCACCCAGAAGAGAGTGTCGACTGCAAATTGGAGAAGTGGTGTCGTACAGAATCCATTTTAATTTTAGGTGTTTTCAAGGATGAAAAGCTGCATCCCGTTGGTGGGTCCAGTGCCATTTTCACCCTCCGAACTGCAAAAAAAGAGCATGTTTAGGCAGTTTCAGACTAATCTAAACAGTGAATTTTCTTTTCTTTGCCTGACAAGCCAATAATTACCAATGAAGACAAAAGGTTACCTTGCACCTTCATCTTGCCAACCATTTTCTTTGGCTTTGGGGCAGCTCCCTCGCAACCAGGTTCTGAAGAGCGCTTAACCAACAATTCCTCCTCTGATTGCAGTAACACTTGCTGCAGACTGGTAACCAGCAAAGAGACATCAGATGAGAGAATGTAACACATCAAGGATTACCTTTCTAGTCTACCCACCTATCCAAAAAAAAAGAGTCCAAGCAAAAATGTTTATACCATAATGGCAAGGATAAGGACAGACTTAACTCACCTGAATTTACTTCGCAGTAAAGCACATTCATTCTCCAAAAACATCGGGGCTTCCATGCAACCCTTTGCCCAAGCATGAAGGCATAGTCGGACGCATGCATCATATGCAATTACAGCATGCCAAGGCCCTAGAGAGCTGAGTAGATACAGAAAGCACATCAACACAATATACACGATGAAGAACCAATTTCATATACAATGCAATTATTCAATGGTATTGTAGATGAAATACCTTGCATGAAAGGTTGGAAGCCGAGCAGGAAAAGAACCAGAAGAAACACCGCTTTCTCCACCAAGATTCCTATCAAACAAATAATGGAACATCATGACTAGAATAAAATGTATATGTAAATATCCCTGCAAACACATGACAATTGTCTTTATGCAAGATTGTTTTTAAGTTGAACATTAAATTATATACAGACCTCACAGTTGGATCAGGGTTCTCCTTTATATGACTGTCCTGTGAATTTCTAGTAGGAGGTACCCTCTTTGCACTATTTGTCTTAGCTGAAAAACCACGTGCATCTACCATGGATGGATTGTTGTGTGCCCTAGAGGGTGGAACACATTCGGTCTCTTGTTGGATCTCCCCAGCTGAACTAGCAAATGGAGGTGCGCTAGGAATGTCTTCACAAGAGGGCTTACGACTCTGCAAGGTTTTAGCACGCACATCCTGCAATAGTAATTTTCGAATCAAAAGGCCAATCTCAAGAAAACAATCCACTTTGTAGAAAGGAGTTGAATATCCACCAATAAGAGTTACAAACGACGGGAATCTTGTGTTGGAATATGAAATACATAGTTCGATCAGGCTTAAGCATGTTACTGTTTTCAAAGGCGGCAAGAGCTCGTGCAAAGAGAATACAGGGAGGGGTTTGTAAATTGTTATATCTTCTAAACCCCACATACATTTTCTTGTTCTTCTGTTTTATGGGTAAATTCATTTATTTTGGATAAGTAGTTGCATTCAGGACATAAATCTTACATGCATGAATTCGAAAAGACTAGGTGCAGAACAGTCACTTTGGGCATAAAGTGCCACAGGAAAAGACTCATTGTAAATCTGCAAACACCCCACAAGTACAAGAAAGACACTAGCGACTGGCCTTCTAATATCAAACTATGTCCCTCTAGCACAAAGATGAATCAAGAATACCCGTTACACAGTTACACTCAACAGAAAAGCATTCGTTTACCTAAGAAATCTCTGATGGATTATATATTTGAATAGCATCTACCCATCCTAACATTTGAGGATTAGATGGAACCGTAAATCCCCATAACATAGGCACCTCTGTACGTGTAGAATAAGCAAATTTTACGAGTGTTAATATATTCATTATTGTACAGCATTACCCTCTGCAAAGAGGAAAAAATATAAAGCATCGTTAATAGACATGTACATGTATTTATAGTGGTTCTTGTTCCCCGTAGTATTAAAATTTCCTTTGCTAGTATAATTACTTTGGATTACTTCTATGTTGACACAACTCGAGAGAAACAACCTCATAGTTCTGTTATTCTCATCTATTTTCTCTCATCAATAGTCCACAAATAGGGACATAGTTCTCTTTCCAAATGCAGGAAAAGAAAATAATCAGATAGTTGCATTGCAGCAGCTAGCATACCCTTACCCAGATTAAAAGAAATCTGAGATACTCAAAGAATAGATTCAGCTTGTCAGTAACAAACACAAGTGTGCTCACCAACGATATAAGTTGACTCATAAAACGGGGAAGAAAATACCCTACAAGTTTCACGCACACCGAGAAAATGTCAGGAGGAGCAAAAATTAAGGTGATCGACCAACCAGTGCTTCAGGTTGAGTAGTGTAACAGCTTAATGTAATCCTGACCTCTGTTTCAAGGGTCTTACAAGTTTCGTCAGAAACAGGACCACACTTTCCATCAAACAATCATTAAAAAATTTTCCATGGATGGAATTTTCACTGCAATGCGGCACGTATGTGTACCTAGTTTTCAGTAGTACTCTAAACCATCCAGTATAAATGGAGAAGAACGATGGAGCTACAAACCTAATACACTTGCAGATACATCAACGTTTTGCAGCTTTACAGGCACTAGTTAAGTAAACGTTATGGTGGCTGAGAATTTAATACTGTACAGCCAAGACCCAAAAAGTGTGGGAGCAATCAGAAGGTATGTAGAACTCCCTCCGTTTCAAAAAGAATGTCGTTTAAGCCTTAAAAAGTTGTTTCACAAAGAATGTTGTTTTAGGTTTTTACTACAGTTTTCCTTTTTTTGCCCTCATCTTTTTCCAACTAACCATTATCTTACTACAGTTTTCCTTTTTTGCCCTCATCTTTTTCCAACTAACCATTATCATTAATTATGTAATTGTCTTCTTTAATAAAGTAACTATATTTTAATAGGGATAAACTAGTCTACCTATGCTATATCTTAATTTGTGTGCATAGGGCTAAAACGACATTCTTTTGGTATGGGCCGTATGGCACATAAAAGCCATCAAGTAGCAAGCAAACATTTTTTAAAAATTCACTGCCTCATTGTCTCTGAACGACATACTTATGTTGAAACAGTTAACAATGTATTACATACTACCAAAGCACACTTACTCAAAGTAAAGATAAAATAAACTAATAGCATAACTTACTTTTCTGGCAACACTTTCTGCATCCACCCGTGATGGAGCACTGGATGTGTAACCCTCCGTGGTATAAGCTTGAACCCGGGGAAAATTATCAATGCTTCCATTCACCCGTGATGGAACACTGGACGTATAACCATCCGAAGTATAAGCGGGCACGCGATGCAAATTATTAATGCTGCCATTCACCCTTGACGGAACACTGGACGTATAACCATCCGAAATATCAGCCGGCACACGAGGCAAATTTTCAACACTGGCCCCCACTTGTGTACTTGAAAACTCAGAGCTAGCAGCAGAATCTGACGAATCATCCTCTGTATAAACACTACTCCCCACTCCCACTGGATACCTATTGGCTCCCCTCATCAGTCTGTCCGCCAGATTCCCACGTCCTCTCCCAACGGTTTCCCTCGAAGAGTTAACATCACTAGAGTAGACGCCATTGTACTGTGGTTGGCTTTGTGCGGACTTATAGTATCCATTGGCAGCAGCAGTGCTAGGAACCCTATCATCCAGTGGGGAGGAATCTAGTGAGTATCGTCCCCCGTAAACCTCCTCTTCGTCCGAATCAGTGGACATATCATTTTCAGAAGCTGATGCAGTATCCTCTCCGGGAAGGACGCGAGACATGGGAACTACACCCGGTAAGTGCCCACTCCGGAATTTTGATGCAGGAGGCAATCCAAACCCTCGATTGCCATTTCTAGTATTGGAAATAGGATCTATTCGAGCTCCCAGGTTCGAAATCGAGTAAGGAACTTCCTTCTTGTGATTATTAGAACCCTGAATTTGTGTACACTTCAAAGTTCAGAACACATACAAATCAACAAACTCCGGTGCCAATTCACAGCCCTGAGACTCTCTATTTACTTATCAGGGGATTGAATTATTTTTTTTAAGAAAAAAAAAACTTTGAATCTAATAACAATAAACTCACCTCCATCCAATATATCAAATTCACGCTGGGCAAAAGCAATTAATTGTTTTAATATATATTAACAACACTTCAAAAAAACAAATATATATATATATATATATACACTTAATGCAACAAAAAAATCAAGCAATACCCCAGTGTCAATACATATGACATCTGATAGATTCATAGCAAATAGAAGCACAAAATGATATACACACACACACACGTAGAATTGGGGAGGTTGAGGGGAAAGCTGCTAACCTCTCTAACCCATTTAAGGGCACTGTTGTCTAGACCTTCAGTGAACATATTTTGGGCACAAACAACTTTCAACTCACCTGCAAACCCAGAAATCCAGATATCACACACATTTCACGACCCACGAATATAATTAAGCAACAAAAATTTTCGGACAGTTAAAAACTTGGAACACCAAAGAGTAAAACTCACATACTACTATAAACACCCCAGAGAGCACTCAATGGTTGATTTGAACTGAACGCCACTTCCCAAAAACAGAACTTGAACAATGTGGGAAGTGGGAAGTGAGATTGTGTGTAGAAAGAGAAAGTAGGGTTCTGGAAAACAGTAGGAAAAGAAATGTAGAGAGAGAAAGTAGAGATCAGATCAAAAAACGAGGAAAGAGAAGAAGAGGAAACCAGGAAGAAGGCTAAAAGCTCGTGACTACCCAAAATGCCCTTTTTCGCTCTCCTTAGTCTCACTCACTCGCTCTGTGTGTTCTGCAGAGTTTAGGCCATGGATATGGAGTTCTGTTTCTTTATTTTCTTTTTCTCTCTAAAATTTGAAACATAAAGAGAATATTCCATATTTTGAATTTTTAGATTGAGGTAGCAGAAAACCACCGAAAATAGACATCAATGATTATTAATTATAGTTTTATTTGTTTTTCCAAACGATAATATTTTAGTGTTAAATAATTTAAATATATTTGATTAATTTTTTTCACGCATCTAGAATTGACGGGTAAGTCTTTCAGTGAGAATTTTCAGTATACGGTGAAATTCGAACTTGAGACCTCCTTTAAGCGGATTCAAGCGCTTTTCACTTGGACCAATTTCAAATAATTGACTATTTCAATAATTTTTTTCTTTTAATTTTAAAAAAATAAACGAAGAAATTTGTGTAGAAGTAAAGACAACTGTTATGTTTAACAATAATAAAATAATCATTTATATTTACTCACCTAATCAGTATTAACCGGTGTTTAATACGACGCCGTGCGGACGATAGAGTGGGGTTAAAAAGTTGGGGTACGAGATTTAAAAATGGGTTACCGAGAATAAAGTGCACGGTCGGTCAGTAAAAAGTGCGATGACGTGGTAAGGAAGTGGGGGGGACCCACGGAGTAGAGTCGAACGTTATAGTGGGAAAAAGAAAGCATCGGTAGTCGCTAGTTGGACTTTTACCAGTAATGACATTCCCCGCTTGTTTAAGAAATCAGAAAGAGAGAGAGAGAAGCAACTCACATGGGTTTCGGTTCCGTGTGGTGGGATCCATACCCACCACCTTCCCTTCTCGCTTTCTTCCTCCTTAAGAAAAATAAAATAAAATTGAGACCGTAACCCGTCGGTTCCACAGATCCTGTTCTGAGCCAATGTGAAGAAGATAAATTGCAGTCATCACAGGAGCTAGGATGGAGAGCTAACGAATAAGCTCAGGGCTCTTAACTCTAGGTCATTCCCGCTTGTAACAGAATCAATTACACCTTGAGAAATCTAAACCTGCACACTACCGCATTAAATCCTATCCGCTATCCCCTTACCACCGTAATATATGCCCTGAGCGCGCTTCCTCTGAAGAAGACCAGAGAGTGCGAGGTAGGAATGCAGATCGTCCCTTTTAAATGGTGCACCGTGCACCGTTTCATGGTATATTATTTTTAAAATTTTATTTTAATAGTTTAAAATATAATTTTAAATTTTATACATATTATTTTTAAAAAAATTATACAATAAAAAAATAAATACTAGAAGATTTTGAATTGTGTCGGACAGTGAGTATTTGATTTATATTTTATTATATTTGTACTCATAAAATACGTGAGATGTATTCTTTAATTAAATATATTAATTTGAAAATTTTAAAAAAAATAAAATTAAAAGATCGAAGGAAAAATGTTTAAAACGAAGTAATAGATGTAACAACTGAGTATCACGTCGATCATTTTATTTCATATTAATGATTTTTTTTATTTTCTATACAAAAAAATATTTTTTTTTCTTTTTGTTCTCGCTAATTAGTGACTTTAGGGGATTAGTTAAGTTTTTTTAAATATAAAAAATCGTTCTAATAAAAAATAAAAATGAAAACAATTACTTTAATTGCCATCCTTAGATTTTTTGTTCTTTTGAATACAAATCGTTGTTATATTTAAACCTCAATTATTGCTCTAAAAGCATTAATTAGATAGCATTTTTCATTTATTTTACCTAAATTCTGTAACAAGTACTACCAATTAATGCTTTTTCCATTATGAAATAAATATTATTTTAACTTAAAATATTATTGTTTAAAATAATTATTATTCTGAATTTTTAATACATACTTTTGTCATAATTTTTTTATTTTATTTTATCCTTCTTCTCCCAACTACCCATCTAATTAGTACATGTAACGCGTATCTTTCTTTCAATAAAATAAGAACACTTAGTAGGATTCCTACCAAAAAATATTCTTAAGATTAAATTAACTGCATGAACTTGAGAAATTAACTAATTAATTGTGATTTCCGTAACAAGTTTTATTTATTTAGATTAAATTTTAATAAATACATTCCCTGCATTTAAAATATGTAAAATAAGATATCAAATGGAACAAAAAAAATTAATTTATTTTGAAAGATAAATCGTAAATTGACCTTGAACCTTTTCTGCGTATTCAAAAATCTTTGATCATTTTGCCGGATACTACTACAGTAAAATGACTCCCTTTTACATAAAAGTGATTTATATATTTTAAAAGGCAAAAAGAAAAAGCAATATCACTCTCTAATAAAAGATCAATGGTAGTGAAAGTGTAAAAAAGGAAAACTTTAATTTGAATTTTTTTTTTTTTTTTTTGGAAAAATTGAGGTTAATTTGTTCTTAATTACAGAGGGTACCACACATTTTCTCAGTTTTTTGTCCAAAGAACAATCAACAATATTAAAATTAACATGAGAGTCTATTAGGACAATTTTAGCACAAAGAATGAATGACTGTACATATAAACAACTAGTGTAAGCTTGTATTCGAGGATACGTGATTTATTTTTTTTTAAATTAAATAATAATTAATAATATATTTTATATTAATAATTATTAATTATAAAAAATAATTATTTAATAAAAATTAAATTTAAAGAGATTTTTGCGTGATAGGTGAATAAATAAAAACTAAAAGGGGCCAACCATTAAAAAAGAAAAGAATAAGGAAAAGCTAATAGAAGGAAAAGTCTAGTATACTAAAGTCTACGCTCTAATTATTAAATAATTATGGAAAAAGTTACTATTCATCGGCTCTGGTCTTACTTCCTTTTTTTATACTATAAATTTGTCGACCCAGCTACCATTGATAGGTGCGTAATTTGAGTCGCACTAGATTGGTTAAGAGATTCAAGACAAATTCTTGAATATTAGTGAATAACCAAAAAAATATATATTAACTTTTTTTAGGTTAGTGTAATAATGTAGTTAGGATCTTCTATCCTAAATGGTGTCTTATTTTTTGTTTTTGTTTTTTTAAATTTTATTTTAACCGTTTAAAAAATGATCCTAAAAATTTAAATTCTAAATTTTAGAATAATGTCATTTAAAAAAAAAAAACATGTCATTTTAAAAATCTAACAGAAGATGGAGCACTATTTGAGACCGAAAATCCCAATTCGTAATAATGTATGATTAAAAATAAATTTTTAAAAAGATGAAACAGAAAATAGGACATTATTTTAAAATAGAAGATCCAAACTCATAAATCTCATTAACAAAAAAGCATGATTACTTGTAGGAGTATTAAACGAGTAGAGAAGAAGAGGACAAGAATTAATTAGCTGGTTGAGTGCTGTGCGTGCTGGCAAATTATATTACGTGCCTAGTAATTAACATTACCATTACGAGATGAGGACTAGGTTTAGACGAAGGTGGAACAACTGTATAATTGGCCCTCAATCTAGTGCCGGGGATAGAAAAATTCGAGTAGTTTTTCCTCCTTGTTACCTCTCTCTTCCCACGAAGTCAGATTTCCCGCTTATTTATATTTTTGATAGTCGAACTACCGGCGTTATTAGAGAAGTCTAAAATCAAACGAAAATGCTCATTTGCATACTAATAATGTGATCAAGTTCTCAGTCTAGGGATAATTACCGGTTCTGGGACCGGTTGCGGTGGGGTGGGGGGTCAGAGGATTAGAGCACGTAGCAAGGTATGTCCACTTTGTACATAAAGTCTATAAATTATATACATAATATAAATATAAAATGTATATAATAATTATTAATATGATAATCAAATAACTCATGTGCATTTTATATTCATAGTATGTATATAATTTATAAAATTTATGCACATTTGTGAATAACATGGGATGCCTAGACACACGATATACCAATTGGTGCGTGCTAGCTCTGGTTTAGCTGTACATTACCATTATTTTCCTGCTCCTTATCCCTAACCCTACGCCAGCCCAACATTTTGACAATTACCTAAGTATCGGAAGAATTACTACTCTCCACAGGCAGAATCTTAGTATTACACCACTAACCTCGTCCCTCCTCGTTAGGAAAGAGAAATGAATTACCTCTGGATCAAGTGCTCATTGGTTACTGCTTCTGCTTCTACCCTCGTGTTTGAGTTCTCCCAAACTCTAATGTATAACTAACTACTACTAATTGGTTGTGTCAGTGTGTTTTGAACACAAACAAACAATAGCTCCTCCTGGGGAAAACCACAGTTTTATTTCCTCAAATTCTACTAGTTTATTCTTCAATCAAAAGAGATTTTATTCCCTGAATATCTCAACAATGTATATGTATCCTCAAAACTCAAACCAAAATACAACAGTGTATAACAGGGTGTTAAAAAAAAAAAAAAAAAAAAAACTAGGCGGCAGAGAGAGAGAGAGAGAGAGAGATGTAAAAACTGTCCACTAGAGCCTTGATGCAGCAAACTCATATACACTACTGTGGGGCACAATACTCGTACAAATAGTAGCTCAGGCGTACAATGCTTCGACATTGCACTCCCCAAGAACAACTTTGATGCTTCGTGGCGAACCACAATGACCTTCAGCAATCAGTGCTCTGTCGTTTGCAGCCATGTGGGCAATTATCTTATAGATCATTTCAATCTGCCAATGAAGGTGAAGATCAAAAGTTAGCTAAGCTTACTCCATATAAAGTATCGCCAGGTACCTGGTCCCCTTTGAAGACCTCATAATACAAATGAATTGGGAGTGGGCATGTTAATGGTTCCTTCTAGTTGATGTGGCTGGGAGTACCAATCAAATCTACCCATCATCAAAGATACAAAATGATCAATCCTAGTCTTTTTAGTCTTCACACACATTACAGTACCATATGGAAAATGGATCCCAGTACAGATGTGAGAGAGAGAGAGAGAGAGAGAGAGAGAGAGAGAGAGAGAGAGAGAGAGAGAGAGTACATCTACAGGGGAATGGCAGCGATCAGCTACTTCCTCAAGCGTCAATGGTTCAACAGGATCTTTA
>JAOWAN010000005.1:12770284-12782788 GCA_028566635.1 Lobelia cardinalis | reverse complement strand
TGTGTGTGTGTGTGTGTGTGAGAGAGAGAGAGAGAGAGAGAGAGAGAGAGAGAGAGAGAGAGAGAGAGAGAGTACATCTTCAGGGGAATGGCAGCGATCAGCTACTTCCTCAAGCGTCAATGGTTCAACAGGATCTTTACAGCTGAAAAATACAAACAAGCAGAGAACCTTGTAATTGATAACAAAATTAGCAAAATTGCTATGAATGAGGCAGATAAAGAAATTAATAGCATCAAGATTATCTAGTTGGCTTTGTGTTAGGTTAGGCTAGCAACTGGCTAAAACAGTTATATTTATTGCATATGCTAGAAACTTTGACGGAACGAGTGGAAATCTTGTGGCACTTCAAAATGAAACTCAATAAAATGGTTTCCCAAGTTGTTCTGTATCACTATATATCCACCCTACATTCTACTTGCTACTTAGTACTCAAACCTTATCTACTGTATTATGGCTTCACAAGGAAAAATGAAAACTCAAAAAAATGAGGTAGAAGACAAGAGATTGCAGCAGCATTGGTTACAGCAGTGAGATCAATAGAAAACCACACTATACCTCAGCTTACTTTAACCATGGTGAACCCATTCAATGCTCTTAAGGACTATTAGCTTTACTAGCTTCAATGATATTAACACGGAACAATATATATGCATTTTATCCCAAAAGGAATGTCAAGATATGTAGAATGAATCTACCTGGCCTCGTTGAGTACTGAAAGAACCCGCTTCTGTAGAGCTAATACTTCTCCTGCAGCTTTTTTCCCAGCTTCAACTCCTGAAGCAACATTAGTAGAGCGCATTAAAATAGATATGAAGAGAAGAAACATCCACCGCAGCGAATTTCAGTATAACTAAACTCAGTGCAATTGTACAGCTTATGAAAAATGCATCTTTACCAAAGAGAAACAACATATTTCAGTTTAAACAACTTTCTGTAGGAGGTGAATGAAAACAGATATTTACCAGGTTGATGGTAAGCATTGATATTGACAATCGAGGCATAAATACCAACCGCTCGCTCATAGAGTGCAATTAGAGCCCCCACTGATCTAGGTGTCACCTCTTGAACAGTAACTGTAATGGACTCCCTCTCATTGGAATACAGAGCAGATCTAGTTCCCTGCAACGGATGATGAGACTTAAAAATCATAACCATGGATGATGAGCAAAATAATCCAGTTACTAATTACAGAAAAGTCAAACATGAATTTCATCTTGTGGTCTTTCCATATAGTTATGTGGTCATGTCTGACAGCTGGCCATGGTTTATGTTCAAAAAACCAAACTGAAACTATTGGTCTTCACAACCAACACCACAAACAACAGCTGAAAAAAGAATAATATGTGATCAGGTAGGACGCTACAGCAGATATAGAAACCAACCTGTAGCATCCCAAACAGGTAGTCACCACAAGTGACCCCTGGTTCAAGCTCCCAATCGTGACCAGGAGGTCTATCACGTAGTACTTCAATGAACGTGACAAAGAAATTGTGAACACCATCTCTGAGCTGTTGAATGTAGCTGTCATATAGGAAATTGTAAACTTAAGTAACGCTCATGTTGAAGGCTGTTAAATTTGGGTATAATATATGACATCAGAAGAACTCACGCATGCTGATCTGTACTCCCTTTATTTCCATAGACAGTAAGTCCTTGATTCACCTGCAGACAAGATAAATGACACAATGAGAGATAAGAAATAAGTCGAAACTTCAAAAATTATAATAGAAGTGAAAATAGCAGAACATCGTGCAACAATTTAGCACTGGGCACAAGTCGCTGGCTAAGGAAAGAACATGCCAAAATTTGAGACAACTTTTCCAAGATGAGGTTACGAGAGGGAAGACAGATGATTGTTATTCGCACGTATGGATGATATAGTTTCAGATTAAATAATAACACTATGTAAATTTTCTGCTCAAAGAAAGAGCAGGGAGGACACTGAGTGTGAGACAACAGTTGAAATTACGGGCATAGAAGTTAAAATGCATGTTATTCAATCGGCTACTTCTAATGGTTAAGAACCAAGTTCCTGATCAAGTAGTAAGTTTACGAAGACATAACACATTGTATAATATATGATCAATGTCTGTCTTGAGAAGAAATCAAAGACAAACTATTGACATCTGACAACCAATATGATCATCCCTGATGTTCTAGCAGATAGTCTGAAAACCATGGTCATAAGACATGTAAGAAACGAAAATAAGGAAATTAGTTCTAACCATGAATTAAAACGATATGGACTCAAAGATAAGATGACTAATTTCTACTGTGAAAGTGGTCATACTGTTGGCAGGTTTACTTGTACTATCAGGAGAGACTAAACAACCGAGACATACATGTCACACAAAAGTCAGGGTCTGCCTGAGAAGTCCAGAGGGTTAAAATTAAAATGCAGGTACAAAAATATACTTTTGATAAGAAGCTGGGTCACATGGTCTGGTTCATATTAACAGATTTTCCCTGAAAAGATATATAATCTCATGCAAAGTGCAGAACTTAAAATGCAGGAAGGCTTGCCATCTTAGATTTATATATATGCTAGGAACATTCAGCTTTTGTTTTTAAGAATGCAAGAGATGTATCTTCAGTTCATCAAATAAAATTTCAATCGGTATAGCTTTATCTGTATAAATACACATATGTATATTGCCCAATGCTAGATTAAAAATGGTACTTCGTAGGGGTGATGATATTTTCTGTTAAAATTACCGTCTATCAAGCATTTTCGATGTATATTTAGGTAAATAAAGTAATTCTTGGATAGAATAAAAATTGTTTACTTTCTCCAGGGAAGAACAAAAAAATTAAAAATTAAGGGAAAACAAGAGTATGAGCAGCAAAGGATTTTTTGTAAGAAGGTCAAACCTACCCGATTACCATCCAGGTCAAACTCCTTCCCAAGGGACTCCATGACCAGCTGCTGTAAATATCTACTAAATAACAATAGGCTGTCCTTATATGGTAGAACAACCATATCCTGTTGAAAAAGCAACAATACACATTAACTTAAGAAATGCACACATATTTGCGGTGGAAATGCAACATGGGCAGAATGCTATCCGCACTAAAGGAGTTAATCACCTTTGAGCCAACACCATCACAAGCCCAATACCAGCATAAGGCCAGCAATGCAGCAGGGTTGTTCTTGACCTGGATTTATTATAAAAATCAATTAGAGGCTTTGTGCTGCAGTTTATAAACATTGCAGGAAAGAGATGAGGAAGAACAAGCAGAAGGATTGAAAAAATAAAAATGAACTAATCTATAGAGTTACCTCTTACGAACCAATTACCTTGAAAGCAGAACTTTATATTTATTCAAATGAATTTTCTATATAAATGATATCATGATTGAGCAGTCCATAAAGAAAAAATTAAAATCTTTGGACTGAAATTATTTTTTATAAACAAGCAAATAGAAAGACAGGGACCTTCACTCAACTCAACTAAGGCTTTGTCCCAATCATGAGTAGAAAGGATGTTGACAGATAAGAAGGGGGATAGAAAACAGAAGAAACAACAGTGTTTAGGATTGGCTGAGCCTTTATTCTCTACTGAATTATCTAGCGCATAAAGGAGCACATGAGTGAAAAACAGTACCACTTTATTCCTATTTGCCTCATCCATCAATGATGCACCAGCAAGCATTTCTCTAATGTCAATTCCCTGAAATACATGTTTGAACACAATTAATATGAGTATAAAACGGAGATGGAAACATTACAAAATTCAGAAGAAGAGAAAAAAAGACGTTTCTAATGATTCCTACCTGGAGTGCTGCAGCAAGTAAACCAACTGCAGACATTTCAGAAGTTCTACCACCTACCCAGTCGAACATGGGGAATCTAGTCAACCAACCCTCAATTCTAGCAGTGTTATCTAGCAACGAATTCTCTTGTGTAATGGCAACACCCTGCACATTGACAAGCATGAGCAACAAATAACACAGACAATCAGAGAAACATGAAATCAATGAACTGTAGCCATGTAGCAGATAAAATAGTCTTGAAGTAAAATAAAACTAGTGAAATAGCTAGTACACAAATTTATACAACAATTTGAAAGTAAGTCCAAAACTTCTTCCCATTGTCACTTGCAACTGTAACATGCATCAACTAAGGTTGGATCAAACAACAATGATATTTGAGAACACCAAAAGCCATCAAAATTAACAAGTAACTATTACCGAAAACTGAGAATCAAGGATTTAGAAGACAAAAAAGTGTCTCCTGTAAATCCCACAAATCTACTTATGTGGTGCATATGGATAGTTGGCAAAATTCCCTTTCATGAAAAACTGAAGTTCACTCCCGTGGGGAGTTAACTCTATTCTAGCAAATAGCTATTGGATAGGAGCTAACAAACATGAATAGAAAAGTTATCTCAAATTATGACAGTCCATGTAAAATCATACTTACGAAGAATCATACTGTTAATCACAGTCAATATTTATCTGTGTGTTACATGCATGTAGGAACAAATAACTAAAGTTACTGAATTAAAGCTCGAGTTAGACAAAGGTGAGCTTTACGAAAAAGATCCCCCAAACTAGGTGATATTGTGTATGTGTTCCAAAAGCCCTCACCAATGGGGGTCACACCCGAAAACTTAAGAACTCACATTCAAAGCAAAGGCTAACCGATCCTACCCAATATGACAACCCTGGGAACCCATAGAAACAACCGATGAGAACTAAAGCTACCAACTCCCACCACAAGATCCACTAAATATCTACGATTGGTAACATAGATCCTGGGTGGACATGCTAATGATTATAAACATAGCTGGCTCATAAACAAACAAGTTATGTAGTGTTCCTTACCGAGGACTTTACTGGAAACATTAGAACATTAATACCATTTTCCTTATGCACTACATAAGGATGCTCTTTCAAAAAACAAAAAAAAAAAAATAAATCAAAATAAATACTCCGCTTGTTCCAAAACAAGTGTCCAGTTTGATTGGCACACAATTCCAAACAAGTAATTGGACTCTATTAAATGAAAAGAGCCGGTGCAGGTGAACAACATATGTGTTGGTCCATAAAAAACTTGTGTGATGGCAAACCTTCCTTTTTATCCCCGAAGAGGGAAGTTTTCAAAAAGGATTTTTTTTCAGATCAAACCAAAAAGGCATGCTGGAAACTTATTTTGGATTGGAGGAGGAGTTCATTTGTTGAAATGATTCACCAGCACAATTTGCTTCCACCAAATTGCTAACCCACCACCACCAGCACTAAAATGGCAAGACGGCATTAAGCAAATGACTACCCAATAACCAGCAACTATAAGTTCAGAACATAGAAATGGGCTTCACCATTCAATTATCAGACAAGATGCCCAGGTTGCGAGGAGGTTGAGCAATTTCTTGTTTGGCCACAAAAGCACATTCCAGATGGCAACTGGATATGCTCTAGGTGGGGCAAGGCAGTCATCGGGTAGCATAATTACTTCAGACTTCACTACCCTTCAGACGGTCAAGTGCGTGTAATAGGAGCAGCCCATAATAACACTGCTCACTACTTTATGGAATTATGACTAAAAGATTAGGCCTATACACAGACCATCTGCACTATATCATGAATTGGAGTTGCAAAATAAGAAAGTATTTAGCATTTTAGCTACACTCCGGTCTAATCCAAGGTTCAAAAACATGAAGAAAAGTCTGCCTCAAATGGATAATTTAACAGATTGAACACATTGTTTTGCCAGGTCAAGCAAGGATTTTTTATTATCATTATATACATACATTTTACCAAGAAAAATGAAATATCAGGTCAACCATGGATTTGACTCGCGGCCATTTTATTTCCAGAAAAATAACTACAAATGGAATCCAAATATAGGCGCAAGTGCACATCAAATGCAGTCAACCATATCAGACCTCTTAATGCAAAGGAAGGATATTATTCTCTTGTTGAATTCAAAGAAATCCTGAATAACAGATCCTCAAGTCTAACCGTATCTTCCACGCTAAAACCTCATCCCAACTTGATCCCAAAGTAGAGATTTAGACCTATATTCCACGGAGTAAGGTGTATAAATAACAAGAAGAAACAAGAACCTGAGATCAAAACCTGTTTTGAAAAATCCAGCCCAGCTTCACGAAATGCCTTCTGTACTTCCAATAAACCATTTCTGGTTTCTGGGGTACCTCCACTCTGTCAAATGCAGAACACAGAACGATATCATGTCAGAAATATACTTAAGAAGCAAGGAGGTAACAATTATCTTAAGAGAGAATAATCTTCTGTGCAGACCTTTGAAACCACTATAACCAGTGTAGATGCCAGCTCGGGACCAAGCTGTGCAATTTGATGATCAATTCCAGCTGGATCAGTGTTGTCAATGAACCTTATCTGCCAACAACAGAATGAAAATATTACATTCCCATACCAAAAAGAAGAGCAAAACAGATATCGGTATGATAAAAGCACCTTAAGAAATAGATATCATTCGTAAGGTGAACAAGGGAAGCGAAAAAACAAATTACATGAAGATTTGAAAGACTAGTTTTAATTATTTTTTCCTGAATGACTGGTTTGACTTTTGAGTCTTTGACAACCAATTAAGTAATCAGAATTGCAATACATGGTCGCTGCTTGATCAATCACAAACCAGTTGCTCACTATCTCTGTAATAATTGAGAAGTGTATTCTTCCAA
The DNA here is from genome assembly GCA_028566635.1 of Lobelia cardinalis. NCBI lineage: Eukaryota > Viridiplantae > Streptophyta > Magnoliopsida > Asterales > Campanulaceae > Lobelia > Lobelia cardinalis. The sequence continues at coordinate 12,776,120 of JAOWAN010000005.1, read as the reverse complement.
GAGATTCGACTATGCTAGGCATAATATCTTTCGAATACGTCAAAATTGAAAATAATTATTCTGCTACTTTTCACATTAGAGTAAGAATGCCTGAGCTGTGATGTGACAATGTAACACGAATCAAGCTAAATAAAACCACTTCCAAAGTGGTGGAGTTTCTTTTCTGTAGTGAGTCTTGGCCATAGTGGAGTTTCATGTCTTGCTCGTCTATAATAGGTCTTGGTCATGCAAGCAATGGTGGCTTTCTCATCCATTTCTGCTTAATTATCTATAAAGGATTATTTTTCTTAACAAAAACAATGAAAGTAAAAAATAATATAATATAAAATCTGCTTCCAAAGTACCGCAAAAATCAAGTCATTCATAAGAAAGCCAAGATTGCAGAATTCGCGGGGTTTTATGGATTACTTTCAATCAAGGCTTAGTCAACACATTAAGAGGCCCTAAAGACGCACTATCTGACTCTTGATCCACCAGCCAGACTTGATAAGAATGTAGCAGTAAAAGTGTGGAAGATAAGTTTCAAACAATCACAATTCACTTCTTATAACTTATTTTTTAGTAATTTATACACATATAAAGTGGTTTGGGATAAATAAAATATTTTTTTTTGGAGTAATCCATTTATTTAATTTCTAAAGATTGAAATATTGGGGTATTATTGGATTTAATTGAAATATTCAGTTTGCAAAGGGATTGGGAGGGGGGGGGGCAAAAAATAAATTTGAAGGGCGGAAAATAAAATTAGTAATTTTTTCCTTCTAGTCCCTGAATTTTCTTGGGGGGGGGAGGGGGGGGGGAGCGATCGTCTGTGATCTTTTGGGTAGAAACAGATGCACTAAACATAAACCTTCAAAATGCACTAAAACTAGAAGAATTTGATATTCTTTATTACATTAAATACAGAATAAGACTCTGCCAACAAGGTAACAGGCATAAGACATGTACCCTACTCTACGGGTACAGGGTACTGATAAACTTATAAGGAATAATAAACAGCACCTAATGCAATCAAATATATAGCTCATTGGAATTGCAGCAGCCTTGATGCAACATTGGTGCAACAAGGATTACATATGAAGTGGTGTCAGAACCATTGACACATCTTAAAACTACCAGGCCGTAACATACCTTGAGAGGAGGATTATCTGGAGCCAAAGCCTCTGCAACAAACTGTGGACCAAGAGCTGAACCTCCGATTCCAACAGAGAGTATTTGAGTAAAGCGACCCGCTGGAGAAGATGGGGGTTTAATCTGCAAGTTTTCACCGAGAAAGTTTAACGAGGAACCTACATAACATAGTGTCTATAGCTTTGATTATGAAGTTATTGCAAATGAGCTAATAAAACTAGCAAAAACAAAGACGGGCATGATATATTAAGAGCTAATTTTGGTGGCACTCGGTGATCAAATACTAACAAAGTCCACTGCAGATTGTTACAGCCATAAGGTCTGGAAATGAGGTATCCGTCATTACCGCAACACGACCTTAAAGAATTTCCAGCCCTCATAGACCAAAACGCTAACCCTATTCAGAAATATTGAGTTCACTGTACTTGTATGCAGCATACTCAATTCACATCACAAAGCGGTACAAATTAAGGACCTATGCAATTGGAGATGAAAAAATATGCACTATTCAGACTTGAGCAACTGTACCTCAAATTGATCAGAGAAGACATAAATCTGCACATCTCATTTTCCATCTATCTTAGGAGTATCTATATGAAGATATTATCGCAGATGGAAGTCAAACCAAGATCAATACATTCGGTGCCCAATTGGTCCTTCAAACAATTGTTAGGCTCATATCCAATGTTAATATTAGCAGCACCTTTCTCGTGGGGGTATTGAAAGGCTTGTGTATCAGGAAATATGATGTGCAACAATGCAACAGCATGACTATATAGTCTATATTAAAATGTAAGTTCCTCAATTTTGCTTTGATCTATACATGTACAAGTCATGAATACATGCACATGGTAAGATGTTACAGCATCGAGATGTTGATTTTCAGGGAAGAGTTATAGTTCTATGTGATAAATGATGACCACTACAGGTGAAGGGCCGAGTGTACAGTCAGCATAGAGCATCAAACTCAAAAGATAAAAAGAGAGGGTGAGTTTAGCTAGATTCCCATAAAGAAAGAACTGTGGGGACAAAATTCAGAAGAGCATATGATGATTGTCCCCTGAAAAGTGTCGCGTAACATTTTCTTACCTTTAAAAGGCCACAAGATGAAGTCCTGACCTAGTCTAAAGTTGTTAAAAGGGTGCGCCAAACCAATCAAGTCCCATTTTGGATTTTAAGAGAAAATTGTTTTGTGATATGACATCACGGTCACGTGCCTCAGTGACGAAGGGACCGAAAGCCTTGCCTTGGTAGGCTTAGGCGAGCTCAATAACAAATAGCCATCTTTACTCAATTTGACTATTGACCTCCAACAACAGTAGACCATTCCACTGACAGTATGTCCTCTTTCGTGTTGCTTTCTGCTTCATCCCTATGTTGTAATTCTTCAGTGTTGATCTTCCAGGTTCGTTCTTACATCTTCTAGGTTTGTTCTTACATTTGACATATTTGTTCTAATTCCCCTTATGATTTTTTTTCTACTCTATATGCTCTGGAGAAATATTTTTCTTAATTCTTATTCAAAATTAATTTTACCGATCTATTCGGCTCCATCGTGCTTGCCGCTTTGAGCCTTACTCTTACACAATCATCGGTCCCCTACTTATAAATTATTACAGGGACGACTTATTAGGTTGATCTGATGTTATCTGAAGCATGCTAAAGAATCCTTTCAAAGTACAAGGGCAAAGCATGCATGTGGGTTTGTCAATTACAGTCTTCTAAAAGCACCAAGACAACCAAAAAGCAGAACCTATTTCGAAGCTCTTTTTTTGTATATGCCTTCCCTCAGAGTTATAATCTTACGGGCCTTCCAAGTTTCAGCAATATTGAAGTTGTTTTTTTGCTAATCTAGAAAAAGTTAATGATCATGTGGTCAACAGAAGATTCAAATTTAATACAGAGAAGTAGACGATGCTCCATACAAAGCTCAGAAGTAATTCAACTTAACTGACCTTGGCTCCAATGATGTCATCGGCGAACTTGCAAATAGCTTCGAGCGTTTTCTCAATCTGAACTTTGAGGGTAGGATTAGGGGACAAGTTAGGGTTCCGGAGCCAGTAATGTCCGACCATCCTCCCTTCATCGGGATTGGCAATAGCGCCTTTCTCCAGGTCATCCATAGCCTTAAACGCGGCCTGAAACCGGGGCTCCATTTCGGAAAGAAACTCATCAGTAAACCCTATCCGACTCACGTCCAGGTACAACCCCAGCTCCTTGTGCTGGTACAGCCAGTCAACGTACCTCTTCCACAGCACGCGCGGGTCCTTCTCCAACCCCTGCGTTGACTTTACAAGTGCATTGTTCGTTAGGCTCGCCGGAACGTCGCGCGCGACGGATTGGACGACGAGAGTGTGAGCGGAAGTAGCTCGATCGGGTCGCGTCGGGAAGAAGAGTGAGCGGAAGGGCAGCTGCTGAGAGTGTTTGAGTATTAATTTGTCAGGTTGTTTGAATGTGGAGGAGGAGGAGGAAGAAGAGGAGAAGAGGCCTGAAATCGAGGCCATTGTTGTTTTCTTTTTTTCTGTAGAGAGAGAAAGTGGGGGGCGATGGAAACGAGGGGGGAGGAGGAGGAAGTGGTTAAGACATGGATGGAGGGAGGGAGAGTTTGGGGGAGGGGAGGGGGAAGTGGCTTTTTGGAAGGTAGTACGGGTTGTTGTCGGTCGTTGATGTCAGATATAGTGTGTGTATATCGCGGACCGGTGGCCGGTGGACCGGTGGGTTATTTTAAATGACTCATCCATCCGTGATTGAATGTTGAACTTTTCCATTTCACTGAATCGGTCACTCGAATGACTTTGGTAATGGTGGTCAAACGTCAATGGTTGTGCAAATACTCCATCCCGTTTGAAATTATTTTTTTCAAAATGTTTGAAAATAAATCTTTTTTAATTTATTTTGTTTAGTCAACCAAGTATGAGTTATAATTTAATCCCATTTACATATTGATAGAGTAATTTTTTATTTATATATTTATTAATTACATTACTTGTTTTGAAGTGGAAAAATAAAGTAAAAACGAACAATATTTCAGGATTTAATGATCAATAGTGTGCGGATAAGTTTTCATTTGAAAGTCTAGACAAGGTTTGTGGAAAAATGGTTTTTGATTTTATACTCTTTTTTTTTAACACTAAAGAGAGGTTTCATTCATTCAAATTGAACTTTATAACATCGCTAAGAAATAAAGGCATACAATCTTTTCAAGTTCCACCTTCAGTCAAAAATCAAAAATTCGAGCTAGAGAGTGAGCCACGTGATTTGCTAAACACCTCGCAAAAACTAAAGAGAAATCTTGAACCTCCAATAGAAGGTGTCGGCAATCCTCAGCAATAGCACCGAAGGGAGATAAATCTTTATTATTTGAGGCCATAGCTTGCACAACAAATTGAGAGTGCATTACCAAAATTACACACTTGATTCGAAGTTCCTTGATTCAACTTAGGATTTTCTTTAGGCGTAGAATCTCTGCCACACAAGGTTCGTGATTGCCCAAGATAGTGGTGCAATAAGCTGCTATTGCGACCCCTTCGTCATTTTGTACTACACCTCTGATGCCCATGCATCCTGCCCGCTTGTTCGAAAACTATTGCATTTCATCCTGTCAGGACTCGATTTATGCCATTTATGCACCGAGCTGCTTTGGACTACCATTGGAGATGTTCTTTTAATAATTTGTGCATATTTCCATTGGTCGAGAAGAGTCAAATCCAATCCAATGATGTCCGTTGTGGAGGAGAGCTTGTTCTTCCGTACTATATTCTTGCAATTCTTCCATAAAGCCCAAAGAGTTAATGCTATCTTCTCCACAGTCTCTCGATTGTTCAGCTTGAGCAACATTTCGACCCATTGACCAAATAAAACTGGGCCTATGAATTGAGAGTATATGCCAATAATCCATTGCTCCCTCACAATTCACAAAGATATACATAATTGTGATGAGCCCCGGCCCAATGGCCAGGCCCAATTCCAGCCCATGGTACAAGATCCAAAGGATTGGCCCACTTCTAATGATCCAACTCTGATCCAGAAGCAAATAGGGCGGCCAAGGGCTCAGCCCAACGGGCGGCCTCGTGGTCGTCGTTTCTGCCAAGTCCTAGGTGATTGCCATCTCCATGAAGCCCGCCATGCAACACACTTAGGGCGGTCACCTAAGAAGCTCGCCTAATCCAGACATCCTATGTTGAAGGGGCGGCCTACCATCACTTGCCCTCCGAGGTGTCATCAGAGACCCAGATTGTCCAGGTGGCATCCAGAGGGACCCCCATATTTAAGACCAAGTCTTCCGCCAGTCAACCTTGGAGATAATTGCGCCTGCAGTTACTCCCCCCCATGGGGGTTACGCCCTCATCTCCCCTAGCAAGAAGGAAGGAGGAATTCAAGCTAAACGACTATCTTATCATCAATGACTATCTATCTGATGCCTATAAAAGGCCCTCATAAGGGACCTTGAGGAGGTACCTTCACTCTCCATATACAAAACTGCTGCCAAAATACAAACACACGCACTTACTGCATTCATATGCATCTGTGAGCAATCCTCTTTACGTTTTTCACAAAGCTAATTGTTAGGATTTGCTCTGTATTAGATTTGATTAATTGCCTTCAAAATATTTTCCTTCAAAAGTCTTTTTATCGCGTATTCAAGCCAATAAATATAAATGGACTTTTAACAACTCAATACTAACGAACAATTTTTGACATGGCT
>JAOWAN010000005.1:12753429-12770184 GCA_028566635.1 Lobelia cardinalis | reverse complement strand
GTAACATCTTTAATCAATGTTACTTTTAATTCTTTCTTGAGTAAAAATTCCCCGGTAGAAACCCTAATTTACCGGGGGTCAAAAATGGGGTGTCTACAAACGCTGCACTCTTGAGTTGTAGCTCGAAATAATAATATATCATCCGTAAAGAACAAATGGAAAATGGATGGAGCACCACGAGCTATACGACAGTCATGGATTTCACCCCTCCTTTCGTGAAACCTTAGAATAGAAGAAAGCCCTTCGTCACACCGAATGAAGCAGTACGCACGGTGATAAAGGATCGCCTTGGTTTTTTACTTTATTTTAACTTGTTTTATAGTTTTTTTTCTCTTTATTATATTCGTTGTTACTCCCTCCATTTAAAATGTTTAGGTTCCATTTCAATATGTTATTTGAGAAAAAAATATTGTTATAAGTAACCACACGATACATTAATAATTCATTTAAGAAAACTTTTTGCATTAAAAATTATATTATTGTATTGAAAATACTAATGTATTAGTAATTCAACAAACAATATCACGTATAAAAATGTTTCAAAATAAGCTTTTCTATCATTTGTTTCATCTCTACCATGGTAGAGTAAAATCATTTCTATTGGCCGGGTTAAATAGAAAAAGCCCCCTATTGTAAATACATTTTGGAATGAGTCCACGTACCTTTTATTTTTGGGGTTTAGTACCAAGTGTAAATTCAAGTTATTTACATGAAGATGAGAAGAAGAAATAAGCTTACAAAAGTAAATGAAGAGAAGTAAACTTACCTACTCTCTAGGGGTTGGACAAGATGAAGGTGGAGGATGAACACTCCTTTTGGGTTTAGATGGTTTGAGTTAAAGATGAAAGAAGGAAAGAAAGAAGCTCAACTCATGGTGAACTATTTTTAGTGTCTTCTAACTCTTAATACTCTTAAAGGAAAGATTTTATTTGGATGAGAACTTGGAGTTCTTAAAGGGGATCTTTAATGGAGAAGGAGGATTTGGTTGATGATCTTTTAGGGGTGAGAAAGAGGTTTCCCTCTTAATGAAGTAGAGATTAAGTGAACAAAAGAGATAGTTGAAGGGAGTAATGGTGTAGAGAAGGGATAATTTTTCAAGCGGTTGAAAGGTATAAATGAGGTGGTATTTATATGTAGAGACGAGTGTTCAGTCCTCTTGGAAGGCCAAATTGTCCAAAATACCCTTAGGGGAGGTTAGTGAGAGAGTTTACCCTTTTGCTCTTGAAATAGGGCAAAAAATCCATAATAACAGTTGACATGTACCGTAACGGTGCCATTGGTACCGTTATGGTACCCATGTCCTGTTTCTGGATTGTGGCAAAAAGTGATACATGCTATTGTCCAATGATAACTAAGGACGAATTCACTCAATCCCCTTTTGTACATTACTTGGACTTCTCTTTTACTCTTCCTCCCATTTTTGGCATGTGATGTTCCTCTCTTGAAAACTTTAAAGGATGATAACTTTTGCAAAAGTCTTCTCCTTTTGTATTTAATTATTCTTTATTCATCCTACAAAATAAAATGTTACACCATATTAAATATGTACAAGTGCAACACTTGAACATACTTATTTAATTCTCCTAATAACATGAATAATAATATTACTTAGGTTAATTTTATTTTGTGAAAGAAAATCTTAGTAAAATGCTTTATTTACTAGGATTAAAAATAGGGTGTCAGTATGCAATTAGGGGTTGTGTTTGGGTAAAGATGATTGAAAATCTCCCTAGGATTTCTTCTCGGGAGATAGAGATGGATGAAGAGAGTGAAGGGGTTGAATCTCTTAATTAAGGTTTTATCTCTTTGTATTCAACTTATGATCCTATCAACTTGCAACCTCTTTCTTATGAGATGAACGGGGGATATATATATAGGCATTACCATGGGTTGAGATTGCTAGGTGATGATAAATGGAGGGTGAGAATGTTTTCTACGATTTGTTTTAGTCGTCCTTACCTTTCAAAATGTCCAAAACGTGCATGAAAGTACCCCGAATTTCCTTTTTGCCCTTTTGTCAAACCTTAATCAATCAGGCAAAAAGTCTGGGTCATTACGATCTACGATTCTCTATGACTGTTTTTTGTGCTTTTTGGTCGAAAAAAGTTGTCCCATTTTGTTATTTTCTCCTCCCATGCGGATTTGGTCCCTTTTCAGGTCGCTCATGATGGCTAGTTGTCCTCTAGACTATGACATGGACTCAAAGTGCCTATCTTCATCTCTAAGTCACGTTATGGTACCTACACAAATACGTTACACTTGTTAGTGTGTTATTTTATGTATCATACGATCGTGCCATGTTAAATATGTGCCTAGTAATATTATGCAATATCCCTTAGACTATAACTCAAATCCTAAATAATTAAGCACTAATTAAGCATGAAACGAGGGTCCAAAAATGAGATGTTTTCACCTCTCATTTTTTTCCCACATGAATCGCTTAGCTGGAAGGGTGTAATCCCAAAAACACTTAAATACATTTTTAAGTAAATACGATAATAGTATAGTACAAGTGTAAATATATTTAGAAAAAGATATTTATAGAATAAATGCATTATGATTTGACACTTACGTAATGTGAAATTTTCAACCATTATATTAAAATAATCCGAAGCATTAATTGATTAAAATGCATCATGATTTGACAAGTGGATCCTAAGAAAATGGGGGTAATTTTCTCCACGCAAGTTGAACATTGAAAAAAAACAAAAAAGGGGTGGAATTGTAATTGTATCCTACCAAATTAAAACAATTTTCTCCCAATTTGATTCCTGAACTAAGTATCAATTGTATAAGTAGTTCCTAATCAATTATTATTGTTGGTTAAATACATAACCTATTAATTTTAACCCAATTTAGTCCCTATACCCAAATTTAAAAAGTTGACCAGCTTATTTGACAACATTAAACCTACGTGGCGCTTATTTGGCGCTGACGTGACATACAATTTGAGAGAAAAAAATATCAAAAGATATTATGACCCTTTATTATTTATAAAAAAATTATAATAAAAGCCTATTTTTATAAAAATTACTAACTTCAACCACCCTAATCACCATCACCACCACCTCCTCAACAAAACCATCGGCACCACCCTCTCACTCACCACCAACTCAACCTAACCACCACTACCACCCACTTAAAAATTATAACTTTCAACCATCCTAATCACCATCACCACCCAACCACCACCACCTCCTCAACAGAACTACCAGCACCACCCTCTCACTCACCACCACCTCAACCTAACCACCACTACCACCGCCCTCTTTCTCAGCTCTGAATTTATTCTATCGCCAAGCAGCAAAAGAAAGCCAACTATTATGAATTTATAAAGTACAGACAAGAAGGTCATAAAAAACAGCTCTGAATTTATTCTATCGCCAAGCAGCAAAAGAAAGCCAACTATTATGAATTTATAAAGAACAGATCTGAGTTTCTGAATACCAACCATTCAAATTTCATAGATCTAGATCCCTTGAAACAAATCACATAGATCCAGTCCTTCTACAAGCCCTCGGAGATCCAGTCCTTCTATATAGATCAAGTCTTATTATTGTCCATAATTTTTCAAACCCCTGCAACCCCCAAATGTGAGGAATAATCTCTCTATCCGTACGTTTCTCCCACCCACCTACACATTCCGATCACAAGAAACTGGTGTCTCCGTGGCACCTTCTCCGAGTTCGATCTCCGGTCAACAATCACAGACCTCAGAGACGGCACCTTAATGCACTGCTGGGTCCCTAGAACCAAGAAAGAATCAGAATCCAACTTCCTCCTCCTCCATGGCCTCAAACCTTGTCTTCTTCGGCGACTCCTACTCTACCCGGTCGAACCGCTCGAACTCGTTCCAGGCCGAGAGCGTGAGAACAAATGAGGGGTGGCGAACGGAAATAACCCATCAATCTCATGGCCTCGGCATACAAGGTTTGTAATTTGGCGGCTTGGGGGTTGAGGGCATCGGAGGATTAAAGGGGAAGAGAGGCCGATTTTAATGGCAGCGTGGGTAAAAGGGACGAGGATGTGTGCGATTGACGAGAGAGGGAGAAGAGGAGGTGGTGGCTCAGATGGCTGTTGTGGGGGTTGGGAAAGAAGGGGACGGGGAAGAAGGAGCTGTTTGGGGGAAAATGGGTCTTGGGGGAGGAGGGGGGCGAAGAAGGAGAGGGTTTTTTTTTTTTTAATTGATGTTTTTTGAAAAAAAAAAAGAAATTATAGTATATATGTACTATTTTACTCTTTTAAAATTGATATATCAGTAATTAATTATTTAAAATCGATGATTAACTCTTTTAATTTGGATATAAGAATTAAATTGAGTTACAATTAATAGGTTATATATTTGATCAATAATAATAATTGGTTAGAGACTACTTATACAATTAATACTTTGTTCATGGACCAAATCTTTTGCCGATAAATCCACATTAAAATAATATTTACACAATTTCACCGGCAGAAATTTCAAAATGCTATCCTACGAATTCGACGACGACGATATTCACCGAAAACCAGACGAAGAAGAAGAAGAAGAAGAAGAAGAAGAAGAAGAAGAAGACTCATATCCGAACTTCGACGTCTTTTCACTCCTCTCAAAACCCAAGGTATTTCACCGTTCCCTCGTTCACATGCCGTAATTCCTTTAAACCTGAGAGGGTTTAAGTCCGCACAGTTTTTCTTCTTATTACTGTTTTTTTTTTTAAATTTTAAATTGATGCCGCTTTTTGATGATAATGGAGTTTTGATTAAAGTGGGTGCATTTATTTCTTTTAATTTGGCAGGATTATTATAAAATACTGGAAGTGGATTACGATGCTACTGAAGATACTATTCGTTCCAATTATATCCGGCTTGCTTTGGTTTGTCCCCTATTTCCCTTTTCCCACTTAACTTTATGCTACTTGTTTCCGATGTAATCCCTCTGTCCATTCTCTGTTATTATCGAATATGTTAGAAATTTCTGCTTTATTTAATTAATTTTCATATTTCCCCTGTGAAAACCTTACATTTTATTGCATTTCATACAACACCTATTTGACTAATGTGTAATTTAATGGAAATATAGAGAATTGATACATGCTAAAGGTTGTTTCGACTTTTTTGGGTTCAATTTTGAGTGAACTTTGACCAAAAAGTTGTACTAATTCACTCGTCTTTAAAAAATTATCAAAGTTACCCTTCATTGTATTTTGAATGTAGTTTTCAGTGATTAAATCTATTAACTGTACCGAAAGAAAATGTACGTTAAAAATTAAAATTGTGATTCGACATATTCACATACTCGTGAACTTTGCAGTATAAAAAAGGGACTCTTTGAGTGGAATGCAGAGGTAAGAAGTTTTGACTTGTCAAATGTGACTCTAATCTTGGGACGGGGGAGTGTGTAATGCACGAGCTGGTTTGATTTTGATGGTATGGATTCTTTAAGTTTGGATCCCATCTCTTAGCGGCGTTAAAGAATCCAACAAACGTGCATTTGATAAATCTTTGGCTAGTAATGGTTAGTCTCTTATGTTTCAGTTTTGAATTTTTAACCTATGGTTTCATTGCTTTGGACAGAAATGGCACCCCGACAAGAAGAAAGAGGAGGACAGTGCAACTTCAAAGTTTCAAGATATCAATGAAGCTTATCAAAGTTATTATCTTTTCCTTTTTCTGAGTACCTATAGTTTCTTATTCATTTCAGAGGCACATTTTTGAGGAACAGGTCATGTGTATTATGACAAAATGTGGCACCAGGATAAAGTACTCGCTAGTCTTTGAGCTTGTTATGGAAAAAGATAGCCTTTCCAATTGTCCGGTGTACCAACAATAGTTTCCAAGAGAAAGAGTGACCAACTCTTGCGCTGTCCCCATTTTTGGTAGGGTATAGCCGTTTAGGTAAAACATTGTTACCTGGTTTGTTGAATTGAGTTTGAGTTATTTTTGCAATCAGACAGGTTCTAGCTAACAAACCTGTTCTGTATGGCATTTTGAGGTTAGTCATTTTCAAGACACATGGTTCTAAGTGAGAGGCATTCTTTACCAAAGTAGTGAATAGAAAGTCTGGGCATCCAGATTTTTATTGGCAGTGGTGTAGGCTGCTTAAACTAGTACTTTGTCGCGCAAAGTTCGGGAGTTTTTTCTTGCTAACTTAAGAATATTAGGAGTTGTGTGTCTGAGTGGCATGGATGGCACGGCAGCATAGTTGTTTTGCTGTGTCTGAGTGGCACGTATTTCTGTACAATGCTTTGGGTTTCCAGAATCTAATAGCTAACAAGCAGTAGAGTATCAGTCTTTTGGTTGTTGGTAGCCTCATCTCTTATGATATTAGGAGAAAGCAGAAGATTACGAACAAGGATGTTATGCTTCATTATTAATTTTAGTTGAGTGTTTCAGAGAATAAGCTTGTGATACTGTGCGCTTGGTTCTGTTGATCCCTAGTAAGGGTAGGCTCACTCTTCTTCATTTTTTTCTAAATTCTTAGTCTGATCAAATTCACACTATGTGCCTCGTAAATACCCAAAACTTGCATTCTTTAATTACCAAGGTCAGGTTTGGAAGCTAATCACATGGGGATGGTAGAGAAAAAAAAGAGAGAAAAAAAGAAGAAGAGCTTTGTTCCAAAATTTATGTTGCTATTTTGGTCCTTGCCTTATGCGGGCCTTGCTCTTGGCTATAAGAACTAGCACCACACTTATGAGGTTCTCGTCAATTGTTAGGAATCAGGACTGGGCTACAATCCACATTTAAGAGTCACAATTGGTTTCCTCTTTCTTTATGCACCTTGTTCATAAGAGGCATAAATTGGAAAAGTGTTCACCAGCACAGTGACACTGGATTTCTAAAGGACGACTTCTTGTAATAAACCGGAAAAATAATGTTATGGGCCAGGCAAAGGTGATTCTTTTAATACCGTAAAGGTTATTTATGGGTCTGTTGTGTTGTTTTTTCCAGGGCATGAAAATTTCATGGCTTCTCGTTCTGGGTAATATTGTAGAATAATGCATGATGTAATACGTCATTCTGACTATTGAGAATTTTATTTTGTGCAGTTTTGAGTGATCCTGTCAAAAGGCGAGAATATGACAAGAAGGGAATGCAGCATGTCTATGATTACAACATCATTGTGAGTAGGCGTATCTCTTCCTTAAAACCGTATCCAGTATGTTTTGTTTATAAGAAAATGGATAGAAATCTGCGTTGCAGTTTTTGGTTCCCAGCGAATATTACAAACTATAGACATAGGCGAATCAAGGAATTCTCTCATTGTACCTCCCCCCTCCTCCCCCTCTTTTTTCTTGGAGAGGGAGGGTGATGATGTAAATGATGGTTAACACTAAAACAGTTGTAGTAGCTGAATTAAAGTTTTAATAAACACTCTAAATGTGACAAAGGGAATATGATGTGTAGGAGTATTAGATATTAGGGGTGAGCGAAAAATCCCAGAAACCGATCAAAACCGAAAAAATTCGAAAAGCCGAACCACAACTGAAAACTGCAGTGCAGTCTGTTTTTTCCAAGGGAACCGATTATTTTTAGTTAGGGTTGGTTTTCATGATCTGAAACCGAAAGCAATAACCGAACTGAAAGGATTATTTAAACTGTCATTTTCCTCATTTGACCCAATCCTAACCCTAACATGACTGTGCCACCTCTCACCCCCATTTTTTTTTTTCCTTTTTTCTTTTTAATGAGGATTGTTAGTGGTTCCGCACCTACCTCTAACGTGACTCGAACCTGGAACCTATCCGAAACATGTGAGGCGTCTTACCACTAGACTGCACCTCGTTGTCTTCTCAGCCCCATCTCACGTTCTTCGTTCTAATTAATCAATATCGACGATCATTCTACGTAGTACATAGTAGTTTATAAGTCCTTTAGTTCTGTTCTTCCGAAGTCCTCTCCCTTATAATTTTCTCCTTTGATTTGATTTGGGTTTTCTCGGCTTCCTCTCTTTACGAATGATTAGCTAGACCAATGGTAGCCTTTTACTTTGAAGGTGTCAAAGGTAGGATCAAAGTCAGAGTTGTTAGTTTCATTGTTAATACTTGCTGTACCTTTTTATTTTAAAGTTTGTTTTACTTTGGTCTCTCTTTTGTTTCTCTTCAAATTTTATTTTGAAATTCTCTCCATTTCTCTCCATTTCAAACTTGTAAGTCTATAGTCACGACAGCAGTCCTCATTTGCTACTGACGAAACTGAAACTGAACCTAACTGTAACCAAAAACCGTTGGACCGAACTGCCCAATAATTGACCTGCAATGGTTTTCAGTGGCCCAAAACTGAGTCCTTTTGGCCTGGTGGGGTTTTTAGGCTAAAACCGAGCCAAACCGACCAGTGCTCACCCCTACAAGATATTGCCTCTCTTTTCCTTCCTTCCCCTATGCCCCACGCTCTCTTTTTACTCTAACTTTAGTCGTGTATTTTTCTTTAGCTTTCATGTTCCTCTCCTCCCCATATGAACTGGACAGAGTAAATAATTTTATGTAGTTTTTATCTTGCCCGTTGATTGATGATCAAACCCTCTTTTGCGAGTGCAGGAGTACCTCAATCGTTACAAGGGCCTTATTTTAACATGCAATGGTCTTGGAATGAAGCATTCAATATGGTGAAATCAACTAATTACAGACTGATTCGTTGCAGTACATGTAACAGTTGTTCGTCACGGAGTAGAACCTTTGTCGAACTTCAAGTGTAGAGAGCAGATGATCCAGCAGTTCAGATGTATTAGCAGATGAAAATTTACCATTATGTATAAATTTGAAATGGCAGTATGACCAAATTTCGGTAATGTTTTGTGCACCTCCTGTCATATGAAGTGTTGTATTTTCTGTGGGTTGTGCTTTGTTTTCGGTTCTTGAAACGTGAAAGGAGACTCTCAATTAATCTCTGGATCCGTTTTTAAATCCTCAATTGTGACACTCTTAGAGGAGGTTGTTTTTAAGAAATGCTTATGGTGCCTGGACGACAGCGTAGTCATTACTAGAGCTACAACATCGTGTCCACAACAAGGCATGTATCGCAATACAATGATAAGAAAGACTGCACAGGGGGCAGTAAAACTTGCTCTTGAAAATTGAATATTCTGTGCCACAATACAAATAGCCAGTCCTGAAGTAAAATTATCGAAAGCATTCATGGGTTCACTCCCATCGACAAACCATCGATCAGTTGAAATGTAGCCAACAACTTTCTTCCTCTACACATCAACTCAATCAAAAGGCTCCATGCTTCCGGCTCTGGTTTGAACCCCATCTCTGCTAATCCACACAATACCATGGCTGCATCGGCTGGCCTTCCAGCCTCACAAAGGCGAACAAGTAACTCATTGGAGGTAGCAAAATGAGGCACAAATCCTTGATCCAGCATCATACTGAGCAACTCTGTTGCCTTCTGCAATTCCCCTTCACTCAACAAGGAATTCAGTACAATCCTGTAACTTGATTTATTCAAATGAACACCCTCATGAAATAGCCTCTCCAGCACGCACAAAGCCTCATCCGATCTACCTTCTTTGCACAATCCAACCAGAATGACATTAAAGGTGACAACATCAGCTTTGCATTTTCCCTCTTCCATCTCTTTAAGCAAGTTAATAGCTTCATCAATTCCACCAGCTCTACACAAGCAATTAATCAATGTGGTATAGGTGACTTTATCAGGTTTAAGGCCAGCACTCTTCATCTCATTAAATATCTCCTTTGCTTCCTGTAATCTTCCCTCCTTACAAAACCCATTCATTAAGGATGAATAATTGAATACATTTGGGTCGCATCCATTTTTCCTCATGAACTCCATTATCTTCGTTGCCCTGTCGACTTTTCCTCTGCGACAAAACCCATTTATTAGGATATTGTAAGTCAAAGCATCGGGCAATATTTGATCTTTCGACACCATTTCCTCAAACAAGTCAATTGCTTCTTGAAGTTTTCCACTTCTGCAGAGGCCATTCAATAGAGTGGAGTAGGTAATCACATTAGGGCGGGAAATGTCAGATTGCTTCATCTCTTTGATGACCTCAAAAGCGGAATCAATATTCCCATTCTTGCAGTGATGCTTAACCAAGATGTTGAAAATGCAGGTATTAGGAATCAAGTTGTGATTCTTCTTTGTACTCAAAAGAAACGTCCGAGCCAGATCGGCTTGGTCCGACTCAACCAAGAGATTCAGACAAGTGCTGATGGCTTTAAGGGAGGGTTTCTCCCGAACAACTGGCTGGATTGCATTGAACATCTCAAGAACCCTTTCATGAAGCGAAGATTTTGAAAAATGCGTCATAAGGTTGAGGAATATACCTTCATGGAATTTGCAGGTTTCATAAGTCATCTGATGCAGAACAGCATCAATGGCCTCGAATTTCTTACATCGACCGAGCTTATGGAGAATAACAGCATAGGTGGAGTTGTTATGACTAAAACCCCTTTGACTAGATACCCTGTTAAAAATGTCAAGGGCCCTCAGTGGATCTTTCTCGCGTTCCATCAACTTGACAGCGGAGTCGTGAGAAATAAACTTGGGTTTCCTTCTTGGAACATCCACGGAGATGCTTGAAGTTTCTGTCGGTGGTGGGTCTGGTCTTCTCAAGGATTTTCCATAATGAAGAGGAGAGATCCATGGAACAGAAGATGATGCCTTTGAAGTAGAAGTTGAAAGGCAGCGGCTCTTATAAGCAGCAAGTATAACCGAGTTCATGAAAAGTGCAAATGTTGATGTAGAACTTCAATTTCATCATACGAAGAAGATCAAGAATGGTTAATCCACACAAGTTTGCACGGCAACTATTTGACTGGAATCCTGTCAAATTTCTTAAAAAGAGAAAATAAATAAGACTGACAAATTGTGTTAAAACTTGTACACACATATCTGAATAGAGAGAAGAAGCAAACAAACAAATATGCAGATCAGCTGAATGTATGGTGTTCAAGAAGCTTGGCACAGAAGTTCCTATTCATAATATGGCTAAAAACTACAATCAGTTATGCAGTCAAAGATATATGCCCCAAAAATTCTGAGCTCAAATGGTGTCCGATCCAATTATGTGGGATTCGTGGGCATATCCCAAATTCCAGTGAGGGTTCGTTGCCTCTCTCCATTCAGAGGGAATTTATATGCATTTTTCGTATATCTTCTCGGGCAACTAGATTTTCAGATATTCTGCAACTACTCCTAAATGATTTCATAGCCATTTTTGCAGACTAAAGCTCAAAAAACACAGACGCAATTAGAGAGTCCCCAAAATAAAAAAATCATCCATTTTACAGACGAAAGCTCAAAACGAGTTGCAAAGAAAAGACAGGGATTAAGCTCCAAAACACAAACCCCCAATCAGAAAAATAAATAAATAAATAAAACATCGAGATTCTCACCCACCTTGATTTTAGCTTCCTCCAATTTTTTCCTATTGTAGCGAAAATTGCAGTGAGAGAGAGAGAGAGAGAGAGAGAGAGAGAGAGAAAAAGAAAAAAGAGTGAGAAAACCGGTTCCGATTTTCGAATTCAGCCAATACGACATCGTTACAATCACCCCAAATTTTGTCATCATCGACCCAACTCAACCCACGTGCCTTGTACTTTTCCGCCCCGACATGTCACTAACATAAAAATGATCACATTCCCAACCGCCGTCGATTCCACATCAGACACTTCCATCAACGGCATCCATCTCACTCACACCAGATCATAAGCCTTGCTATAGTCATACTCAATACAAACCCGCCGCACCTCATAAAACCCCGGACGAAAAACCAACTCAGAGCCGAGACGCGAAAGTTTTTTTTCTCCCTTTCTTCCCCCTTTTTTCCTTCTACAGTAGAGTCCCCCCGATTTCACGTCAATGTCGACTATTACCGTCCCGGACAACCTCACGCGTGAGCAGTACGTTTACATGGCGAAACTCGCGGAGCAAGCCGAGCGCTACGAGGAGATGGTGAAGTTCATGGAGAAGCTTGTCGTCGGTCTCACTCCCGTCGCCGAACTCACCGTCGAGGAGCGCAACCTACTCTCCGTCGCCTACAAGAACGTCATCGGCTCGCTCCGTGCCGCCTGGAGAATCGTTTCGTCGATTGAGCAGAAGGAGGAGTCCCGGAAGAACGACGACCACGTCGTTTTGGTCAAGGACTACAGATCTAAGGTCGAGAGTGAGCTCTCCGACGTCTGCGCCGGTATTTTGAAACTGCTCGAGTCGAATCTCGTGCCGTCTGCTTCGACTAGCGAATCTAAGGTCTTCTACTTGAAGATGAAGGGAGATTATCATCGGTACTTGGCTGAATTCAAAATTGGAGACGAGCGTAAGGAGGCTGCGGAGGATACTATGAACTCCTACAAGGCTGCTCAGGTAGCTGATTCGAGTCTTATATATTTTTTTTACTCGAGATTTGTCATTTTAGGGCTCGATTCGTGGTGTTTGTTATTGCTACATATGAATATGTTTTTTTATATGCATATGTATTGAGTCTATAATTCATTTTTTAATAAATTCAGTTGCATATATGCCTGTTTATTGATATTGGAATTTATCCTTGCTAATAGGTTGATACTAAAAACTTAGTTAAGGCTGCTCAGCATGTGAAAAATTAGAGTAAGATATTTGACTTTTGTTTGATTTATTGGGGGGATTTTTGATTTAGGGTTTAATTTATTAGCATGTTTGAGTGCTTGTTACTTGATCCGATGAATTATAGATATGCTTTGTATTTATCTAATTTTCGGATTTAACCCTATTCGAATTGGATGTTAAAGATTTAACTAAATCCATTTAAGGTTGGAATTACTTTCTGGACGCTTCAGTTGTGAGTGCATTATTACTGCTTCGAATGCATCCTTGAGAAAGTTTGTTTCTGTAACCTCATTTTAGTTTTGGTCATCTTATCCGTTACAGTCGATTATTTGGATTGATTTTTTTAAATTTTAATAAAGGAAATTGTTAGTGGTTCCCCATTTACGTGACTCAAACCCATGACCTAATGGAAAACAGAGGAGACGTCTTACTACTAGACCGCATCTCATTGAGCTCACATTAGGGCAAAAAATTGACTAACACATTCAGAGAGAACTAATGCTTTTATAAAGTTGGCAATTATGTCTGCATACATTTATGTACATTTATATTTGGAATTGCCTTTGTGAGTAGATTCTTCATTGTATTGATGCATATGGTTTGATTGAGTTAAGTAGATTATGGAACAAGTGTTCAGGTTTGAATTTTGCCAGATTAGTGATTGATGAAGATTGTAATTAATGTTCATTTTTGTATTTGACGCGGTGGTTGTAGGATATTGCACTTGCAGATCTACCACCAACTCATCCGATAAGATTGGGGCTCGCACTCAATTTCTCAGTGTTCTATTATGAGATCCTCAACTCATCTGACAAAGCTTGTAGTATGGCGAAACAGGTAACTTCATTATCCCATCGTTTCCTTATGTGTCAGTATGAACTTTGTAAACCGTGCTGTAAGAGCTTTGCTTTGGGGTGCGTTTGTCTTTTATTTTGGAAAGAGGGGGGGGGGGGGAATGTGATCTGCTGCAGTGTTATGTGAATTTTGAGGTAGCTGCAGCCCGGTGTTTGGCATCGTGGTCTTACATGTAAATCGGCTAATCTACTACAAAGGGAAAAAGGTCACAAACCAGACTTTAAAACAGGCAATGCCTGAGTTCTGTGGATAATGACTCATTGTGGATAGCATTAGTTAACTCATCAGATCAGACACTGAAACATGAGAGATTTATATTCAAACATTTTCTATTTGGTAGTTGGCCATTGACTTTCTAGGATGTGCTCTAATCATGATTTAGCTGCTCTGCTGCAGAATAATTCTTAGGTATATACACGTGGATTTCATTACAATAATATATTTTTCAATTATTGGCAGATAGTTTTTTTTTGCTGTCCTGAGACAAAGTCAGCATAACTTCTTAATTTCGATATTATCTTTCTATTTGCTTCTAGAGGAGCAATATGTCAAATTTCGGAGTGTGATTTAACTTAACTATGACTTGCTATATGTGTTACTCTCCTGGTCTATCAATATCTCTAATTGACTTTTTTGAGTGTCAGTTGACTTTTGATTGAAGCTTAATTCAAAGTTTCGCAAGTAAGTTTGTGGCTGCAAGTGAATTTCATGTGCTTTGCTTATGTTATGGCTTTAGTGCAAGGCTAAATAAATGAAGTTGCATTAAATATAAGGCATCAAATTCAAAAAAGAGGTAATTTGACTTGATTATACAATCTTGTTCTTGTTTCTTTCTCTTGTCCTGAAAGGTATTGGGATGCATCCCCTTTATTAAACTGTTTCTTTTTTCACACACCCCCTTTCTGAAGTCCCTTATTGAGAAAAATATGTTTCTAACGTTTCGAATTTTCGGCATGTATCGGAAGCAAACAAGTAAGATCTTTTCCTGGATTTTCCATGGTGCTTTAGTTGCTAGGGAAGCAGCAAATGTAAAGAGTTTGATTTTCCTACATGACACTTCACGCTGTTGTATCTGCCAACCACAATTAACTTTTTCATTCTCACTGAAGAGCTAATTATGCAATCCTATCCTTATACAATGGGATTGTTAATTTGTTATTGATTTGGTAGGCGAGTAGTGAACCAGTCCAGGAGTGGGTCATTTGTTCAGTTTGATTCTCTATCAGCTGGCTAAGAGGCCTGTTGGGCTTCATATTATGCATTTTTTTAGTGTATGTAGGTCAGTCACTTACCACTTCAGTTGTCTATTACAAAAATGATGCAAATCTTCTTTACTCCATTGAGTTTTATTCTTGTTCTCAAAACTACGTATATAAAAAGTTTCAAGTTGCTCTTGAATATTATAGATTTAACATTCTTGTAATCGAATTAACAAGTAAATCAGGATCTTGATATTCTAGTTATTTATTAAGATTTAACTATTGAAAGGGAGGTGTGATGATTGACATATGCTATAGTTGGAATATCTCCTGCTTTAGTTGAGAAATGTCAGCTACAACCAGCGAAAGCTAGCTTATTGTGTTCGGATGTATTGTTCCTTGTACATAGGCATTTGAGGAAGCCATAGCTGAGTTGGATACTTTAGGTGAAGAATCATACAAAGACAGCACTCTAATCATGCAACTTCTGAGGGACAATCTCACGCTTTGGACTTCGGATGCTCAGGTAAATACCAATCTTTCTCGACCCACACACAGTGCATGCAGAAGTTGACAACCATGTAAAACAGACAATGGCCACTAGGCCGATTGCTCTTAGAAAACTATATATGCTTTTAAACACACTTACAAATGACATGCATCCTGCTTTTGAAAATGATGGATCTAGTTTGATAGACTTTCAACGTTTTTGATTCTCATGGTGCAGGACCAGTTGGATGAGCCATGATGTAAAAGCTAGCCAATTGATTAGCGTCTCCTGAAGGAGGTGGGCGACGAATGTCATTTGTCTTGTGCTGACTAATCGTGTATTGTCTAGAAATGGCAGCAACCTGTGGAATGTGATATGTTTCATATTTGAATGACAGTCTTGCTTTTAGAATTTATATTGGATTTGGGACTGGATTGGTGGAAGTACAAAGTTCATATATCTGCTGGTTTTTCAGTTTCTAGGCATTGTTTCTCTTGCCCTTTCTCTTTGATAATTTTCCTATGGATTATGTCATAAATTATTGAAGGTATGATACCAATTTCCTCGTATAACGTTGAAAATCGTTTCCCTGTTTGCCTGTTTAAGATGTTCAAATTTAGTCTTTGCTGCCAGTGATCCAAGTGACTGGTCAGCCATTAGTTCTTCACCTTTTGCTCATCAAGGGATTTCATGTAGCCAAACGGTGGTAGCAATGGATTCTAGTGGTTGTAATATAGTAGACTGATACTTGCCAGCAGCTATAGGTGATTTATGTCACCATAAGGGAAATTATCTTGAGCACACTGTCACTATAATGATTACGTTGTAGGAAAAAATTGATCGTTCAAATTAGATAGTATTGACTGCCAACTTGATTCATCAGCTTGTTAAGTAGAAGCTGCACAGCAAGTATATACTCGACTGTTTCTGCTGTTCATCATAGTAAAACTGAGTTCTCAACTAGCTTTTGGCTGCATCTAAACCTCCTCCGATTATGTGGCTCTTCATCTCATCGTGGTACCAAGGTGAATGGAAACTCCTGTGTTAAGCCATTTTCATGGCAGGTAGAAAGAGTGCAACAATTACTGTAAGCTGGAGAAAATTGTGGGCCGGGAGGTGCGGGGAGAAAACAGCCCTGGGAAAAAGACCAATAGAGACTGAAATAAGAGTTCCAGGACATCCAAACAGAGAGAGTGAGGGGCAGAGCGGAGAGGATGTAGGCTCAACTTGCTATTTAAAAAAAAAAAAAAAAAAAGAAGCTAAAATGGTCCACTCTCAAGTTTGAAAAACGAAGGAAAGGAAATGGAAGGAAAGTCCAAAAAGTTTGTTTTGTGTGATTGTATGCCCTTAAATTTTTCGTGAAAGGAAAGAGGGAAAGGGTAGGAAAGTTTTCAAAATTTGGAGGATGAAAAGTTTTTTAAGATAAACACAACCCCCCCCCCCCCCTTTTTTTTTTTTTTTCTAATAATCCTTATGTTCCTTCTAAACCCAAGAGCACGCAGTGGGAAAATATTCATGTTTCCTTTTACTTTCTTTCCAAAGTCGAGAGCACACTTTACCAAATTTCTCTTTCCTGTGCCCTTTCCTTCTATATATATAAAACTCCAGAGTGGACCCAAAGGTATCCATTCCAGCATGTCAAACCAAGGGCGTTCCTAACCAAAGAACCACATG
>JAOWAN010000005.1:12734183-12748719 GCA_028566635.1 Lobelia cardinalis | reverse complement strand
AATTATATTATTAAAGACATTAAAAATTATAAATTATAAATTAAAGGGATTAAAAATTAAAAATTAAAGGGATTAAAGGGATTAAAAATTAAAAATATATAATAATTACTCAGGATCCAAAATTGGCAATTTAGGTTCTCAGGTTTCAACATTGGCAATTTGGGCCCCTAGGTTCTAAGACTGGTGATTTGGGCCCTGATGTTGCAAGTTTTTAACGTTTTCCGTCCAAAAAGATCTGATTTGCTGCAATTTTGCAACATCAGGACCCAAATCATCAACTTTGGAACCTGGGGGCCCAAATTGCCAAAGTTGTCAAACATTGGGGCCTAAAATGCCGTTTTCCCTTAATTAATCTAAGTATATATTACACAATGTTTTACGGTAAACATAATTTAAAAATATAAAAGGGATTGAGATTCTAGGTTTGGAGGTTGATGAATTAAACTAATTAATATGATTAAAGGCTAAAGTACATGCACTATAAATCAGATTATATTGATAATTATCCAAACTCCAAAACGGTCCCAATCAAACCCTATTCATTGAATGTTTTGGGAAAATTTTCACTTTACATCCCCCCACACATATCATGAAAACAGACGCGCCAAAAAGTATATATAAAAAGCAAAAGTACAATTCTTTCCAGTGATTCTCTTCTCTCTCTTCATTGTAAAAGAGAGAGAGAGCTCCTTTTTAGTAAAATCTCTCCAATTTTCTTTTTTTTTTTAAATAAAACTTCTTACGTCCAAATACGAATATAGACAAATTCATCACGATCTAAATAAATTGAGACACTTATATACACACTTATTAAATTATTTAACATGCTATTAACTTGTCTCGATCCATTGTTTATTAGCAAAAATAATATTTCTTAATTATTTATACTTTCTCAATAGAATTGTTAAAGTTTAAAATTTTATTTCAAAATCAATTAGCAATGAGATGAGTAGTTTAGAATCTTTATTAAGTATTGGTGAAATTTATTTGTTCCTAATGTGAGATAGTGCTCAATGTGCCTCATTCCTGAGGAAGGACATGGTGGGCCGTTGGGCTCACACGTGTATAAGGTGTACTTTGATACCATATTAAAATCTGAGATTTTATCTCAAAATCAATTAACAACGAAAGGAGTAGTTCAGAATCTTTAATAAGTGTTGGTGAAGCTTATTTATTTCCAATGTAATAGTGTCGAGGGAGGATCCTCTATCTCACTATATGTTTCATTCTGTGTACCACTACTCACATTGTGGTGGGATCCAATAATAATAGGACTCATCTCTATGTGAGTAGTGATACACAAAGTGGGATAAATGATCTGTCCTCAATAGTATCTCAATAAGAATAAGACTATTTTTTTCGGTAACACTTATATTTTAAAAAAAAAATACTTTTCCTCGGTTCTTAATTAAAGAGTTTACCAACAAATATTATCTTCAGCTGGAAAAAAGATTCGTTTGATCAATTTTATGTTTTCTTAACTCATTTCTATTCCTTCCATCTCATTAATATTGATCAATTTTTTCTTTTATTTATTTCAAAAATTATGGCCACTTTAATTGTTAATACATATTTATAGCCTACTTTTATGATCATTATATCTCTAACTATATAATATATTTACAGAGTAATATTGATTGTAACTTAAAATCAAATTAATTACTACTAATGAGGGTAGTTGAAAATAAAAAATTAAATATGTTAATTGTTAAATACTAATTTATAAGCTTTTGTTCATCTGTCAATATAATTAAAACAGAGAAGTGCAGTCTAAAAACAACATTTATTGTAAAGCGGATGAAAAATACCCTAATCGAAGTTATAAGGAATCGGTGTAAAAAAGATGTAAGAAGCTAAAAGTATAAAAAATATTCTATCTGTTTTTTTTTTATTATTCTTAAAATGATTTTTTTTTATAATACCACGTCTCTATTATAAATATTTAAAAGAAATGAGAAATATATACAAAAAAACATGTAATTTGTTCAAAAGAGAGAAATGCCGCCAAAGGCATTTACTTAAAGAAGGTATCGAGTTCTAGAATCTGGTATTCAGAAAATTTTCATTACAAATTCATCAAACGCAACCCAAATTGAAAATTTGAAATTTTTTTTATACTAGTAATTAATATAAAAATAAAAATAAATTTGATACCGTATACAGAAAAACTCTGTTGGGAAACTCACTCACCAATGCTAGATGCACAATTCGCGTCGGACCGAATTAGTAAGGACATAATTTTAATACCAGGGAACAATCAAAAATAAATAAATAAATAAAAATAAAAAAGAGAGAGAAATGCCCAACAGAGGCAATCCCGCGCACACAGTCACAGAGCCAAGAGAGCGTAATAATAAACGAGGGTCCACGTGTCATTACCCGGGGAAAAGGACAAACAAAGTGGTGCTGATTGGTCACTCTCCGTGCCATTAATTTCCACTCCATTTTTTACCCCTTTCGGTTCGGCCTGTAAACTTAACCCGACTGTAAAAACACGTCGCGTCCTTTTCTTGCTTTCCTCTTCGGTACTCAAAACAAAATTCCTTTTTTGTAAGGTTTCGAAAAGTTATCATTCCCCCCCCCCCCCCAGTTAATATTGATTGCGACCCCTCCCGAAAATGGTTGATTAATTTACCGACGGTATTAATTGTGGAGTCTCGTATACTATACTCTAATTACGAGTTTAGATTTTCTATGATATTTGGTGTGTCATTTTGATGAGTCTTATTATTAATGGGTTCCATTAGTATGTGAGTATGGCATAAAGAATGACATTTATCATAGGGGTCAGATCGTCTATGGCATTTGGTGTGCGATTCTTTATGTCATACTCACATACTAGTAGAATCCATTAATAATGGGATCCATCAATATATGAGTGGTGACATAAAAAATGACATATCAAATGTCATAGGAAATTCAAACTCCTAAGTCCTAATTACAGTCTAATTACGGCCACAAATCCAGTAGGAAATCTGTCTATTTTACGGTGGTAGTAATAGTAGCTGTACTTGCATGTCTTACCCCGCCAAAAAAAAAAAAATTAATGATATAGACCCTAAGTTTCCTTTTTTCACATGAAATAAATAAATTCGAGAGGAAGTGATTATTTCTATCATTGATCATATGTTTTTTCTCCCTCCTTCACACGCATTATTATGGAAAATATTACTCTTTTTGGTTCATTTTAAGTATTTACGATGATGATCATATTGTAAGATAAAAATATCATTTTTAAAATAATTAAAATGAAACAAAAAAAAAATAATATACATCTAGTGAAATAGTGAAAAACCATACTAGCTATGGGTGAAAATAGATATTCTTAATTGTGTTTTGTCATAAATCATTTTTAATGATATATGTTTATCCAGAAAGAAATTTACCACTCATATTATGGTGTGAAAATAAATAAATTATATAGCGGATCTCAAATGAATATTGAACTAATTAATGTTGATTTGATTTCAAAGTATTTGAGCTTCGATATTTTTACATGACTGAACCGTCAGTAGGTCTTAAATTTTTTTTTTTATTATTTTCTCGAGAAAGAGTAGATTCATATTTGAATAAACAATAAATTAAGTTACAATAACATCAGTCTGCAATTCATCAACGTACGCTTTCCCTATTAGTTATGGAACTATGCACCAAATTTTGACAAGGAAAAAATTAAAAAATTATGCATTGTGTACATCGTACAAATCACTGTTACAACGGTTAAAATTTCTCATATAGAAGATGTTAGGTGAATCGAAAAATTAATACCAACGCTCGGTTGCAACAGATTTTTGATTCGGGTTTAATTTTCAGTTTATTTCTTTGGATGAATTTAAACATCACCATCTCCGTTTCTCCTTACATTAATCAATAAGTTCAAAACTAGAAAATTACTGAAAAATTGTCCACTCAATTAACAATTATAATGTGGTCGTCTAAGCATTTTTTAACTGATGCCTCTAATTGAGTGAATAAATTTCCTTAATGCCATAAAACACAGTAAAATGTCACATACTAAATAACTTGTGCGTGGATACATAGAATGGCCACTCTTGGTAGTCAAATGAAACATTAATATAACCCCCAAATTAGGTTCATTAAAGTATACAGAATTAACATCGCCGTACTCAAATTTCTACTCTATTTTGGTAAATAATTTTGCAATAAACACACTTTACTATTACTAAAATGAATCCACGCGTCCCTTCACCATTGTGCCTTTTTGCATTAGCCATCCGTAGAATCTCTCCCCAACTTTCACACACACACACACACACACACACACACTCACACACACAGTCACTCACTCTCAGCCTCACCCCCAACCCAACCCATGTCTATATTACGCAAAATTTTCATTTTCCCCCTTCCATTGTTCTCTCTCTCTCTCCCTCCTGTTCTCTCCCTTTACCCTAAAACTTAGCCTCCTCCTATCCTACATAAGCCGCTCTTTTGGTCTATGTACTAAGAGAGCTTAGAGATAGAAAGAGAGAGAGAGAGAGGGAGAGAGAGAAAGAGCCGATTCATATCTATCTATTTATCGATTTCCTCTTTTTGATCAAAACTCTTTCTTGTTCATCTTATTTGAGTTTAATCGGTTCAAGTTGCTGTTTTTCTTGATTAATTAATAAAGATTTGAAAAGGGTTGTGTTAGATTTTCTTGATTTTTCCTAAATGGCACCCAGTCTTGATTGTGCAGTATCAAGCCTTCTGTGTGCTGAGGAAAATGAAAGCATCTTGTACGATGATGTTGATGACTTTAACGGTTATGGGTGTTTGGAAGTGTTTGAGGATTCATGGGGTGTTGGTCAACTTATTAATCATCGAATCGTTAATCCTAAAAAACGAAGCTTTATTGATGCTGATTATGTGAGTGATTTCCCAGTTCAGAGTGATGAGTGTTTGGATTTGATGATTAAAACGGAATGTGAACAGTTTGCTGGCTTTGATTACTTGAAAAAGTTGAGGAATGGGGACTTGGACTTGGGGTCCAGGCTGGAGGCTGTTGACTGGCTTAGAAAGGTTTGAATTGAACCCCTTCTTCTACTTTTGTTGTTTTTGTTGGATGGTTTCCCTTTTTCTTGATTGTTCTGAAATCGGTTGTGTTCATTTTTCGTATTCATATTGATTCCATACTAAGGTGGGACGATTAGATAATCAAGATTTTGGGGGGATTTTGTTGTTGTTTTGGTTACGTCGATTGATGAATCAAAAAACTTTTAGATGGTCTTGATTGATTCTCTTTTTCCTTTAGATCTTTAGTTTTTAATTTTTTTTATATATAATTTCGTAATCTCTATGTTTGTGTGTGTTAATTGGGTATTAGTAGGTGTTAATGCCTTGTTTGGTTTGGACAGGTTCATGCCCATTTCAGTTTTGGACCTCTGTGTGCATATTTGTCGATCAACTACTTGGACAGATTCCTTTCTGCCTATGAAATACCAGTAAGTTGTTGACCCTAATTCTAACTTATTTTCATTATATCCAATGACCATGTTGCTTATTGAATCGACATTTGTTGATTTGCAGAAGGGCAGAGCTTGGATGATGCAATTGCTGGCTGTGGCCTGTATATCTCTGGCTGCCAAAATGGAGGAGGCTCAGGTGCCCCTTATTTTGGATTTCCAGGTAGAACTAATTTTACTGCTAAATTGTCTGACCATGTCTGAACTATCCAATTCATTCCTCTGCTTGTGATTTTGATTATGGATAATGTCTCAGGTTTGTGATTCCAAATTCATATTTGAGGCTAAAACTATACAGAGAATGGAGCTGCTGGTGTTGACTACATTGAAATGGAGAATGCAAGCCATCACTCCGTTCTCCTTCATCGATTGTTTCCTTGGAAAGATCAATGGTGATCAACCCGTTAAGGGGTCTTTGATCTCTAGATCAACCCAACTCATGTTGAGTGCTACAGCAGGTTGTTTTTATATGTTAACATGAATGATCATTATGCTTGTTTAGGTTTGCAAGAGTGATTAAGATAAAAATGGCCTGGGAGAAGTGTTCCTAATACTTTGGTTGGTTGAATTTCAATGTAGGGATTGACTTCTTGGAGTTCAGGCCATCTGAGATTGCTGCAGCAGTGGCAATGTCAGTTGTGGGAGAAACTCAATCAGTTTTTGATACTGAGAAAGCAATGTCTTCCCTTATTCAACATGTAAAGAAGGTATAAATACTCCTTGAATGGTGTAAACTATGTATAGTTTGCTTGGAACATTGTTTTGGTAGAAACTACGTTTAATTATCCCATTGATTGCACATACAAGTATAAGTTATAATGTTGATATTGCTGTTAATCTTTGTTTGATTTTGTTTTTGCAGGAGAGAGTGCTCAAATGTGTGGAAATGATCAATG
The DNA here is from genome assembly GCA_028566635.1 of Lobelia cardinalis. Lineage (NCBI taxonomy): Eukaryota > Viridiplantae > Streptophyta > Magnoliopsida > Asterales > Campanulaceae > Lobelia > Lobelia cardinalis. The sequence goes on along the minus strand of JAOWAN010000005.1, from coordinate 12,742,358 downwards.
AGTTGTCATTGTTGAGTGGGTCTTTGAAGGGTTTAGGTGCTACAGTGTCTTCAGTGCCCCAAAGCCCAATTGGTGTGCTAGATGCAGCATGCTTGAGCTACAAAACTGATGATTCAGCAGTTGGGTCATGTCCAAGTTCTGCTCACAACACTCCAACTACTAATAAAAGGAGGAAGCTTAACACACCCTTTGAATTGGAGTTTAAGAAGTGAAGTTCATGATGATGATGATGGATCAAACCCCATATAAATGGTTGCATTTTTTGTTGGATGGAGAGTATGGGTGTGGTTGTGAAAGACTTGTGAAGCTACCCCCAAGAAGAACCATCAAAGCTATTTATAGCAAATACTAGAGAGATAGAGGGAATGAACTAAGCTATGAAAATAAAACACAGTCATCAGTTGTTAAATATTAGACTTCCCAGCAGCTACATAAAAGAAAGCTACTAGCACATAAGAGAAAATGCTTCAAAAAAAAAAAAAAGAGAGAGAAAAATGGAAAAGAAATAGATCATACATTTTGTTTTCTTTTTTGCTTGGTAAACACAATTTGTTTTAGACCTGCAGATTTTTATTTATCGAGTATGAAAAATTTTGAAAAATGGAGGGAAAAAAGAGAGGATGGGAGGAGGGAATTCAGAGTTATGAAATTTTATCCAATTACTACTACTTGTGCATTGTGGAGTGCCTTTCTCTCTCTTGTTAATAAGATATTTACTCGTCCTACATTTCTTTATTGGGGTCCATGGGGTCACAATACACAGTCCAGCTATTTCTTTGACTGCCTCTGGGACTTGCTGCCATCCTCTCTTAAACAAGAGGGGTTTTCTGACTCTGAATTGTGGGACTGTGGGCATGCCATGGTACACCACAATACCTTTACCTAACTACCCATAAAACTAGTCATTACTAAATTAAAATGAATTCTCAAGAGCACCATCTGCTTATTTGAAGAAGTTACAAAGGCAGCCATAGAGAGGAATTGAAACAAATGTAGTTGGTCGATTCGGTTTGGTTCGTGGTATTTTATTTGGATTCAAATTGATTCACTTTGGTTCTCTTTCGGCTGAAATCAATTCAAACGGAAGCAGCACCAGCGCCATCGATCTCCCAATGCTAATCAACTCGTGGGCACACATGTAAGACAGTTTGGAATCGAGTAAGAAACTACAAAAGGAAAGACAATTTGGTTTGGCTGATAGTAAGTTTCAAATGCCTTGATGGGAATGACAATGAAATGCAAACAAATCCAAATTTGTATTATGGAGTGTAATTTAATTAAAAAGAAAAAAATGAATTAGCACTTCTCCCCCACTAAAAATGTTGTGTGGCAGAGTATGCAGCAGGGATAACATGTTTAAAACCTATCAGACTTTAGTATGGCTATAAGGAATACAGGAAGAAGATAACCACATAGGACCATCAGTATGGACTTTATAAGCTAACCGATGAAAAGAATTAAGAAAAGTTTTTGTACGATAAAATGCAAAATGCAAGATTGACAAGTAGATGGGAACACAAGACAAGAACCTTGAAACTATCAAATGCCCCCCATGCCTTTTAACCAACTTTCAGAATGGCCAGTTTGGACCATTAAGTTACAATTATTGCACTAATCTCTCCTCTGCTCTCTTCGAAAAATATGTATCACAGATTCGATCAATACGAGTCTAAGGTCTAATCTAAGAGAAATTCGATTAAAGTATGTACCACACATTCGATCCGTTATTAATCGCTAGACTTGTAGGCAAAATCTGATATACACATAAATGCTATAAATTATACACATAACATAAATATAAAATGTACATAATAATTATGAACATACTAATGTATAACTTATGTGCATTTTATATTTATGTTATGTGCATAATTTATAGTCTTTATGTGCATCAGGTGCTTCTAACACACCGAGAGCCTAGGCGCTCGGTATACCGACTGAGACTTGTATGTCATGTCATCGCATTGACGTGGTGTTATGCACCTATGAAATCGATACACTACGTAAACGTAGCAGCATATTAGCATGATGACATGGTGGGACAGTTATAACTCCGAAAACATAAGGTACAAAGTTTTCATAACAATGTACAACATGTCTAAGAACTGGTAATGTATTTCTTTTTCTTACTTCTTGGCCATGGGCCACCTCATCGTTTGACCTGAAAGACAAGGAGATAAAATTGGAAGATCGATGAATGATAAATGCAAACCATGAAGCAATCTTTTTGGAAGCAAAGATTATTAAAAGCATGTGTCCCCACTGGCAAGCTGTGAAATTGTATTGAATTTGAATGATAAAAATAGAAGAAGTTGTTTTTATTTTTGTCACGGAGATTGAATGTTTTTAGAAGCAGATGAGATATACTTGTAAGCTTTTGTTTTGATACTTCCTGTTTCAATAAATACCAGAGGGCCCAAAAAAAAAAACATTTCCTTTCAGTCTGAGTAGATGATAGAAGGAACTGATATTGGATGAACAAGAAGATACCCTGTTTCTGTACATGTGTGTGGTGTTCAATTTTTGTAGTTGTACAAGGTTATCAGCAATGGTGAAAAAAATGTACTTATAGGGTAAAAGGAGGAAACAATTTTCACAAAAGATTAATTCTTATGTTTTGTCTACGAGAAAACGACAGTAATATCTCATTTTTAACATTAAGTTTAATCACGCGAGGAGTGCAATAGAGTTGGTGTTTAGTTGTAACGTCGTGACCATTGCTTATGTCTATGTTAGACTATCATCATTCAGCGACACTACTTCTTCACGATCATTAGTGAAAAACAACGAATTATAACTTAATCACAACCACTATTGAAAATCGAACAATTATTACTCATTCACAACCTATAGTGAAAAACGACGCTCATATCGACTCATGAGTGAGGTGAAACAATTTTCACAAAACACGTTTTATATCGATGAGAAAACGACAGTAATATCTCACATTTTTAACATTAATATTAATCACGCGAGGAGCACAATAGAGATGGTGTTTAGTTATTGTAAGAATGTAACTAATATTTATGTTAGGGGTATAACGATTTGATATTGATCCAAATTTAAGATTTTTTTGTTCGGATTTGATTTGATAATTTGAAGGTTCAACTCGAACTCGAAATAATGGCCTAATCTAAACTCAAACACGCCCCCTTAGGGCAAAAAAAAAAAAAATCTAAACTCAAACTCGACTCGTTAAGAAATTTTTGATTTCGATCTCTAAATCGAGTTCGAATTTTTCCGACTTCAAACTCGATCGACTCGATAATTCGAATTTTTTATATTTAATAATTTTATATATAATAAATATATATTAATTTAGTCAACTGAGTTAGCTCGTAAATTCGATAACAGAAATAAATGGATCGGTATCGTTTCTATATTTGAACCGTTGGTTCGGATAGAACTAAAAAAATTTCGAAGTCAAATTGAAATTAACTCGAGTCAACTCGTGAATTCGTAAATCGGCTCGATACACCCCTAATTTATGTCCATATTAAACAATCATCACTCATCGATAATACTTCTTCACCGTCATTAGTGAAAACTGACGAACTACTACTCTTTGATAACAATTAGGCATGGATCACCAATGTGATCTAATATGATATTTGATTTTTGATGGGTTCCACTATTTTCTCTCTATCTCTTTCTTACTTTTTTACTTTAATCATTATAAAAGTTCATATCAACTCATCAAAAATTGATTTGCTGATCCAAGCCTTAGTGTAAAACGATGAATTAGAAATCATTCACTGCCAATATTTATGTCTATATTAGACAATCATCATTTATTGACAATACTTCTTCACCGTCATCAGTGAAAATTGATGAACTACCACTTATTATTCACAACAATTAGCGTAAAACGATGAATTATAACTTATTCATAACCACTAGCTCGTGAGTGAGGTAAAAATTGCTACACATTTAAGGAGTTGCCTCAAGTTTTAAGCAAAAATAAGAATTTCTAGTAGAAATCTATCTCCGCGTGGGAAAATCTTTTTAAGGAGGACGAATTAAAGCGTATTTGGTTGTTACATTGAAAATAAACGAACACAGAGAAAGACATACAAAATGGCATAAAAAATTCGATCTCCCAAATATAACAATAAACCGTAACATTAATATAAAAGCCAATTATTTTTTTTATCTCTTTAGCCAATGTGGGAGAAAACCCACGACCTTTTGTTCCTTCTAAGCCGCAAAGGGCTCAATATTGAGAAGTCAATTTCTCATTCACTCTTGATGAATTTGCCAACATCTTCCATCTACGATAATATCTACATTTTGACGGATCCAAGACTACCAGTAAGTGCCAAGTATCAACTGAGATGTATTCATCCATCCATCCATCCATCCATCCATGTAACATTTCTCATGTCAAGTTCATCATATACATGACGTTTTATGCTCCTCCTTTGTAAGTGCCAAGTATCAACTGAGATGTTGGACTGCAAAGACATTAACCAGGCATGGGACACCCCATAAACAAGAGGTTTGAACTTCAAAAATAGTCGAGCTGAATCTGGTGTAACTGTAGGGCATGCCGGTTGCTATAATCAGTGGCGGAGGCTGGGGTTCGGACGGAGCGGACGCCCTCCGTGGCGGAAATTTCAAAGTTAGATTTTCGATGATTCCGGCCCCCCCCCCCACCCCCTCGACCCCGACATGTTTTCTGTCGGGCGTCGGCCATTTTCCATTCTTCGTCAAGTCCAACGAAAGCTCTTTCGTTTCTTCCTAATTAGAAATTGTCTTATAAGTTTCTCAAAAAAAAAAAAAAAAAAAAAAAATTAGGGCGGTGCCTTGAACCCCCATAATAGTTCCTCCCCCCACCCCATTACACTCAACCTTCCTAACTCCGCCACTGCTATAATGAACGTTATTACTTATAGAAAACTCGTTAAATTGTTGGTTCTCAAATAATAAAAATAGAAAGGCAAAAGAGGCAAATATTAATAGATACAACATTTTATTCTCTTTTCCTTTTCCTTTTTCTTTTTTTTATTTAAAAAAAAAAAGACATGGCTTGAGGTAAAGCTCTTTTGATTAGATACTGCACTTTATGTGGAAAATGTTGGTCTGTGTACTACAAAGTTTTGCCTAGTTACTGAGATTTTCACCTATATGGTAAAAGTTAAGTACCAACCAAATATCATATGAAACAGCATTGTACAGTTCCTAGTAGGACTACTTCCTTGCAAGTCTCAAATTATTGAGAGCCTCATTCAATACCAGTATTGAGCCCATACTCATACAACTGCAATAGAGGTTCATGTAAGTTCGTCGAACGGTTCAACTAGGCCCAAAAAACAAGTTTGGTTCGAAAAGTCGAACTGACGATAAATGTTATAACTAAGCCCAATACAAATTTGTTTAATTTATGATAATTTGTGAATAATACCAATTTTCACTTCTACCCCCCTCCCGTCCCACTAAGTCTGTTAATACGGGTTAAATGTGTTGATTTTTGATAATTAACAGGTTATAATGGGTTCAACCTATTATAACTCATTTAATTAATCGATCTACTCAATTATATAATAAATGAGTTAAGTTAAACTCGAATTAACATATTAAATACTTATTCACACAAAAAAAATATTTTTGACATTCTAATATACAAATTTGTAACTAAATAGATTATAATGGATTGAGCTATTTAGCAGATTAAAACGGGTTAAAGTGGGTTAAAGGGTAGTATTTTGATAGGACTACGTCCCACCAATACAACTCATTGGAGCGGTCAATTAAGTTAATTTTCATCTGCTTAAAATTAATTTGAATCGATTAAAAAGTATCGATTAATTATTTAATTGTTAAACCAATTAACTGATTATTAAATAAATTGAATTTTGATTTTAATTTGGTTAAATACTCTCCGTATAAATGAAATTCACCCGTTTATAATTAAAATTAAGTAAATTAAAAATATGTACTTAAATATAATATAGTTATCAGAAAATAAAACTTATACATGAACTTATATGAAAAAATTACAAATTAATTTTGGAAAAGGTGCCGACTTATTATTTATGCTATAATATGTAGTTGATGATATTTAATATTCCCCAAAAGAGACAACTTTTGCTTTTATTTTAACTATAATTGTACAATATATTTATGAGTACAATATTGTTTACACTAATTTTAATTATTTGAAGATTTTAGAATTAAATTATTTATTGAATTTATTATATTTATTTTTGTAGAAATTATTTTTTGTAAATTTTGTAGTATATAATATGTATATAAATTATTGATGGATTAATTTGATATGTAAATCTAAAGTCAACTCCGAATGAATCTGCATTTTGATGAGTTGTTGACTGAATCAATAATCATTAGGTCCAAAAATGAAATAGACAACAAAATAATTGCAAAGATACAACACATTTCGTCGCAATTTTGCAACAAAAAAATTATCGATGCAAACACTTATCCGATGAAAACTAGAAATTCTTATGTTCCTTTGTGACATTTTGTAACGCCCCCAAATTTTTTAAGTAAAATTGGAATTGAACGTTACCAAACATAAGCCCAATAAACAAGATAACTTAAGCTAAGAATAATTTCTTGATCCAAGATCCAACAACAATCTTCAAAATAACCACAATAGTCTCGGAGTCCTAAGCTCCTTACAATAAAATAACCTACTAATACGCAGATCATAAAGAGAACTCTTGAATACTTGTCTATCAATCAATCCAATGTCCACTGTGCTATTTATCTGCAAGATATTAAAAGAATGAGCTGCGAAGCTCAGCAAGTAAAGACCACTAACCCAAGCTAACGGATTAAGCACGTCGTTCGAAAATAGGGTTTCAAAACATATTTAACATTTTATAAATGACTAAACAAAGATCACGAAAGAATTACATGATGATCAAAACAACGCTTCCAATTCACATATCATGATGAAACTGACCAATCATACCACTGTCCTATACCAGTAGTACAATTGATCAATTTCACTTTGCTCAAAGTTCAAGATTCATTAACCAATCAATCCTTAACGACTACGGCTACAGTATCCATGTAGCACAGTATCATATTCATTGTGTCACACGCTTTCCCCTTATAGGGTATCATAGGCTTAGTTTCAGAGCTAATTAGCGAGGATGATTCATATTCACTGAGGTTCACAATCATAACAAAACGTAGTCGGATTGACAGGTCAAAAATAATTTCATAGCATAACACATTTCCAAATAGTCAAAATCAAAATATCAAAAATCAGTAAGGTTCATATGCTCGATCCATTTTTGAAACATTTTAAAATGAAACATTTTCAAGGAAATACAAGAGTATATATTTTTATTAGCTCATTTAGATTAAAGTATCATTTTACAAAACATAGGTATTCAAATCAAACTAGAAAGAGTCAACAGTCACTTACCTTGAATACGACACACTCTAGAGCAAATCAACCAAACGAAATTTTCCCCAATCATAATCAATATCCGTACCAAATTATCACAAGAAACTCACTTTTAACATCAAAGCATACTACAAGGTTCAATTAGCCATTTCTTATATTTAAGGTGCTGATTGTAAATTTCAGAATCTTAAGGATTATGAAAGTCCAAAGCCTTGTTAGTCAATCCCCAATGACATAAAGTTCAAGGACAAACTTAACAACTACATAAACTAAGAGGCTGACTTTACAGAATATATTAGCAGGAGGGGTCAAATTGTATCTTGCATTGTCTTCTCCCAAATTCAAAGAACCCAACACACACGAATTGTTGATTCTTTTCATTCACTTAATTAATCATAGTTTTCTTCCTTTTAAAAGTGAATTAAAATTTAAGATTCAATTAAATACTAATCTAAATTTGTACAAACTCATTCAGCAATATATATATATACTAGTAAATGCCCGTGTCCGAGGACACGGTGCTCGGACACGGCGCAAGAATATATAAAAATTATGAATATTAATAAAAAAAAAACTATAAAGAAAAAAAATAAAAAATATATAATTTAACAAAAATAAATTAACATAATTATACATAAAATATAATATTTTTTAATATCTTTCTCTTTCCACCCTTTTCTCTCCCTTCCCAACACACACTCACTTTTTTCTTTTTTCTTTTTTCAATCCCAACACACACACCCCCACAAATAAAACACTCTCTTTCCAATACACACTCATTATTTACTTATCAT
>JAOWAN010000005.1:12707562-12729430 GCA_028566635.1 Lobelia cardinalis | reverse complement strand
GGGTTCTCACAGGAGCCCTAGGGTTACAAGTTACACATCAGACCCTGTACTATGGAGTCTATCTAGAAATAGCCATCCAACTTATTATGTTTACAACATTTTTAATTTTTTAATTTTTCAATTTTGTCCTCTCTTTATATAGAATATCTTTTCAAATTCTTCTCTTATTTAAAGAGGTATTAACTTATCTTTTATCTTGAAATTGAAAGTGAGATAAATGGATAATTTAGGAAAAGTGTAGAAAAAATGAGCAAGACATCAATTATTTTGAAAGATTTTTTTTTATTTCCAATAGATCAACTATTGTAAAACGAAGGAAGTACCATTTATCAGTAACATAAGATATAAAACTACATATGGTAATTGGTATCAGTTTCATTTTAGGTTGTTAAACGGGGACTTCGTCAAAGTGTATTAAGCAAAGAATTATACATTTTGACGAGGGTCTTCAATTACTTAGGGAAGCAAATGTGGTGGTAGATAGGTTGGTTACACTGCTCACGATCGTAGAGGAAAAAGAGCGTTTCTATTTTATCATCATCTTCCGTAGTTGAGTTTGAATCTTCTGCGTCAAATGATATTTTACTTTTTATCTCATTTTTTAAAAAATTCATTTCAATCGTTTAAAAAATAATTCTAAAATTTTAAACTCTAAATTTTGATTAATTTAGAATATATTTCATTTTTAAAAATTATATAATATATGATGAGAAATCATTTGAGACGAGAAATTCAATTTTAATATTTGATGAATTAATCTGCTTAGGCAATGGAGAGAAGCACCGGTAACTCTTGAAAGAAATTCTGAAAGTCGAGCCTCATCGGGGAGATGGAACAAATCAGGTAACGGAAGGCTAAAATGCAATTGTGACGCGGCATTGTTCGAACATGAGAACAAGTTAGGTGGAGGAGGCATAATCCGCTCGGAACAAGGTTGGACAGTAGCAGCCAGCAGGCAGCAACAAACTTTAGCCAAGCATGTTGTTATGATGCGATGACAACAGAAGCCTTGAGTTTTCGAGAAGTGTTAAGCTGGGTGAAAATTTGGGTTACAACAATGTGGACTTTGAGCTTGATTCTTCCATAGTGGTGGTCGCAGTGCATTCCAATAATGAAAATCAATCACCTTTTGATCTTCTTATCAAAGATTGTCAATCCCTTCTTGCAAAAATATCGAGCTCCTCTGAATCTTTTGTTAGACGTTCTACGCATCGGGTGGCCCATCGATTGGCTAGAGCCTCCGATTCTTTATCTAGACGTAGAGGTTGAGAAGATTGTTCTCCTATCTTTATCAATAATGTAATAATTCTTAATTTAATGGAATAAAAGCACGAAATAGGTGCTTCTTTGTACCGTTTGGTTGGTTTGTAAGGTAAGGTTGGATTATCCTATACTTTTTTATGACTTTTGTTTATGAATAAAATTTTCAAAATGTCATCCATGATCCCCTTATTATCATGAATCTTCGTTTTTTGGTGTACCATTTCATAAATGGCTACAATTAATTTTCTTTTGGGTCTAAGTTGCATGTTCAACATGGAGAATATTTTTATTGAACAAAAATTAAGATACATAATTTATTTTAACAAGGTTAGATAACATGTTTATTTAATGAGTGATGCAATGAAAGGTTCGTTTGGGCAGTGTTTTCTCTTTTTAAATCGTATGATTTCAAATATTAGTTAATATGATTTTTTAAAATGATTATGGGGGTGCGAAATGATCAAAAATCCTTACGGAGCCCTAGCACCAAAGTCTCTTACACCCCTCCACATGATTTTCTTGATTCCCATTATTATCCTCATGAAAACTGAATAATTACCAAAGTAATCTATCATTATCATCATTACATTTGACTCTCTAGATTGAGTAATGTAATTTTGGTGGGGCCCGTTGAATTAACTTGGCAGCAGGGGAGGGGTTCATAGGAGTTCGGATCCTTTATTCCATTTTGTGTCTTACATTGTGTATCATTAGTCACATAGTATATGTCTCATTATTATTGGGTCCTAATACTATTAAAACACAAAATGAGATATAAGATCCTCTCTCTTTTCAAAGAGAGAAAGAAGGTACGGAGTGAGTGCAGTTTCAATAACAAGGACGAGAAAAACAAAATGTAAAATTAATTCGTCTCAAATCGATAAGATCCCCTTTCCTCAGATGAGGAGAATGTGAGCTAGGTCCTATCAGGGGTAACCGATCTCTAACCAATGATAGGTGTAATTAAGATGCCCTGTTTTCGTCTTATGTCAATATACCCGACGGTGACGAAGGTTACTTACTTTCCGTGGACGCGGGGCCAACGAGTTCAGTCGAACAGCGTAAGGAGTCTAAGGTTGCAGAAGTGTTCGCCAACCTTGATAGGCATACCAAACAAGAACTTTATGGAAAGTTACAATCCCTACCGCGAAATAGTGCACCGACCCGCCTTCGTCGACGTTGTGTTTCGACTGCAAGGTCTCGAGCTAACTATCGAGATTTTGGACTATCTAGACACATACTTCGTAGGACCAATTTATTGATTTAGTTTTGATTTTTATTTTTATTAAAATTGAGAATATTTGATTGGTTTCGATTTAATCATGATAGTATATTTTTTTAAAGAAAATCAAACCAAAATTATAATAATACTATATATTTAATTTTTTTACTTAATTAATTAAAATCGACCGAAATAGACTAAATCCGAACTATGACTGTCGCGCCCCAAACTCGACCCCTCTCGAAATGCGAGCCGGGGTGCGAGGTTAGGTAACCAATGGAGCAATCACGCAACTATTTTATTACATCAATAATAGGTCACTACCTATTTTACAACTGTCACCGAGCTACCTCGAAAATTTCTTTTATTACAAGCCAGTCCTACAACATTACCTTTATTACACAATAGTACTTCATCGAACTACTATTTACACAGGTAGCCCACCCAAGCCTCTAGCTCACTACGGGTCTTCGGGTCGCATTTCTTGATACCTTCATGCCTCGCTGCCTAATATATATAGTTTTGAAACTAGTCAGCCATTAGGCTCAGTGATGATCCTTTTGAAAACATGAGCCCGTGTGCTCAGGTACAGTTTAATCATGCATGAACAGTTAATCACGTGCAGGTATCGCATGCGGAAGCATTATTTAAATCAGGAGTATCATGCAAGCAAACAGACCTGTATAATTAGCACATTCTTGATTGGTAATTGGCTTACCACAAGTACCTTCCTCCCATGCCGCAGCCATGGGGCACCCTTATCTCGCCGGGCGGCTGTAGCTCAAGTACTACGCCTATATAGCTTAAGAGCTATCTTTCTTATCACATCAGGGGCCCATGGGCTCAAACCCACGCCCAAATCCTACGACCCTAATCCGTGTCAAGGCGCCTCCATACCATACACGTTTAGGGAATTGGCACAAGAAGCCGGGTCCGACCCAACAGCCCTCTGCTGTTCGCATGGATTGCCGCACCTCTTGACCAGACCGGTCCTCATGAGAATGTCGTCGCACTCTCTTCAAGCCTGATATGGGTCTCACCATCATAATTTCATGTATATATGCACATAAGAGTATCTTAATTTCACCAGACATCATATGACTAAATGTGCAAGGTTATTGACCCATTAAGTTATTCTGCACAAGCCTGTATGTTACATATGCCTGCATGTTTCAGAATGTCAGACCCTTTGGGTCTATAGAATTTTATTTTCATATAATATTGAAGGGTTTTGACCTTATGCTGAATCATGTTCAACCTGTGACCTTTAAGGCTTAATCATGTAAGTCATCATGACTCAATGTACGCTAGGGTTTCATGTACCATTTCATGTTCTATGCACGGGGCATGCTCAAGTGCGCTAGACCTTTGAACTTAGGTTTCATAAGTCTTTCCCTAACATTACATGTCCTTGCTAATGAGTTAACTCAATGTTAACTTACATGTCTAATATTAGCTCATGTTTTATCAGTTAAGTTCGGATCTTATTTGACTTTTCTTCTTTAAGCATGTATCCTTAAGTCAAATCATGTGAATCTTTATCAAATTAAGGGTCCTTAGATCTCAAGCCCTTAGAGATCCAAGTGATCAATCCCATTAATCCCTAATTAATTACTCTTTAAAGTGTAATTAGGATTCAAACCTTACTTAATCTTTGACTAATTGCCCTTAAGGTCGCTAGAAAAGAATTAAAATTTCTGAAATTATTGTAATTCTAGATATACCAAAGATCGATAGATTTCCAAAAGCCATATTTGATTTGCATCTCAACTTTAGCCAAATGCTAAAAAAATTGGTAGGTCGATATGGGGTTATCATTAGCATTGAATCTTTATTTTGTGTTAACTGAAACTCACCTTAAACTAATTTCGGCCTTTATTCGTTCTGGTATAAGCTAGGTTTTTCAAGTATTAATTTTTTGTTAAATTTAAAATACAATCAATATTGAAAATAAGTTTATTTATAATTATATATTTGTGTATTATATTAAGCATTTACTAGCTAACAATAAATTTGTTATTTATCATTTTAAAAGGTATAAAAGATTTTTTAATAAAATTTATTTTTATCATAAAATTTTATATATTAAATTAAACACTTGTGTGCTTTATAAATAGTCGCTCTCTATTTCAATATAATATTTTTCTAACTTTTAATTTAATTCCTTCTCAGATAAAATTAAAAAAATTGCAATCTACGAAATTAACCGATCTAATGGGCAATTTATATGGAGCACCCTAGTGCTCCTTGCTAGGAGCACCTTTTGGGACAAGTGTGACATACTCTCTTAAGAGCAAGTGAGAGGGTAAAAAAAAAATTCACTCTCTTAAATCAACGGATTTTTTCAAAAATAAAAAAAAATCAGTCCCATATTTCTCTCTATTTCTATTCGTCTCTCTCTCTCTCTCACTCTCTCTCTCTCTCTCTCTCTCTCTCTCTCTCTCTCTCTCTCTCACACACCCACACACACACACACACACAATCGACTCCAAGTGCCTATTGCCTCCAAAGATTCCCAGTCTTGGCTTTAGTTGGCTATCAATGGTTATGGGACAATTTTTTCAATCAGATTGAACCTATTGCTTCCAAAGCACCTTACCACGTTTACATCGGTAATCATGAATACGAATGGCCCTCACAGCCTTGGAAACCTGAATGATCCAATCGAGTTCCTGGAACCGATGGGGGCGTTGAATGTGGGATACCGTATAGTTACAGATTCAAATGGTGTGAATACCTTCAGTCCAATCTCATGGTCGGCGTGACCGTCAGTGTCATGACCCTCATCACGTTATGCGCACGTTCATTTTATCATCATATATGTTCATTTACTTTAACGCTTGATTCATTTTCGTATGACATGTACGTATAAGAAGGCGGTGTGCTCATTTAATTCAACGTTGTATTTCATCTGATCATGACATGATGTTCATTTTGAATTTTGATATGTTTTAAACTATTTTGTTGAAGGTTACAAATGTTCATTCCGTCAATGCTTAATGTTCATTTTACTCTACAATGGATTTATTGTACTTCTACGTTGGATTCATTTCGTCAGTGCATAATATTCAATTCGTAAGTGCTTAATGTTCATTCGTCAGTGCTTAATGTTCATTTACTTATCCGTTTTAGGTATTCAAATTTAAATTTTTGTTAATTTTTGGAGATAGATTAGGTTTAGAATGAGTTAATTTAGGCATTAATTCTAGAATTTAAATTAATCTGATTTTTTTTGAATTTGATTAGAGAAATTAGAAAAAATTTCTTAATTTTAGGTATTAATTGATGAGAGTTTATTTCGTCAGTGCATAATGTTCATTTTGTAAGTGCTTAATGTTAATTCGTCTGTGCTTAATGTTTATTTACTTATCCATTTTTGATATTCAAATTTGAATTCTTGTTGATTTTTAGAGATTATGTTTAAAATGAGTTAATTTATGTATTATTTATAGAATTTAAATTAATCATATTTTTTTGAATTTAATTAAAAAAATTAGAGAAAATTTCTTAATTTTTAAAAATTAATTGAGGAGTTTGATTTATTAATTATTATGGGTGAAAAAACAAAAGTTAATAGTAGAAAGGATAAAGTTTGGGAAATGAGGGAAAACGGAGTCCCACATGGAGAGGGTGTGCGTGGGCGCCGGTGAGGGGTTGCCAAAATTCTTAAAATCGAGCACAAGGTGACAAGTGCATCGTAAAAACTTCCCCCACCCCATCCCCACCGCCACCGCCACCGACTCCCTCACTGTCTCTCTCTCTCTCACTCTCTCTCTCTCTCTCCCAATAGCTCCGAGATCGCGCTCACAAAACACACACACACACTATCGAGCTTCGATCGAGGTAGCCGTTTTGGTGCTGATATCAATCCAAAAGGTCATCAGGTCACGTCAGGCCAGGTGTTGGCGCAAAGAAAAAGAAATGGAGACGAGAGGTTTTCACGACGGCAATATCATCGACTTGATCGACTCTAGAACCTTCGACCCCCGCTCAGTATGACATTTAAACTTCTCAATTGTTGATTATGCAGTTTAATCTTGTCAGTGTGTGTGTTTTGTTGATATTGAGGCGGTTTGATTTTCTACTCTGGTTCATTATTCGTTCTCCGCCGTGCGCGCAGTTGTATTTAGGCGTTGCATTGCTCAGTTTTAGACAAGGAGAAATGATTGTAATTCATGTAGTATGTGCATCCGAAAAATTGAGTTAGCATTTTGACATGTCAAGCTAAATTCTGTAGTATCATACTTCCATATCTAAATAGTTTACGCACACTGCTCTTAAACTTAAAGCGTTCATTGTATAGCACCTTAGGAAAACAATAGTACTACCTCCGTTCCAAGATGAGTGTCATAAACAATGAACCAATATGCACTACTCATTTCGGTTAGAGGGAGTACTTTCCGAAAAGAAAGACAATATTGTATACAACTCAACACAGTCTTATTTCCAATCATTTCGGATCAACTACATGAATCCTTTTCCTTCATGAAATACGGTCAAATGCAAGATCATCACATAAGCCGCAATCCTTCGTATCTTTTTGATTTGTTGATGTCCATGTTAGCTTTAGTCTTCCGCTGCTCCTATTTTTGATTAGTTGATATCATTGCACTTCCTAATGGGCGCAATAACAGGCCTACATTGTCCGTGTCTAAACCATCTTTAGTGTTTTTCTCTAATTTTCTCTGCCATAGGAGGGGCTTTCACCTTCTTTGTATTTGTTCATTATGTATTTTGATCTTTTCTACTTTTAATATTGTAATTGTTTCTATTATCCGAATTTAGTTATACATACATGTCCTTGCTCAAATATATCACATGTATTACTCTGGCCTTTAAGGCCCTCTAAATATCTCGATACGGGATCAATTATGTTATAGTTTATAACGATGTCCCCTCCTTCAAATCAGAAATTAAACAATATGCAAATCCTTTTTCCTTTTTTTTGGTCTTTCGTCGGTCTCCAGGCATCAGTTTCATACATGAGCGTTCTCTTTCTGCTCTTGTATCCAATCGTTTTATGGATGCTTTTGCTCTTTTGTTTTGAATGAAATTAGTTTGTTGGTTGGATTACATTTGGTAAGGGTGTGCTTATACAATATTTTATGATATTTTAGGGCATAAATCACTGTCTACAAATGCATTCCTCATTCGTAAGAAGGCTCTCCCTGGAAAGAGAACTGGAGGTATGTGTTATGAGCCTTATGACATTATATTATACTAGTTATTTCTTTTCACACTTTTCGGTGATACGGATGTTCTTCACACATGTACTCTTATCTTGCTCTTTCCCTTGCAAGTTCTTAATTGTATACTAGTTGAGGGCTAGGGAAAGAAGTATTCCATATTCTCGTAATCTCCTCTACATTTCTTTGCTTCTATCGGTGGCAGTCAAGTATAAACTAGGTACAGTTGCTTTGGCTTTTTGGATGGAAGTTATATTTGTTATAAAACACCAAAAGAAAAAAAAAAGTCAATTACTTTGTTTTGAAAACTTGTCTTGCATTACCTTATAATGAAGAACAAAATCCAAAAAGCACATCATAACTCTATGAACATTCATAACACCGGGCAAGGAATCTTTGTGGATACATATGCATTCCTTTCCTTGCACTCAAAGCCACCTTCTGATTTCTCTTGGGCCGAATAATCAATTTTCGAATTATCTTTTGAGATTAATTCGTTTGAGTTTGTGAAGCTAAAACTGTAGCCACCGTAAACTAACAAAAGTTCTAGAATCATGAATCTTGTACATATACCTCCCCTGGGATTTTGTTGACTGGCACCTTATTCTTCATACAGTGGCGAGTTGTTATAGAGATGCTCTAACATTTCCTTGCTTTTCCCTCTTTGTTTCATCTGGAAGGCTAAAATCGCTCTCAAAGTTGGAAATTTAGTTCGGTACATTGTTCACGAGACACTGTAAATCCGGAGTATTTTACCTTGGAAGGGAATACGCCGTATGCGCTTGGTGCTAAATCTAGATACTCAATCTGACCAATAAAAGATGACTTCAGCACACACACAAAGATTACTAACTAGATCCTGATTTTTACATCTACAATAGATAATACGGAGTAGCAAGTAGCTATTGCTCTAACAATTCATTGCTTTCTGCGTTGCTTTACATTTACCCCAATATTTCCTTGCTTTTCCCTCTTGGTTTCATCTGGAAGGCTAAAATAGCTTTCAAAGTTGGAGGTTTTGTTTGGTACCTTATTTACTAGACACTGTATACTTTGAGTACTTCACCTTGCAAGGTAATCTTCTATATGGGATGGGTGCAAAATCAAGATATCTGAATTCTGAACAATTTAGAAGATGACCTCAGCATACACACGAAAAATACTAACTAAATCCTAATTTTCACGTCTACTGTAGATAATTCAAAGGACCAAATGTAGAATTTTTTTATAAGCTAATAGACCAAATTCTACGTTGAATAATATACCAATAAGTAATTTACTACTTATAAGGTACTAGCAAGTAGAGCAGTGCTACTTCGTGGAACGAAATGTTGGGCAATTAAGAAAGAAACAATGTAATATGATTATCGTTTACTTTGAAATGTGAGATTCAAAATGAGCATGCACGGAAATGGTAAATGTTGGCTCAAATGGGGATAGACAGAGAGAAAATCGCGTGCAGATGGTTTGATTACACTACCTTACACCTTCGAGAGCATTAGGTATTCAGTAGTATTGGTATCAACTACCCAGTAATGGTATACGAAGACCACAACTAACATGGACCACGATAATTAGGGATGATATTAGTGAGTGTGGTTTGCAGTTGATCTTATATCGAACATCATGGTGAAAAATGAGTTAGAGTGCAGGTTTTCTTAAACCTCTTGAGAATTTGTTGGTAGTTGTCCGTTTGGCTGGACATGTGGAAAGTAGGAGTGTTCAATTTTCAACTCCGAGGGGGTGGAATATGCTTTTCCCTCTGGTGTTGGTTGACAGGGGAAAAGTGAGAAATTTCATTTTCACTTGTTTGGTATGAAATGTAGGTAGGGAATGAAATGTTTGAAAAGGTAATTGCAACCTTCAATTCTTCCTTCCACTTTTTCCTTGACTTTTCATCTCAATTTTGAGGGGTAAATATTTAACAAAGAGGAGGTGTTTTTATTTCCCTCCACTTTACCCTCCCTCGCAATTACCCTCCCTCACAATTACCCTCCTATCAAACAAATCAAAATGAATGCACCTCTCCCATTCCCCCTGCTTATTTTCCACCCCTCCTATTTCCCCTCCTACCAAACAAAAAGTGATTACTCCCTTCATTCGAATATAAGTGTCCATTAGTCGTAATTAGTATTTGGGATGTTTCAAAAAACATGTCCACTTTCTTATTAGAGAATGGGACCAATGACCTGTGTCCACAAAATCCATTTGGATCCATCTCCGGTTTAATCGTGTCCACAAAGTTTACTTGTCATTAAATATTGGGCAAATGGGTAGTGGACACTTAAATTGCAACTGGGATTATAAGAAAAGCTATTTCCTTGTAATTATGAACATGGGGAGCTGGCAACAATGGTATGCTATCACCTGAATGCTATGAAACTAGCCCCAGCAAGACCGCAAGATGCTTTTCCCTGCAGTATGTTAATTGCTGGCTTTTAACTGATAGTCGCTACTTCTCCCTCCCTTGAGATGCATGTACTCTCTATTGCTTCTCCTAGACTCCTCTTGAGCTAATGAAACGAGATATAGAAGGCTGCTTTGCCATTGGAGGAAGTTGTGGAGGCAACAGTGCAGCTTAAGTGCAACCGGATAGAAGTAATTCAGTGGGTGTCTTGTTTCAGCAGGGGTGTTGGGACTTGTAGTCTCTGACTTGGAAATTTCTAGTCTCTCCTATCAAAAGCACCTGTGCGGAATCATTTTTCTTCTCCGTTTTTGTTGTTTTGGGGGGGGGGGGGGGTTGTTCAGGGATGTTTTGTAATAATAATTATACACATCAAAATTTTGATGGAGGATTGTGTGTTTACAGGGGCATCAGGGTTGTGTAAATGCTGTGGCTTGGAACTCAAAAGGCTCACTGTTGATATCCGGATCTGATGATACTTGTGTATGAAATTTCAAGTCTTCCCTTAATTTTTTTTCCATATTATTTGAGCATCATGGTTGCTAGCTATATTATGCAAGGGAATTATTCCCTCATTGTCTGAGAGGAAAGCTCATCATTCCTGCTCTTCAAACTACACGAGTTCGAAATAATTCTGTATTTGATAAGGGGCACAAAACTTCTGAATTTGTTCTGAAAATTTGCACAGTCTATTTACTAAATCTAGTCGACATTGGTTACCAAAAGACAGAAGTACATACTAACCGAGAATCTTCTGTTAGCACAAGTGTCATTTTTCAATAAATGATTTTTAAGAGAATGAGGAATACATTATAAGCACCAGTAAAGTTGTTTCAGTTGGTGCATCTTTTCAGTTCCTTCTCTTGAGGAACTAAATACAAAGGTGACTTACACATAACCATTAGAGAAACCAATTTGAAATACCTGGAAATGTTATAAGAAGCTCGTGTAGTTGCATTTGAATTCTTTTGATTTTGTTTAAAGTAAACAAGTAGCCAAAGCTCTCTTAAATGACTCATTGCATGGGTTTTGGCTTTTAAGCGAGCAAGTAGGAGCCATTCTTTGTAATTTATCCGTCTAACTGTGGTTTGATGGTTAAAGCATATGGTTTGCTTCTATATCATCATGTAATTCATCTAGGAAAAGGTTTACTGCTAGGAAGCCAGGATTCCATTTATATTGAGGGATTTTCGTTAGTCTTGGGTGCTCGACAGACTTAGTATCAAAGGCTATTTCTCTAATACGTCTGTTATGTGCTGCCAACTGCTAGAGTCTTGTGTAAGTTAAAATAAAAACAGTTGTATTCGTGTGCCCATCCTCTTCCTACCGTGCTGATTTTTGGAGTGTCCTTTTCCAGGGTACTGATAGGCCTTTGGTTTGTCCATTTTCCATAGATTATTTTGTGAAAGATGTTTTAGGAATTTGGGGAGGTAGTGGAGAAGATAATGAAGGGATTGTCATCTGTTTCTACCCTCTAGTAGACCATTAAGGTGTTTTCTTGCTTCACTTTAAGCTTCAGCCCTAAATCCTTACAATATTTTACCATGTCAATTGGAAGCTGTTGCTATATTGTTCTTTGTAGTTCCTCATCTTTCCATTTTTATCAAAACAAAACAAAACAAAGCAAAATAATTTTTCTGTTCTTTCCGCCTATGATAGGACTCATTTTCAACACGGAGTATATACTATTCCTTTTCATTTATAGTACCACCACTTTCATCAATATAAAATTAGATGCATTTCTTCATATGTTCAATTGAGAGATTTAACCTCCAAACACGAATGAATTAGACTGATGAGTAAACCTTTTTAGCTTATTTCCGTATACTCCTATTTGTAAACCAAAAACAAATAGGGGAACATAGTACCTACGCGGGATAAATTAAAAAGTGCATTCCCTCACAATTTGGATAATAGGGATTTGTTGATGACCTTCCGTAGCTAATCTAAAGATATTGTCACGTATATACTGATGGCATTGCTAAAAACTATAATAAACAGTGGTCCCACCTTCAGTCTATCTCAGTGTCTTGCTTGGAAAGAAATGATGAAATACGTGATGTATATTATGTGCAGTCCAACAGTAGACTACTATTCTAAAGATTTATTTGGTTCTTACATTGCCAATGCAATAGTATTAAATATCGAATCTATGGATGCATAATTTCATAATTCTAGGTGTTAAATAAGTTGGATGATAGCTAACACCTTGGCTCCACATTTTCCAAAAAATTGCCTTGAAAACCTTCCAGATTATGTGCATTTGGTCACAATTCCATTATTATTCCGAGGGATACTGAATACAACACCGTCATAATAGCTTTCATGGATATAAAAGCAGATAAAATGCATCATAAAATGAGGATAGGAAATTGCAACACTGCATATTCCAGGTAAATACATGTGTGCTTGTTTAACTTCTTTTCTTTTGTAGTACCTATAGCTGCATAATTGCGTACCTAGTTCGACATCATAATGGATGCGTAATTTTGTGCTTGTACAGTGTGCTTATATATGAAATGTCTTACTCCTTGCAGGTCAATATTTGGAATTATGCTGACCGCAGACTTGTTCATTCAATTGAGACGGGTCATTCTGCGAACATATTCTGTACGAAGTTTGTTCCGGAAACTTCAGATGAGCTAGTGGTATCGGGTGCTGGAGATGCAGAAGTATTGCTGTCGTGTGCTTGTCATTTTTACTCATGCTCTCTTGTAATTTACTTGTGTGTACTTAGAGGTTTTGATTCTTTCTTTTTGTAGGTTCGGATGTTCAATTTATCTCGCTTAAGAGGGAGAGGGATTGAAGAAAGTGCAGTTGCTCCATCGGCACTATTTCAATGCCACACTAGGAGAGTAAAAAAAATAGCTGTAAGATATCATTGGACTATCTCTTAAGTGGGTTTGTGAGAATCATAGTTTTACAAATTATAATGTTATGCGCTGGCACTTAATTGTCATTTGTGATGCTTCAAATATTTGATCTGTCAAAAAGGAGAATTCTGAGGACCTGGGTATTTTTAACTGGAAGCTGTTGAGTTGAAATTTCTTATTAAGAATTTAAGTAAAGAAAATTATGGAAGTGTCCACCCGATTAGATAGAATTTGTGAACACTAACAAATTAAAGTAAAAGCCTGAATCCCAACCATTAGTTCTTCAGCCATGAGAAGGCTGTTATTCGGTACTTTTTATTTTAATTTTTTTTTTTTTGTTGGGGGGGGGGGTTGGGATGCTGAGGTTCAAAAAGAATCAATTACGTGAGAAGTGCCATATGTGTTATTCTGAAGAATCACAAGATTCACAACTTCTGCAAACAGTCCATGAAAGCTTCGGTAAGCAAAAAACTAGTCCTGAAAGTGTGTGCAGGCATGGGTCTAAAAGAAAGTTTAAAGCTACTGATACTATTCTATTCAAAGTTTTTGAATCTCAAAAGGTTAATTTCTTTTTTCTTTAATAATATTAAATGGTATTCCCTGATATATATTTCTATTGAGCATATTAATGGATTTTCTAAAAGATGTTTGATCGAGGTTTGGCAATTTAGCTGAACTTGTCTATACACACTGCTTTGTATTATGTCTGGAGTATGAGAATTTCATAAAAGAATCTTTGTGTGGTGGACATAATAATTCATTCACTTTGGAGTTCTTTTTGCTAATTGTGCTCTTTCTGCTACTTGTGTATGGGTTACAGGTGGAAGCTGGAAACCCCAATGTAGTGTGGAGTGCTAGTGAAGATGGGACTTTGAGGCAACATGACTTTCGTGAGGGTGCTTCTTGTCCACCTGCTGGTTCTTCTCACCAAGAATGTCGCAATATATTAGTAAGTGCAACTTCATATTTCTCCAATCCTCTTACTTGAATTGCAGGTAATCCTAGTTGCATCTTGCAAAATATTTCTCTTCATTAATATCATTTTTTCGTTTTAACAGTTGACGGATTCTTCCATGAGAGTAGTGCTAGTTGCATCTTCCCTGCTTTTGTCACCAATAGCTAATGTTGCTGTCATATCTTTGTGGTATTGGAAGAGAGTTTGCGCGGACTATAAATTTTGAGTAGTGTACGTAATTATTTTCCACCTGCATGAAAATAGAAGTAAGAAAAGTCAGGCCCTACCCATTTGGTACCCATATGAGCTATCTGTTTTTGCGCTCAACATTCAAGTTAAAAATTCACATGCAGAAAACAGATTTCTAATCGTTCCGGGCATTGGAGCGATATATGTCTGAATTAAAAGAGAGTTATCTATCTTAACTTAGTAGAGTACTTTTGTGATTTATGGAATTCAAACAGAAAAACAATTCTTAAGAGTTGAGTTTCTGCTGCCAAGATCAGCAGGTGAAAATATTCATTTATGGATAACATTTTTTTGTTTATTTCTTGTTTTGTATTATATACCTTTTTTATAGATTCATGTATAGAGAAGATTGTGGGAATATATCCCATAGAGAACAAATGATTTGCATATGCTCTTTCTTGACTTGGATGCTGTATACTCGAGGGCCTAGAGAAATAATTTGGTGGGTATTACAGAAGAAATGAGCTGAAGCGAGATATATTACTCCCTCTGCTTCTTTCTAAGTGTCCAATTTTGACTTTTTTTTTGTTCCTTTATAAGTGTCGCTGTCCTTTACCAAGATGCATTTTTTCCCCCCACTTTTACCCTCATTAATTGTCAAATAATCACTTCAACAGACTCCTTTAAGGTGGTTCTTGACCTTCTAGCATTAGTAGTTGTAGGATTTTTGTAAAAAGGTAATATAATGAAATGACTTATGTCTGTGTAGTAAAAAGGTGTTGTCTCCCTTTCTCGGTAGGGCGGTCTATTTCGTGCTTGCACGGTATACTCTAAGGCCCCTTCGCTGTCTGAGGTGTTGTTTGTTTGCACTTATTCAACGTCTTAAAGGGGATTACATTTGATTCAATTAGACAATTTACAATTCAGACTATTTAGTAAATCTTCCTTTTCAGATCTGAATACAACTTAATTTGTCTTGTCAAATCAGATTTAAAATCAAGGCTGAATGGTTAAGACCCACATCTGAAACTCTTTTTGGACTTTCCTATCCTTTTGCTTTTGTTCTTATATTTTCCCTTTTTTTATTCTATGACTTTATTCTTGTATTTTTGCTTTTGCTTTTAATTTTAAATTCTTTTTTAATTACAATTTCTTTTTATTCTAAAACTTTATTTTTATAATTTTTTGAAATTAGATAAAAATTTGAATTATATCAACAAAATAAATGTAAGAGCATGCTTGATTTAAAGATGATTGGTAATTTATTAAATAATCTTACAAAAAAATAATTTTAAATGATTAAATAATTATTTGGTCCTTAAAATATCACTTACATATGCGTTTGTTCCTAGATTTTTTTTTTTAGCTGTATGTTTGGTCCTTAAACTTTGAATACGATTTACGAATAGTCTTTTTTTCAAAATTTTAATGTGAAACTTAATAAAATTCTCATTACACCCTCAATATTTTATTAAACTACCACCATACTTAATTTTTAAGGGACCTTTGTGCTAACTTTAAAAACTTATGAATTTAATTAGTATTTCAAACTTTAAAGAATGAAAAAGATAAAAATAAATCTAATTAATAACATAATCAATGATATATTCTAGCTTAAAAATTATTTTCTTAGTTTATACTATATAATTATATATATATATATATATTAGACAAATAAATTTATTTTAATAAATAATGAATTAAAATTTTAATATTTGTGTTTCATTTTTTTTTATCATATATGTATTTTCTAATATTAAATTTTAGTTATATATTGATCATATTTTTTTAACTTTTTAAAATTTTATATCTTTATATATTTTTTAATTTTTATAAATTTTAATATTTCTGTATTTTTGATTTCTTTCTTTTAAATAATTATTGTTAAACATTTGGATACCTCAAAAGTTAAGTATGATGTTATTCTAACGGAATAATGAGAGTATAATAGGGATTTTATTAAGTTTGAACAAAAATATTGAAAAAATAACTATTGATAAAGCATATCTGAAGTTTAAGGACCAAACGGAAAGCAAAAAAAGATCTAGGACTAAACGTAAAATTAAGAAAAAGTTCAAGGATCAAATAATTATTTAATCTTTTTTAAATTTGAAACATAGTAAATATATACCAAATAATAGTCTCAATAATAAATTTGATTAAAATTAAAAACAAAGGTAAATTATGTAGCTATATAGAAATCATAAATTAAATTAATAATAAATTTAGTATGAATATTAAATTTATTACAATTTTTATTTACCTTATAATCATCCTATTCAAAATGAGAATATGCTCATATCGCTATTTAGTACTTATAAACAAGAAACAATCTTTATCAGAGGGTTAAAATGAATAAGAGACAGGATTCTGACAATTCATATCGCTATTCAGACAATTCATCCAGTTTAGTAAACAAGCAGTTTTTGATTTAGCTTTCAGCTTTCAGATGCTGCCTATTAATTTTTCAGACACATTAAGACTTGTTTTTAGACTTCGGCATTAAGCACTTAAAATAAACAAACAACACACGAGAGAATGGCTAAAAGACCGGCACCAGGCTTTCGACCTTCTTATTCACTGCGAGTAGGAAGTGGAATTAATACACGAGTCCTACAAGAGGACTTCCTTTAGCAGTGTTCATCGATCCGCTTTTCGCCTGCTGCATCTCTCTTTCTCGAACTCGAAAATAAGTCTATCAGGTCAGATTTTTTATGGCTTCCGGTCATTTTCTTAATTTCCGTGCTTGGTCAAAATTGGACTCTTAAGAAGGAACAAAGGGAGTATTGTAATGTCCCCATGGATATGAAAGATGTGGGACTACATCAAGGGAATGACTTTAAGAACTTCAAGTCATTACTCTTTTGGCTTTAATGATGACGTATTAATTAGCAGTTATTTTGATAAGAGATTGATTGAGCATGTACTAAATGAAATGTAGCACATTTTTATTTTCATGAGGTATTGATGCTAGATCGCCAAAGCATAAAGAAGCTAGCTTTAGAAGTAAGAGTATTTGAGATAAGAGTGAAGTAGACAACATGGAATATCAATTCTGTAGTAGGAGTATGTATGAATGAGGGACGGTTAACTTAGATGGCCAAATCATACCACAAGTGTTCAATTCTTTTATTTAAAATCGAGTATGAATCATCACTTAATAGCCAGAGTCAAACCAGGTTCACCGAATGGAGAATTCTGTGGACAACTAGTAAACCTGCTTTACTTCATGGAGAGTACACAAAGTTGTCAAATGAAGAAACATCTATCCTATATTAAGAGAATGTTCCTACTTTGTTTGGGTGTTGGTACGTCACCTGGCTCTCCTCATGCCATGTATCTCAACCTTAAAAAATATGCAATACCAATATCTGAAAGTTCTTTTTTCTTTTAGTATGAAAAACTAAAACCACCTACTATCATATCCAAGCTAGATAAATTCCCTTTGTTTTTTTTTAAATATTTAACTTTCCATAGTGGCGATACATATTTTTATTTTTGTTTCATATTGCCTATTAGTTTTTTTTTAACACTCTTGGCAAAAACGAACGTGTGGGGCAGGTAGTGTTTACGGAATGGGTGAATACAAAGGTGAATATGATGGGTTTCTTTCACTTAAATTGACATGTCATCAATTTTGTTTCTTTTGTTTTAGATTGACAGCATTGTACTTTACACTTTAATCTTATTTTGATGTGTTCTGAACTTGGGTGGGTCCTGAAGTCCAACTTTCCAGTGTTTCTAGTTTCTCTATTTCCGCTGCATCAAATACTTTTCAGTTTGTATTGAAATAATTTACTTCATTTGATTGTTTTCTTTCATTAATTTATGTTCCCTGAACTTATCTCCTTTTATATTGTTTTTGTTTTCACATGTTTAGTACTTGATGCCAGCTTGACTTGCGATGTGGAGCAAAGAAATCGTTAGCTGATCCTCCTAAGCAGTCCCTTGCTCTGAAGTCTGTTGATATCAGTTCCAGTAGGCCTCATTTGCTCCTTGTTGGTGGCAGGTATTAACTGTGCTCGTATCACTTTTGCAAAAGCTCTTGTTTACCCTTCACTGATTCCTTTTCTTCAATGCTTTCAGTGATGCATTTGCTCGCTTATATGATAGACGGATGCTTCCGCCGCTATCCTCCTGTCGGAAGAAGTTATCACCACCACAGTGTGTTAATTACTTCTGCCCCATGCATCTTTCTGACCGTGTTAGTTGAGCTTTTCTTGAGCAATTATTTTATAACATATGTCTTATTGCTCCTTGTAATTGCTGTCATAAACCTTGTTGTGTGTTACTAGGTTGTTTCTTATGTATGTTTCCTTTTTACTTCAAAATTTGGCTTTCTGGCTCTTTCTTTTGGAATTGGCTGGAGCTTGATGCTTTAAACTTGTATTGTATCTTAACAGGGACGGTCTGCATTGCACTTAACTCATGTAACATTCAGTTCTGATGGGGAAGAAGTTCTCCTTAGTTATAGTGGAGAGCATGTGTACTTAATGGATGTCAATCCTGGTATTTCCTCGTCTTCTATCCTGTTTTGTTTTAAAGTTCACGGTGCACCTATCTAGTACTTTTTTCCGTTGCTTCACAGCAGGTGAAATTTCTGTCAGAAAATTATGTGAAAAGAATGGTTGAAGAGATTGATCAAATATTCATTCCAAGGATGTCATGTTCCTTGGCTTGAATTCTAAACATGATGGGCTCGGCTGTAAATTATAATTGGTTGCTGTTTGGATCTTTCTCGTTCAACTCTTGTTTTGCGCGAGTCACATTAACTTTTGTCCTGGAAAACTGGCCATAATTTTGTAGTAGTTACGTTGAGAATTTCAATAGCCATTAACAGAGTGTCTAGGTATTAACTGTATTACTTATAATAGCTATAAGATGTTCTCATGAAAGATTGATCTCGGCATCAGGAGGTCAAAAGATGATTCTTGAAAGGTATATTTGTCTAGTATAATCTGCTAGAGATCTCTTTGGTCTGTGGCAAATTATCCAGAAAGATATGGATATTTTCTTGGGTAGGAAGAACTAATTACTTTGGTTTTATATAAGAGTATCACGAATCGTCTTTGCCCACCTCATCCCTTCCCCCATAAAGAGGTTGAAGGAGTTGGGGTGAATTGACGTGCTTGGACGAGCACTTGAACTTACTGATAAAGTTTAGGTTGTAGTGTTCGATAGGCCAATTTCTAACTTTTCTTCTCGTCTTTTCATGACAGTAAAAGCACGTAACACTTGTGTTGTTTTATGAATGTGTAGCTCGTGGAACCGCTGTCCAATATACTTCAGGTGATGCTTCTAAGCTTTTTACCTCAAGTCCCGTATTAAATGGGGTGGAAATGAGAGCATCAGTGTCTGATTTGTTCCCAAATGGTTTTCCTGTACAAAGAAATTCTGCTGCCCGGGTGTGCATTTGTTCCTTCTCTTGAGTTGGTAGTTTCCTTAAGACTAGAACTGGTATTAACTTTTCCCCTTTATATGACTTGGAATGATGACGTGTCACAGCTTGGTAAGTGCCGAAAACTGCTTCAGATTGCGGAAAAATCCTTGCATGATGGTGCAGATTATTACTACGGCATTGAGGCTTGCAATGATGTTTTGGATGGTCATGGTCATGAAATTGGGCCTACTTTGGTGCATGAATGTCTGTGCGTTCGGGCAGCCTTGCTCCTCAAGGTTCTCTTAGAGTATTACATTTCTTTATGTTCACAGCCAGTCACGTGACACTGGCTTAAGTATTTTTCTGTTCCATTTGTTTTCAGCGGAAGTGGAAAAATGATGCATATATGGCTGTAAGAGATTGCCAGAGAGCTAGGAAAATTAATTGTCGCTCCTTTAGGGCTCTTCGTTGTATGGCTGAAGCTTTATCTCAGGTCAGCATTCTTGTCTTCTAACTATCAAAGCTCCTCAAGTAAGATGGCAAATTGAGGAAGAGTTTCAGATTGCATGTCTCCACATGGATTTAACTTCAAAAGAAAATTTCAGTTGACTTAATCCTGTTCGTTTTTTTTCCTTTTGGGTTTTTTTTTTTTTTTTTTTTGGGGGGTGGGGGGGGGGGGGGGGGGCATATATGCATGCATGGAGACCTCTCAATCTCACTAATTCCTTTATAGACAAAAACACATAATGGGGATGAAAGTACATATATCATTAATTCCATGACTGATCATGAACTCACATATTTCAGCCTTTTCTTTAACATGTTTGACGCAGACGATAGAACTCCTCAAATCTTTTTTCACCTGCTCATATATTCATGAACAAAGCTGATCAAATTAGGATACCCTTCAATAATTCACCATGCATGCTTTTGCTAGCTAGGTAGTCTATATATTTCTTGATCTCAAGATGTAAAATTTGTGACGCTGTGTGTGTGTGTGTGTGAGATCTAGAGAGAGAGAGAGAGAGGTTTGTATTTAATTGTGGGCTGGGGCGGGCGGGCAACTACATATAGATATACTTGGTATGTTTGAAGAGAAAATGAGGTAGAGCTAGCAAGCATGCAAAACCATGATTCTAATTAAGTACGTGGTTAAGTAGTGAAAGCAAAGATTAGTTAATAAAAAGATGAGAATTTTTTTTTTTTTTTTGGTCTTAAGGGGCATGGAAAAGGATCGAATCTGAGACTTTACATACTGTAAAGTTTGGCTCTACCACTGAGCCACCCCTTAGTTTCAAAAAAAAAATGAGAAATGAAAGGGGCAAATGGGGGATTGAAAAGACAGCATGCACCCAAGATTGCCTTAATTTTGAACTGTCATATATAATTAGAATTGCACATGCATGCATCGAGCTGAGATCATATATATATATTGATCGAATATTGAGTAGTCCTACTACTGCACTACTAGCGGCAGCGGCAGCAGCAGCAGCAGGGATTTTACATGCGTGCGTACGTGGAGATGGATGGAGGATTTTGTTATCTTAATTAATTACTCACTAATTAGCCAACTAATTAAACGCAGTCAACCTCGATCGATCGATCGATCCTGTAGTAGTACTAGTACTAGTTTGTATGCCTGCATTGACAGCTCAACTGGTCTCAGGGGTGAAATTTGGAATAAGTGATCAAGGATCGAGCCTCGTCAGGTGGGAGCAACCTCTCAAAAATGAGGGGGGCTCCTTGTGCGCAGTGAACGCTGGTCTTAGCCTTTGTTTTCGGTTGAGTCACCGTGATTTACTTCCTCTCACAATCCTCGTCAGGCAGGAGGTGAGGAGCGTCCGAGGTGAGCGATTTCACCTTTTGAAACAAGTCCTAGTTTATTCTGCTGATTGATTAAAGTACTCTATCCGTAAGCCAGAATTAATATGTCGTATGAAGGGCAGGATCCTGCCTTCACGATCCGGGGATATTATTATTATTATATTTCTTTTCTTTGCCTTGGGATCAATTAACCTTTTTATCTGTTACTGTGATTGTAGCGTGCGCGCGCTCTCTCTCTCTCTCTCTCTCTCTCTCTCTCTCTCTCTCTCTCTCTCTCTACCATACCCCTAAAAATTGCTATCCTCCTTCATATAATAAATTAAATACCTAATTAAATTAAATTAAATCTACATGGGATGGGACCATGCACGTTACTAATTTCTCACTACTCTAGAATTCTAATCCTAACTCTAATTCCAATTCTAAACTAACTAATTAATCAACCCTCGATGCTCGTTTCAATTCAGAGCTATATATATATATATATATATATATGGCTTATTCCACTACAAATCACTTTTTCGTACAAACCGTACGAACCAGTTGTATCTTAGTACATTTTTGTTGTATGT
>JAOWAN010000005.1:12694871-12706621 GCA_028566635.1 Lobelia cardinalis | reverse complement strand
TTTTTTTTGGGGGGGGGGGGGAGGTGTTCTTCAGCAGCTATTGCTTGTGTGCTGTAGGTTTCAGTGATAAGTACTGTATAAATAGGACCTTTGAGGATACAAAAGCTAACTACTAGGTCCTAGGACCTTTGGGGGTACAAAAACTAACTATTGTTTGAGAAACTAAGATGTAAAGCTGAGAAAACCTTGTTACCTTTGCCAAAAAAGGTGTATCTTTTTCATCTGTGCAAGGAACTGCCATGTGTCGATTTTTGTATTTTTTTTTCAGTTGTTTGCTTTTGTCCAGTTGAGCAAGCATAAAGAAGCACTGGATTTTGCTGTAGCTGCTCAGACTTTAGCACCCTCTGATTCTGAAGTTGCGGAGATGGTGGAGAACCTAAAACAGCAGATTGCTACAGGTTTGTGGCTGGTGACAAATATTAATTTGTACATGCATGCTTTTTTGGTTTCCATAAATTTTTTCAAAGGTATTGTTGGTGTATACATCACTTGGAGGATACTGCGTGTATTGACCTGCGAAATGTATTCTCATCTTCTGGAGTAATAAGAGTTGTAATGTAACTCCGTTCCAACCGAAAAGTCCACTTTCCTTCTTGAAAGTCAATATGAGAGAAAATCAATCATGGGCTTGATAAACAAGGTGATCATAATGCGTGTGATGACCTGCACAATCATTTATCATCTTCTGGAAATAAGAGTTATAATATAACTGTGTTCCATCCAAAAAGTCCACTTTCCTTCTTGAAAGTCAACATGAGAGAAAATCAAATCAATTTCGAACATACTTCTCTCAGATTTTATCACCTAAAATCTCAATCACTGCAAACTACATTGAAAATACTATGAGTGGGGGAGTCTAGTACTTGTGAAAATGAGTAGATTTACGTAAATGTATACATGGACAAAATGTAATCAAGTTGACCATAGAAGGTTAAGAGTGGACTCATTAGGTGGAACAGAGGGAGTATAACCTCTTCAGATAGCTTTTTCTGATTTATGGCTTTAATTTTCTTATGATGTACAATGGCCCCTGGATGCCTCTTACCAGTTGGCCCATGTAATGAATTACCCTGACCATATGATGATTGGAATTCCCTTTTGAAGAATATCTTGTTTTATATTAAGTATTTTAAGTTTAAGATGGTTCATTTTGGCCTAGAAAATTTGAGATGGGTTGTTAAAATAACGGAGTTCTGTATTCTATATATTGAGCCAAAAGGTCAATTCATCTTGGGTCTTGATGATATTTGAAGATGCGTTTGTCTCTAGATCTGTTAAGTGGTGCTATGGAACAGGGAAAATACTGACAAGAGATAGGTAAGAGAAGAAGAGTGCTTTGAAGAGAAGGGGTGCAGTTGAGAGGAAATATATTGCATACAAGAAAGCGAAAACAGGGATAGACAGGAAAAATATAACAAAAAATGAGAGGCTTAGTTTAAAGAAAGATCTGAAAAAATGAGCAAAAGCGAGAAGTGAAAATAAGAATATAGTTTCTAAAATTAACTTCCCTTGGATTGCGTTTGCCACATCCTCTAGTGTAAAAATATGGCCCCTAACTCAATCAATTATGTTTGTTTTATTTATTTGTATCTGTTTTCCCAAAAAGAAACTGTTAAAAGAATCTCATGAAATTATGGGGGTTTTCATAGAGTCAAACAAGATCTCAGTGAGAATAGGTTCAGAGAGGAAGGACTGAAGAAAGAACTGGAAGGTATAGAATATGCATATAGAACAGAGAAGTACACTGTTTTGATTTTCTTTATCCAGGGTCATCTTTTTGTTATAAGAGTAAGTATGAAGTCATAATGCATGAATGTTGTACGAAGCTATTGGAGAACTGTGTTCTTCAGCCCATATGTTTTCTTGCAAAGAGGTCCAGGCTGTTGACTGATTGCTGTCAGAATGCTTTTAGAACCTATGTGCGAGTGAGTGAGTGGGGGAAGGAGGGGAGGGAGCGAGTATTTATTTGTTTTTCTGGATG
Source organism: Lobelia cardinalis (assembly GCA_028566635.1). NCBI lineage: Eukaryota > Viridiplantae > Streptophyta > Magnoliopsida > Asterales > Campanulaceae > Lobelia > Lobelia cardinalis. The sequence continues at coordinate 12,704,640 of JAOWAN010000005.1, read as the reverse complement.
CATAGTTTGTGCATATTTATTGTAAAATTTGTTTTAAAAATTAAGGTATGTAAAGCACTTCTGTTGCCGAAAGTGTTCTCCGAGTGTCTTCTGTTGTTACTCTTGACGTGTAGCTTTATAGTATTCAACGATTGCATGAACTATCAGGGCCCATAACATATCTGCTACTGGGAATTTTCTTCTAATGGTTTTTCTTTGGGTGTTTCATGTATCCTCAGGAGATGCTGAGAAAAATAACAAAGCAAATGAGGGACCTCCCGTTTCTGATACTGGAGCTGGAAGAATTTTGTCATGGAGTGAAATACTTTATCGATCAGATGCTAGTAGTGATGCTTCTCATCCAAGGTCCGATAGAGAAGATTCTGACTATGATGAGGGATTGGAGGTGGATTTTGAAACTTCAGTGTTAGGTGATGAAGAGCATGGCGTCGAATCTAATGCACTTCATCGAAGCCTCAACGTGAGAATTCGTAGAATAGATGATTCAACTGTGAGCACTGGCAATACAAATGGATCCTGTGATTCACCTATGTCATCTCCTCCAGATGATAGAATAACTTGTCAGGTTTAGTGCTGCATTCAATGTTATAACTTTTTATCTTGTTGAATTTGGGTGTGTATAATTTATGGTTATTTTAGAGGTTATCCTCTCTCGAATCTCAGTTTTTTTCACTGAGCTTGCAGTTTGTGGAGGGTCATTTGGCTCTAATTTCTTTATCATATATCCACGGAAAAGTTGAAAAATTGGTTTGTGAGGAGCGGGTCCCATATTTTGAAATAGGTAAATGATGGTCCATTTAAGAAATTAGAGAAATTTTTTGATCATCCGAAAAAGTAAAAGTAAACTCGTGGTTGAGATGGAATGGAGTATGCTTTGAACAGTCTGTTCAGTTTGTTACCAAATTGCTATTTTTCTGTCTCACTTTCATGGTTAGGGTTGTCGCAGTAGCCAGTAGCTATGAACTTATGATTAGCTTTACTTCCGAATAATATGAAGTTTCTTTGTTATCTTCAGTCTTTGTGCATGCATGCGCATTGTGTGTTTTCAGGATTGAGATTGTTGTTTGGGAGTGAAGTTCCTTGGCATATGGTGCTATAATTTTTCTATGTTGGAAATTTGAAATTGATTTGGTAACTAGTCCCACAGTTCTAGGTTCACTAGTGGTGAGGTCCATCACCCAGTAGGTTGATAAAAGCTTTTTGTCAGCAACCGCGTGATGAAAAGTCTTTTACCAAATAGACTCTTGCAATGTTCTTGGTTTAACATTTCTGTTTTGGGTGGTAGCTGTTTGGTGTTTTCAAGTAATGTCTATAAGATCCAAAAGGTGCAAATCTTGAATTGGTACATGATATTGATGTGAAATGCATTGATTATCTTTTTCCTAGCCGGCATACATTGCTTTAATCTAAATAGTTTCTGTTTCTTTAGTTTCAAATTTGATGAACGAACTAGAAAGTTCTTCACTTGGTCATTGAGTTACTCATACTAATCTTGTGCTCATTACTTGTGCAGCATGATAGGGCGATAGATATGAAGCAGAGATTTGTTGGCCATTGTAATGTTGGGACTGATATTAAACAGGCCAGCTTTCTTGGCCAAAGAGGTACGTGACTCGATTGACATTTTCTTCTTTACCATGCTGAATCTATGCTACGCAGGTTGAGTGTCATCTTAAAGGTACAACAGAGAATCAAGGACGGAAAATGCATATTTGTTGAAAGAACTACTTCATCCGCCTTACATGCCAATCTCAGCATTTTTACTTGATACATTTTCTTAGGGTCACATTTGATTGTTGCAGCCTATCTCGTTCATTACTATATCTGAAAGATTCACTTCTATTGTCCATAAGCGCATATCTCTAGGATCTGTTTAACTCGTATCAGCTGATCAAACTCAAATCTTTCTCATTATATAACCTCATATAGGGTATAAATGTCGTTAGGCTCATGAAAGGACCTTGTACCAGTTCAGTTTGCACTTTTCAGTGCCTGGAGGCATCATGTGGTTTCTTTATGTGATGGTTCTTTGTTTTATTGATTTTTTCCTATCAAGAGCTTAAACTTATAAACCTATTTTGTAGTTGTATTAATTTTCGTTTGCCATTGCTCTGATGTAGGTGAATACGTTGCTAGTGGGAGTGATGATGGTAGATGGTATATCTGGGAAAAGAAAACTGGTAGACTAATAAAAGTGCTTGTGGGAGATGAAGCCGGTACTTCCTCCTCCCCCTTTCACCCTCTCTTTGTTCCTATAGGAGGAATATGCATTGAGCTCTTAGGTGATATATTATAATTTGAAGTTTCTTCTCTTTTGCCTGATTTTGGAATTCTTCTTCAGTTGTGAATTGTGTGCAGGGCCATCCATTTGACTGCACTGTAGCCACTAGTGGCATAGATAGCACCATCAAGGTGAGTATGAATTAAGAGTAAGAGGTGAAGTGTATCTGAAGCGAGTAAATTCTGCCATTACCGATTAGTTAATGTGTGATGATAATGTTTCAGATTTGGACTCCACTTGCTTCAGTCCCCTCTGTTATGGGAGGTGGAGCAGTGCCATCCGTTATGGTTTCCGGAACTGCGGAGGCGGCTGTTGTCTTAGATGTAATGGAAAACAACCAGCAGAGGCTATCTCATAATCGTGAGACATTACTGTAAGTATTTGCTGATAGAAAATATTCTGTTAGAAAATGTTCTTTTTTATTAATCAATAGGCAGATCAGTGTCATCAATCTTTGAAAGCAGTTGTGGTAACTATCTAGGCTAATAATTCTGCAATTTCTTGTAATTCTCAATGATAATTTGAAGTACTTTTTTCTGTACCCAAGAGAGGAGGGGGGGGGGGGAAGAAGGTGTCGAGAAGAAGTATTCTATGCCCTCCTGGTCCAGCCAAACACTAAACTTTGAAGTTGCTTTTAAGTTGTTAGATATGTCCAAATATTTTTGAAGCTTTGAAGTACCTAAATATTGTTTATTTGGTAATTTGAAATTCTTGCAGCACCTCGTACAACCACACAGCTTTGCGCCTTTCCTTATCTTTCCTTTATTTCTTCATTTTCTTTCTTCTTTTTTATTCTAATGAGGTACATATCTCAAACGACTTGTCCATTGTTGGTTTTTAATCTTTATGCTTCATTGCCTTCGTGCAAAGACTCATGATTCATAAGCAAGTATGTTTAGTGTTTTCACTATCTATTTTGCTAATGCGTGTAGTGTTTCTGTCCGTGACAAGCTTTTTTGGCACCTAAGTGTTGATCTTAACTAACTAAAATCTTTTGATTTTAATGAGTATCAGTTCTCCTAGCCTTGTCATTTGTCCCATCTAATTAGTTATCAGCAGATGGACTTTCTCTCCAACTTTGTTGTTCCTAAGACTACTACACAACCATGAAGAAAAGAACTAGTGTCAGCGGTCTCAGCTGCTAGGAATAACGGTCACATCAGACATGAAAATCACTAGTCCCTTTGAATATGATATAAGGTGGTGTCTGTTATGCTATCTGATTATCAATCATAAAAGCTATTTTGTGTTATGACGTATTCAATTGATTTTATTTCCATCTTGTTTTAGAAGTCGGATGTCAAAAATCAGAAGGAAAATTATCTGAGCCTTGAGCTGAAATTCTTGTTTGGTCATTCCTTATTATATATAAATTGTCACAGACCTCAGGATCCTCCATTCATGTATTTTAGTTGTGTTTATGTAAAGTAAGGCGCTAGGCATGTTGAAATAAGCAACCCTAAAGCCTTAAACCATACATTCATTTGGCAGTCACGTAGTTAGATATCTGAACATGGCTGCCTTTCAAACGTTGGGTTAGGTGTTTGATCTGTAATTTACCAGCTACAGAAAGAATAGAGCATATAATTTTTCAGTTACTGTTCTTATCATTCATTTATAGTTGCTTTTCTTTTTGTCCTCCATATCCCTGAATAGGTGTGTATGCATCTTGAGGTTATCACTAATTTAGTATCTATACAGGCCCTTCGAGATTTTGGAGGGGTTCCGGATGCATGAGTTTCCTGAAGATTCCATGCGTCCATTTGAGTGCACACAGAGCTAGGCTGGACCAATTTATACACGGTAACATTCTTCATCCCTCACTCCAATGTCGTTTCCGTATTCGTTTTAGCATCTGAAATTATTATTTGAATCGTACATCTTTTATGGATCATACTAACAGAGATAATGACATTTCCATGGTTAGAAAATGACTTTTGCAGTCGAATGGTTAGTAAGTAAATGCAAGCAGTTTCAAAAATGAAACCTTCAACACAGGGTTCACGAATAATGTCCCTCTTTATCGTATTCCAACTCGCTCCCAAATTTCGTGACAGCTTCGTCACTAATGTATTTTGTTGGGTTGATCGAGTTTAATTATTACCAATTTAAATTATTACTGTTATTTTCGTGTTACCATGCCCCATCCTCCTTTTCTTTCGTTTTTAAACATTCAAACAATCGTCGTAGAGAGGAAATTTGTAGATCAACAGCTCCTGAGGTTGCTGTATTATCTCAGAACCTTTCTTTGGGATGGTTAGATGAACAGCTCTTACTATTGGCTTAAATATGCCCTGAGAAGTGAAAAAAGGAGGCAAGGGTTTAGACAAGGTTGAATGAGTTGACTACAACCCATTAAGGCCAAAGTTTGATCACTTCCCCCGCCCCGCTGCTCTTTCTGTTCTCAGTGCACAATGAACTATTCAAGCCTGACGTTTAAAGCTGTTCACAACTATTACCAGTGTTTTGATTATAATTTGGTTAACCACCTTATTTAATTTAAAGGCGTTGAGGCCACAATATGGGTTCTGTGATGATGTGTTGATGTTAGCCACCTTGGTATTTGGATGCTCCCTCCTTTTGACACAAGTACTTTTTGGGGATTGATGGATTAGAGATCACCTTGTAGAGACCTTTTGGTATCTGTTACCAACTTTAAAGTAAATAATGATTATAAAAAGTATTACTCCTGCTATTTTTGAGGAAGTGTCCTTTTTTGATTTTATTTGTTCCTTTATAATTGTCCCTTTTCTACAGACAAGATGTCATTTTTTCTTTCAATTCTATCCTTAGTAATTGTCAAATAGCATATTTAACAAGTGTCCGATGAGTTTCTCTACATAATATAGGAGTGTTGTTAGAAGGGCAATCTGGTGAAAAATGGTTTATGCTTTTGTTTGATATCAAAGTCGTCCTATCATTTTCTTAATATTTGTGCGTGGTCAAAAAGGGACACTTACAAAGGAACTGTGGGAGTACCATCGATCGGGCCATGGTTCTGCTATCATGTGCAGTTAGTTATTTGAAGGTATTTGTGCTTGGCCATTATAATAGTCGTCGTTGGTAGTTCACTCGCCATGTGTAGCTGATGCAAATACGGATTGCGAATTCAAGCTGGTGCTCACTTGACTCCATATAAGTTGCTTGCGAATATAGACTAATTCTCTACATGAATACTCCAGATTAACTCGATGCTATTGCCTATTGATGTACCTCAATGCATAAATCTGAAGTAGACATTGTCCTGTACTGTCTATGAGACTTGGAACAGAACTGTATGACTTCTACTCTAGAAAAGAGATGGAAAGAGTTTGTGCTTTATGCTTTGTGGTTCCCATTGGGACGTTTTATTGACCCATATTCTTGTTGTACACAATGACAGATGCTGCTTCTGAAGCTGGGGAGAGTTGATTACATTTCTCTTAGTTGTGAAGTTGGAGCATGTATACAAGCAACCTTGAAGTTGGTAGATTTACTGTATTCTGATCATGTAAAGGTGTTTGCAAGAAATGCACGTACGGTGTGATTAGTTGTTGAATTACTATATGCGTTATTTCTTAAATATTTTCCCCGGCTAGTTTGGCATTGATGAGATTGGTCTCCATTTGTTCTTTTTTGTAGACATTACTGTCTTTTCAGGTGAAAAGAAATGAAAGAAAAGATCAGTGTACAGGTCATATTGATCAGTAAAGTTTGTCAAATATAATGAAAACCATCATATGCTATGTTCTTATATTGAAATTGCAGTGTTACACAGCATGTACACCTACCTAATCCTTTCTTAATTGAATGTGCTCTTTCCTTGCTGAGGGTGATTATGAGCATAAAAGTTATTTATCCATCTTCCAAAAGACGAAGAGTTTTATTGGGTCCCAAATTAAAATTATTATTATGATCTGGATGCTAATTAGACCATGAGAAACTATTTTTGATAGGCTAATTATGGTATTTATGTAATGTGGTGATTTGGGATGGAGACGTTCCAAGGGAACGGTGATCCATGCAATCTTCTAGGGTTCATGTTCGTGGACCAGAGCTTGTCTTTGCTTTGGGGGGAACAAATATGACAAAGTTACTTGTGAAGGGGTGTTCGTGCTTCGGTTGGTTTCGTTGATTGTTAGTTCTCATTTTCTTTTTTCATGCTTGACAACTCTTTATCCGAGGGTGCAATTTACTGCCCAAGTTGTGGGGTTAGGGGAGTGGGAGAGAGAAGGAAAGCAATGCTTCTGGCTGTCTAAAATATTAGGAAAATTCCTTTTTAGAAGAAAATGAGCGTGGAAATGGAAATGTTTTATGGTAACTTCTGGGTTTGGTTGGCAAGGAGGGTGGCCAATTAGTTCCAATTGTTATAAGGATTGCTTATACACTTTTTGTTTGAAAATTATACTAAGTGCATGTGCGCTTAATAATAGATACATCCCTACAGCAAGTGTAAGTTCACCTTCCCATTCTCCCTCACTCTCACCTATTAACTTCAATCAATTTTTAAAATTAAGGGATTAATTTAAAATAAAAAATCAGATTTATTAATAATCATTCCATATAATTAGAAAATTATCTTAGGAATTCTGTACAATTAGAGATTCTTTGTAATCAACAATTCCATATAATTAGGGATTTCATATAATTTGAGATTAAAATTAACGATGAAATAATCAATACTGATTTCTATTTTTATTGTTGATATATTCATATTTTTCTATGTTATATTCATTTGTTCATTTGACCATATGTTCTGTGTTTATATTATAAGTATAATGTGTTTATTTTATAATTATGCTACGTTCATTTTATAAATTTGATGCATTCATATTATAAGTATATTTTGTTCATTTTATAATTAAGATATGTTCAATTATATGTATAAACGTGATCTGTTATATTAGAAGTAGACTATCAGAATGCTATGTTCATTTTATAAAATATTATGTTCATTGAGAATACATTTTGTATTCATTTGCTTTATTTATTTTATTCTATTCATGTTCATTGGTTTACATTCTTCATGTTCGTTATATTCAGTATTCATATTCATTAAATTCATTGTTCATGTTCATTAGCTGGAGTAATCGTAGAAATATAATTTTTTTTTTGAGTTGAATTTTTGAAATTTTGGAAAGAAAAAAAAATGTTTTGATGCACTTATTATGAAATAAATATAAAATAAATTATAGTACACACTGATTTTCGAAAATAAAATCAATAAGTCTCATTTTCTCTCCCGTATCTCTCTTTACCCGCTCTGCGTTTCTCTCTCCCCCCTCTACTCCCTCCATAGCCAACATCTCTCTTCAAATCAAACTCCATAGCCACCATCTCTCTCAATCTCCATTAGCCGACAATAACTCCCATTCACCGCACATACTTCGTCCAACCGGCTGGAATCCACCATCTACGACTCATCACCTCTCTCAATCGCCACCATCAACAACCTCTCTCAATCGCCACTATCCACAGCCCACCACCAAGCAATCGAAATCCACCACCATCGACATCATTTATATGGGAGAGATCGATGAGAAGGATGAAGTGGGTAGACATGTCAGTTGGATGGTGATTCGACGGTGGAGCTTGGATGAGGGTGGTTATGGTTGACAGAGGGTGGTGGAATTCGGTTGGAATTGAAGATGTTCATTTCGTCAGTATGTAATGTTCATTTACTTCAACGTTTGTATTCATTTGATTATAATATGATGTTAATTTTAAATTTTGATATGTTATAAACTGCTTTATTGAATGTTACAAATTTTCATTTCGTCATTGCTTAATGTTCTTTTCGTCAATGCTTATATTCATTCGTCAGTGCTTATGTTTATTTACTTATCCATTTTTTATATTAAAATATAAAATTTTATTAATTTTAAAAATTATGGCATGAGTTAAATTATGCATTAATTATGGAGTTTATATAAATATGATTTTTTTAATTTTAAATCAATTCCTTAATTTTAGAGATTGATTGAAGTTAATGAGTGAGAGTGGAGGAGAGTGAGAGAGTGAATCCACTTGCCGATGAACCTTACTAAGTACACCTAGGCGTTTAATATATCAATTGCTTTTTGTTAGGAGTGTCAACTCAAAAAGTTTAAAGAACATGCTTTCAAATTTTCAAAGGCGATTTAAAAAAAAAAAAAATTCAAAATCCCTTACAAAAGACATTGAAAACTATCCAAAATTTTCTCTCATTTTTCACGATTTTTTCCCAAAATTTGAATTTTATACTCAATTTCACTAAAATTTCTCCATCGCTCCATACACGATTTCTCATCTTTTTCTCCCATATCACGTTCCAAAATTCACCACGATTTTTCCATCTTCTTCTTCACTAATCCAAAATTCTGTCTATTTCTCTTAAAAATTAGTCTATAGTTAATATATCACGCTCGTTCCATCAAATTCATCAAAAAATACCAATGATGCTAAAGGTAAGTTTTATACCAAATTTCTTGTTTCTATGATCCATTCGGTATTTATTGGTATCCATTTGGGGATTGAGGACAGTAAAAAGATTAGCAACAAGGATTTACAAGTCAAGGTGGAGATTGAGAACGCCGGATTACTCAGTAGGAAGAATTCTCAATAATTTCTTCTCTTTTATGTTTTTAATTTTCTGGTGGAATCAAAATGCACATGATGACATTTCAAAATATACATAATGTGGAATCAAATTGAACGAGATGATATCTGAGAATGTACATGTTAAAATGAGGAGTGCACATAATGATAATTATAAAAATGCACATAATGCTTAAACTCGCAGTTGAATCAGGAAAGTTGAAAATTGCATGTTTAAAAAAGTTTAAATAATGATTTCTGAAAATGTATATATCGTGCATCAAAATGCATATAATGTATTGGAATCGAGACAATTGAAAATGTATATGCTCAAACTAAAAATGCACATAACGATATATGAAAAAATACATAATATAAATAAAAATGCATATAATCTTTAAGCTCATAGATGAATCATGAAGTTGAAAATATACATATTTAAACTAAAAATACACATAATAATATCTGAAATGTACGTAATGTACATCAAAATGCACATATTAAAATGAAATAAATTTTTCGAATAATTTCAATCCTTTTACGATGCGTAACTGGTACAAGATTGCACCGATGCAGATCCATCAATCCCTAATTTTATGGAATTAATTTAATTAGTTACCTATTAAAACGATTTTTGACTCCTAAAATAACGAAATTTTACAATTCTTTTTTTTGACCCCCTCACTTATCAATCACTTGCTCGATGAGCACTCTTTTGGAATATGTTCTTTGGTGATTTATGCTTGGTACAAAAAATAATGTGCAGGAAGTATATAAACTACTCCATCATGTTCACAGTAAATGATCTTTTAGCGTTAAAAAAAGAATTCTGTTGTAAACATATTAAGATGGATGACTATTTCTAATAGACTCCATAGTACAGGGTCCTTTGTGTAAGTTGTAACCCTAGGGCTCCCTATTTATTGATAGGGA
>JAOWAN010000005.1:12674504-12690103 GCA_028566635.1 Lobelia cardinalis | reverse complement strand
CTCCTCCTCCCTCAAATTCACCCACCGAACCTTTCTCCCATCTAGCCCACCGGCCACCACCAGACCATGGGGTACCTTTCCTGCAATGCAGAATCCGCCATTTCCACCTGCGACACCTACAACTGGAACTTATCCAGAAACCCCACTAACAATCCTCAAAGTAAACACTTCAAGGTCAAAGACTTCACCTTCTCCGACCTCGAAGCCGCCACCAATGCCTTCTCCCAATCCAACTTCGTCGGCAAAGGCAGCCACGGCTCCGTCTACAGAGCCACCCTTAACAACGGCACCCACATTGCCGCCGTCAAGAAAACCACCACCCACCACCACTTCTCCGACAACAATGCGAACAATCCCGCCGAAAACGAAATCGAAACACTGTCTCGTCTCCGTAGCCCCAGGCTGGTCAACTTATTGGGCTTCGGGGTTGACTCAAACGGCAGGAAACTGATCGTGGTCGAGTTCATGCCCAACGGTTCCTTGTACGATTTGTTACACGGTGTAAGTAAACTGCCCGGTTGGGCACGGCGTGTCCGTATCATGTTACACGTGGCGAAAGCGGTTCGGCATCTGCATTGTTCCAACCCTCCGGTTATTCACAGGGATATAAAGTCGTCTAACGTTTTAATGGACGGTAACTGGAACGCGCGGCTCGCCGATTTCGGCTTGGCTTTGAGGGGACACGTAGAGGACGTTAAGGTTAGGTGTACCCCACCAGCTGGTACTTTAGGTTATTTAGACCCCGGCTATCTTGCGCCGGGGGATCTCAGCACCAAAAGCGACGTGTACAGTTTTGGTATACTGATGTTGGAAATAATAAGCGGTCGGAAGGCAATTGATATGAATCACAGTCCGCCGTCCGTGGTGGATTGGGCGGCGCCGCTGATTAGGTCCGGGCAATACGCCGATATTTTCGACCGGAGAATAGCTCCCCCGACGGAACCGGCGGTTGTGCAGCAGCTGGCGGTGTTGGCGGCGAGGTGCGTGAGATCGACGGCGGAGAGGCGGCCGGCAATGGCGGAGGTGGCGGAGTGCCTTACGGATGTTAGGAAAAGAGTGACGTCGCCGATTTGGAACGGTCTCGGGCGGCGGCGCGTGGGGAGAACGTCGCCGTGGACCGAATGCGAAGGTTCAGGTGAGGCGAGTGAGCTGATCAAAGCCGCGAGAGCAGCTGGGAGCAGGAGGAACAGGAAGGTATCCAATGTTACGAGCGCAGAGTTAAAACTTGACCCGATCGGTGAACGCGTAACCAAGTCGAAATCTATTGGTTCGATAAACGAGATTAGATTCGGGGCGTTGGATGCAAATATCGGGAGGAGGAGGACAGGATTGGCTGTGAGGATGCCTACGGTTAGAAGATTAAGCAAGTCGAGGTCAACAGGAGTGTTACAGCAGCTGCAGGGGAAAGGCCTCGTAGTTAACAAGGGAAGTTTGGTAGTGAGGATTAGGAACCCAAATGGTAAAGAAATGGAGGAATCGAAGTTGTTGGTTAGTAGTCGTAGTGGTAATTCGCTAAAGGTCCCTTCATTGAAATTGTAATCGAATTAATTATTCACGCATTTTTATTAAATAGCCACCTGATTTGTTTGGCTTCCCAACTGAAAATGGAGCAGCATTATAATCAAGTCTTCTTCCCATCCCATGTGTGGTTGTTTGTCTGTGCAGAAAATGTTGACAGCTCTTGAAATGGTTGCCATTTTTAGTGTCAGCACATTCAAGTTGGAGTACTTTTAGTTAAATGTATTTCTAGACGTTTTACTCCCTCCCTCCGTCTCGTAATAAATTATCTTTTACAAATTAAAATTAATTTCATAATAATTATTTTCTTAGAATTTTTAAATTTTTTTATTCATATTTTTCTAATCTTCTTTTTTATTTTCTCAATTACCTATGATCATTAATTATATTTACTTCTTTTATTATTAATAAATAAATAAGGGTGAATCGATCAATATATATTATTTCTAAATAAGTATGTACAAAACTAAAAGGTCATTTATTACGGAACGAAGAGAGTATTAATTACACCTCCGCCACCACCATTTCATATCATTACTTCTAGAGCCCAACTCTCTATCATCAGTTCAATCACAGTTCACAGATATTCACTCATTCTCTTCCTTTTTTATTTTTTACATAATTACCAAAAAACTGTTCTAATTAGTTCAACTCCCCTACTTAATAAATTTAGAGATGCCTTTATGCCATCCTAACTTCTTATACTAAGCGGTATTCACTCCATTTCAAAATATAAGAACTTTTTAAATTCTTTCTCTTCTGTCAAAGTACATGGTGTTTCATCACTTTCAAGCACTACTAGAAGACATATATTTGCCACGGAAAATTTGCATACGGACTGCTCCGTAGGTAATTGTCTACAAAGAAAAATATTTAACTACGGTAATTCGTAAAGATATAAAAATTATTTTTAGTTCATTCATAGGCAAATTCCGATTATAAATTTATGACTCTATTTGTAAATATAGCGGGACTTTTGCCTATGAATAGACCGTATGTATTTTTCATACCGTAGGCAAGTGCAAACGAACATAACTCTTAGGCAATTACACATGGACTTCCGTATGCATTTTGAAAAATCAAAAAAAAAAAAAAGTGAAAGAAAATACCAAAAAATCTCATTAAAATAATTGTATATTCAAAAAAGTCAAAAATATATTTGTCTACTCAAAAAGTCTCAAATTGAAGTTATTAAAATATAAACATTCAAAACTTAACCTTTTGATTGAAATCTTATAAGAATTTATTACGAACTAAATATTCAAGCTATAATGATTAATTAAATATCAACAAGAAGAACACATGCAATCAAATTAGGAAAATATATACTCGTTTATAGCTAAAATTCAAATGGCTTATCCAGTTATTTAGCACCATTCCATCATCTTCTTCATTATCGAATTTCACAACTTCCATCAATATTGGTTTTTAAGTTTCTCCTACTGGCTTATCAAATTTAATTAGGTAGAAAACCTTAGTATCGGTGAAATATTAATTACAGGCTCTTCGTTACATATCTCTTCGAACAATTATACTGTCAAATGAGTCGCTATATTATGATGCAAAATCTTATCTTTAATTAGTGAATGGGTTAATGAATTACGAAGATGGAACGGATATTCTATGTAGCTAGGGGATGTAGGTTTTCGAATTTTTAAAACTAATATTTATTAAAAAGAAAACAACATATGTTTATTCTTCAAATTTATACCTTCATTATCAAAAAATTTGAATCTATCACTGTCATGAAGCACGTATTTGATAAGTTAAATAAACTAAAAATTAACCTCCTTTATATCTACTTTTGTGGCAAAATTATAATCTTAAATTAATTATGTTACCACTATGAAGGTGTTGCGCATAAATAAATTGAGTGAGAGAGAAGATGAAGGAAGTTTAAAAAATTAAGAATAAAATTTGTTGAATTTTAGTTATTGATAATATGAATCAGTACTATTTTGTAATACTTAATTGCATGTATTATTCAATTTTAATATTTTAATTATTATATTGAAGGTATTTTAATCTAAATTATACAGTAATTAATTATAATTATGTCATTCGGATTGAAAAATATTTTTTTGAATATGCTTATTTTGTTTGTAAAGGACTCTTTCAAAATTTTCCCAATTAAATAGAAGTAAAGGAAAACAGTTCCCTCTCCCACTTTGCGCGTACATGAAAAATTTTCGCCTCCCAAGATGTGGACCAATAAAGGCAATCGCCCAAATATATTCGATGATATTTTATGGACTGAATATGCCACCACTAGGGAAGTAAAAAAGTTATTGCCATTTCAAAAAGAAACAAGAAGAACAAGGTTGGCAATGGAGTGGGCACGAGGCACACCATCGGCTCTGCCAACATTGTGACGCAACACGCTCGACAGGTATATATTTTGTTAATGCTGAAGATCTATTTATGAACTAGTTCAAATTTTATTTTTGAATCCACCTTGAAAGTCTTAATTACATCAGTGGGTACATTGAGATATTTTCTATTTCTGGGCAGACCGAAATAAGGAAAAAACTTCAGTGAGCATAACATTTTTTGTTGCTTTGGCAGTAAATTTTTTCTTCCATAACCTTTTCTGAAGTATTCTTTTTCTTCTAGTATGTTATCTTCGGCTAGAGTACAACCTATAGTTTGTGTGTACCATTTGTTCATATATTGCATTCTAACAATTTCATGAACTAAGTACATTTTGAAGGGATATGAATATGCTTCTAAGTTGTGGTTGTGCATGGTACATTCCGCTGAAATATTAATAAGTTCTAACATACATTTAGAGAAGTTACAAGATAATATCTTTGATTTTAAGTTGACAAAAATTTATTCCATTACCAAAGTTGTAAAGACGAGCTTTGGAATAGCAATAAGGTTGTTCTGCTATTTCTTTAGTTGTTGAATTTATGTGTTCATTGGATTTTTTTCTAAACTTTGGCTTCGCAAGAACCTCATATATTGGCTGTCCTCCTGTTAGTTTACTTGTTAAATTTATGTGCTCATTGGAGTTGATTAGGTGCTGGTATTAGTATTGCTTCATATAAGCTATGAATATTCAATAGTATGATAATACTGGTGTTAGTTATTAATGTGTCACTATTTATATTATATATATATGAAATTTACGTGCAAGTCTGGTATTATTCTATGTTTACTTTAGTCTTGCATATTGTAAGAAGTTCATTGAAATATTATTATATTGCAGGTAGACGTTTATGGTACTGCTGTAACGTCGGGAGATACATATGTCTCTTTGCACACGAAGCATGATTCTAATGGAATATCTCGATGGATATCTGGGGTGCATGAGGATACTTGGGTGAGTTGTTAGTTTGTTTTATACATGAATTCTTTCAATTAAGTCTATGATTTTTATGGGTTATTACTTTTAATTATGTATATTAATTTAATTTTTATTTTAGGGGGAGTACAAGAGGCTTGCACTAATTGAGGTTGCAGAAGGTCAGGCAGAGCCTACGAGCAGAGATCGCACAGCTTGGATTCCAGAGTTATGGCAACGAGTTGCGACTATTAGAAGGAGGAAGAAGGAAAAGCGAATCCTTGGATTTGGTGAACATGGAGCCGAGTTGTTGGGCCTTTCGACATCACAACGAGGAGTTGTTGGATTATTATCTTCTTATTCCACGCTTTTGAATCCTTCTCACCAAATTCACACGGCTGTCAATGCATCTTTAGCCGAGGATCGATAACTTGCACAACAACGGGAGGAATCCCTACGGGCCGAAATTCAACACCTTTAGGAGGAGAGTCATGCCACTCAAAATATGATGCGTAGTATGATGCAGATGATACATAGTCGACAGTCCCAAGAGCACTCCTAAAACATCAAATTGGCTCGAATTTTATGAACTTGTTGCAGCAAGAAGATTACACTCCCAATGTGACTAACATTTGACTTTTTTTTATCGTAGTATATTCATGTGATATCAATATTTATCTCTTTAATTGTTATGCATGAAATATACATTATCTTATGATTTAAGTTACATCCAATTGGAGTACTTTAGTTGAATTTCAATTTATTGTTAAAATCTTTTGAATATGAATTGTTAAATTAGATTTTTATTTTTATATTTTCAATTATTGTGAATTTATATTATATTAGATTATATTAATTGCACACGAACATGATATAATGTTCGTAGGGAATTATATGAAAAAATTTGATATATTTATTTTTATTAGCTACGAACATCAAATAATATGCATACGAACGGCCCGTATGGAAGTGCCTATGGATCAATTTGCCTACGACTAGGAGGATCCAGCAAGAGCCATGGGTATTTACCTACGAACCTTAGAATTCGTAGGCATTTGCCTATGGACGACGTGTTTGTTTGAATATCCCTACAAACGTTTACCTACGGGAGCAAACGACCCTTGTCCATAAGCAAATATCAAATGCCTACGGTAGATTCCCTTTTGCAAACAAAATTATTCGTAGCAATTTTAGTATTTTTTAGTAGTGAAGAAACATTTATAATTTTGTATTTCTTCCGCTTCACAATAGTACACAGTCACTTTTGTCATCGTGCATATATATTAAGATATAATATATATTGACAAACTTACATTTAGTAAAAATTCTGATGAACACACATTGATCGAAGGCCCAATAGGCCCGGATAGCCAAAAGCCCAACGGACAAGTGCATAATTAGGAAGTCATCATCATTCGTATAAGCTCATCAGCTGCCCAGATCCTCATGCACGATCTGACAAGGCATTACTAGTCGTACGCCAAAGGTTACCTTAGCCATCTGATCAGACCGCCCTCCACAACCACCCTCTACTGGCAGCCTACACAACCCGCTCAGCTTGTACCTTAAGGAGATCGCCCCTCCTATAAGAGACAACCTCTTCCAAATAATCGATGAGCTGTTGGGCGACCTGTCCCATGCTTGTTGAACAACGTGACAAAGGAATTGGGAGCATGACGGTGATGATGTTTCTCATGATCTCAGCTTATGGATAAGTGTCGTAGTCTTTCGTAGCTTTTTCGGATGGTTTCTTTCTTTCCAGCAACGGTCACTGTCCATGATTCCACCCCACGATCGATCAACTAACTTCCCGAAGGACTATAATACCTTTCTTAGGTCATATTAAAGGTAAATCACTTTCTTGCACTAAACACTCTATTGCCTACTGTCTTCTTTACGAGAAATGCATACGCACTTTCTGTATACATATTGCATCTGTGAGCAATATCCACTTAGTTCTACGCAAAACATTTAGATATTTCGTAGTCTATCTGTATGAGATACTTATTCTCATACTGGAGCATTCGAGTAAGGTGCAAACCTTGCTCTTCACTTAAGTCTTATTGTTTATTCTTAGGCTCGAATTCATTCGACGTGCACTCTTGCTTCATCCTAAAGATAACCAGAGTAACTCATCCCACGCCATGTCAGAATCGAAATTCATGAACAATCAAATTCATATTTATAGGAAAGTTTGGGTAAAAGGTATCTATATTTAAAATGATTTAAAAAAAATTTGATGAAAATTATAACTATTGTGAAATGGTGGGAGTGTCTAACTTTATCTTATTATATAATGAATTCCTACTTGTTCCACAATTTTGGAATAGGGAGTATGCTCTCAGTTAATGCTAGAATAACTCAATTAGGGATAAGTGTAATTTGATAGTTTAGTTAATTTTTTATATTTTTTTAATATATGTGCAAAATTAATAACTGTTAATTAGGGAGAGAGAATACATTTGGAAGTTAGCTGTGGCATTAATAAGTTTATTAATTGTTGGACCAGGTCACCAAAAGAAGATATGAATGTGAATATGAGTGAGAATTGCCTTCAGAGTGATGCTGCAAAAAGCTTCAGCAGAGCCTACGCCGGGACAGTCCTCCTGTCGACGCGATGCGGCGGTCCCCGGGACTGGCCTGACGACTTTAGCGGGATATCAGGGGATCTCGGGGCTCCTGGAGGATGATCTCGGGGACGGAACCAATCTGGTCTGGCGACCTCGTAGGGATGGAGATGGTCTTGGAGACGGTGGATCCAGGGCCTTGTCCGTCGTCTTCGGGTGACCTGAGTCCTGTCAAGATGAGCAAACCGTGAAGCCGAGCCGGGTTTTCACCCAGCTAACGGCCTCCGGCGTGAGATTAAGCGCGGGGCACTGAGAGTTAGGGGAAAAATCGGGGGTAAACCTAGTGTGTGCATGGCTGCAGGAGCCTAACTCTGGCTGCGGAGCCTATCTCGATTTCTGGCCGCAAGGGCCTCAATGTATCTCGATTTGCGGCCGCAAGGGCCTATTTAGGTTATTATCTTTATCTATGGCCTTAAGAGCCTCATGGAAAATGTTTTATCGTGGCCGTACGGGCCTAATTCCTCTGTTGGCCTGAGAGACCGGCCGAAGTGTAGGGAGAGAATGTATCTTGAGTAGAATTAGTGTGTGTAAGGGAGTGTGTGTAAGAATGAATTCGGCGTAAGAACCTGTATTAATGAGCGTAGCTTGGGTACCAAGATATTTGTACCTTTATAGGGGAGGTTGTTAGATGTCATTGTCTTGGAGTGGAGTGGTGGTCCTCTTCTGGACGCGCCGCAGTCGTCTGACACCTGAGGACTGAATATTTCCCCCACTCGGTAAAATGGGGATGTTGACATGTTGCCCGTGAAGGGGTGATGAGAAGTGGATCTCGTCTGATGTTGGCGGGATTACATGTCTCGCCTGATGATATCGTCGCAAGGACAGTTATGGCGAAATTATATGTCTCATCTGATGATGTCATCATGAAGGGGGGTATGATCTCGTCTGCATCTCTGATCTCGTCTGGGCGATGTTGTCTTGATCTCATTGGTGGGATCTGCCGAGGTGGACGGGATCCTCCGAGATTAACGGGTGTTTTGCCGAGGTAGGGATACTTTTTCCTCTTGTCAGAGGAAGCCTGCAACAAGAGCAAAAACGCCAAAAGGCTTTCATAGTTGGGCAGTCAAAGATTTTGGGTTCGATCCCTCGAAACTAATGGGCTAAAGTATATATCAAAATAGTAAGAACAGCCCAATAACATACAAGTACGTACAATAAATAGTGTTGTGGCTTTAGCCTGCTTGGCCCAACCGTGAGTTAACTTGAGGATATCCTTCCGCAATTCGCAATATACTCAAAAAGCCCAAGGTTGGTTAACCCCTCATAGCCCAATATCATTATAACCTGTCGTGCCCGTTTCTTGTAATTTAATTAGTTAGCAATAAAAGACGTCGCAATAGCGAAAGACCTTGCTCATTCTGCTGGACTTCATCTAATGGATGTAATTTGGAAGTTTAATGCGGTTTATCTTTTTATCAAAAAAAAAAAAAAAAAACTTTGACTCCCCTTAATTTCTTTTCTCTCAATTTCACTTAATACTTATTTGGATGATCGACACATTTAAAGATACATTAAGTAAGAAAAAAATGAGTGAAACCCAGCTTTATTCGCGCCTACAACAGAATGAAATCAATTGGGATTTTCCATCCCATAATTTCTAAAATCTGACAAATATGCTACAATTTAGAATTTTAATTTTAGTGTCATCTTTTAAACAGTTGAGATGAAATTTTATAAAGATACCACGTGAAGTAGGACACGAAATGAAATACAAGATTCGGACTCGATCAATGGTCTCACTGCGTTGGTTTTGCCCAGAAATCTATTTTTTGAACGAGAAAAAAAACATGCCGAAAACATAAAGGTGTGTTCACTTGGGTATTTTTTACCCAAGTTTTTTAGTTTTTGGTTTTTTTCTCTTTTATTGGTCCCACAAATTTTTTTTCTATCTTTCTCTTACTTTTTAATTTAATACGACGTCCTAATAGTGGCAAATTCAGATGAGCGCCTAGGCTCTCGATGTGTTAGAAGCGCCCAATGCATATAAAAGCTATAAATTTGATATAACTTATGTCATTTTATATTTATATTATTTTATATTTATATTATATGCATAATTTATAATTTTTATGTGCATTAGACACTTTTAATACATCGAGTGCCTAAGCGCTCGTATATCAACTGCCTAATAATAAATGTTAATTGTCCAAACATAGAACTTGTCTAAAATGTATTGTCCAAACATAGAACTTATCTAACGTTTCCGTAATTAGCCACTATGTACAATGAACCCAACTTATTAAGCTTATAATTGACCAAAATTAAAACCTCTCTCTCTCTCTCGCTCGGAATCCTTCTCGGGTCAAAGTAAGTTCTGAATCTTGCTTGTCCCACTGGCTGCTCAAAGGGGATGTATACAAAAGCTAATGGAGACGTAATCCGCTCCATTTGAAATGCGCTCTAACGATTCTTATTTTCTGTTACTCCCTCCGTTTAATGTTTGATTACAATAATTAAGAAATATATTAAATATTTTCTAATTTTCTAATTTTGCTCTCTTAAATCTCTTTAAAAAAAAATTTCATTAATTTTTAAGATATTAATTGCTTTTTAGTCTTAAATTAAAATAAAAAGATAATTTAGAAAAAGTATAATAAAAGTGTTTAAAATATGAATTATTTTAAAATAATTTCTTATCTCCAAAAAATCAATTATTTTTAAACGGAAGGAGTACTTTTCAATCCTTTAGAATTCCACTCTAGCATTAACAGTTGGAGGAACCCGGATTCGAAACTATCAAAAATAAAATTTTGTACACGAAATGTAACATTTACCAAAAAATTAGTTCTACGTTTGATTGTCAAAATTTATGAGTCATTTTGGATAATCGGATGTTACATTTTGGTTTAATTTTACAAATGGCCTCTAAACTTTTAGAAATTTAATTAAAAGTCTTTTAATTTTGAAAAGAGATAATTTTGGTAAAAATTCTTAAAATATGAACATAATTGATTCTTTCGTTCGTCAATCATTAATTTTAATAATTAATTCAACACTTGACTAACTTTAAGGGTAAAAAAGAGAATTCTCATTTTCCCTTCTTCCTCTCTTAATTCTCGGCGGCCAAACATTACAATGGTGGGTTCAACCATTTTTGACGGTTAAACAACACATCAAGTACCAGGAAAAAAAAGGTACCAGAATCAAGAAAAATAAACCAAATACCAACGCATCCCAACGAAGCGAACATCAAACCCATCTCTTGAGGAAAAATCGAACAATAGCTGGCCATCAATCGCATGAAATCGTAACTCAAATCGATCGAAATCGATTGTAAGGAATATGTCTTTTTTAGATCTGCTACTGTTCAAAACCAGAGCCGCTTCGTCCCAATTAAATGGTTTTTCTTCCTTCCAATTTAATTTTCCATCGAACCTTTGATCTTTTGTTCTTCTTTATCTCGATGGTCAAGCCAATAATCTAAAGGCTCTTTACGGGCGATTAAGGCTAGAAAATTACCAAGTGTGATGGTCCAAATCAAGAGCTATCGAAAAATTGTGCTTCGGCGCTCACGTTCTTCGGCAAAATCTATCCGTTTCATTCCGTATCTCCCGTCGATTTGAGAATTCAAGAAAATAATCTTCCCGTGTAGTAGTTCTGATTACTTCCTGGGCGACGGCGAATCGAGTCATCCACATGTTTGATTATTCCCGGAAGAGCAAAGGAGTAAAACTTTTACCGACCGTAGGTTCTATGCCGGACCGGCCATATAAATGAGCCGGTTCGGCCCATATGTTTCTTTTCTTTTCTTTTTTTGCTCTAGAAATGGTACACTTTGTATGTTCTTTTGTCTTTTCATGGTGTTTTTGTGTCCCCTTGGCTGGTATTAAATGTCCTTGATGTTTCCTTAACTTTAGAATGTATCCAAATTGATTATCTTCATCTCCAAGGCTTATCCATAAAATATCTACATATAGAAAATGTTACACTTTATTAGTCGTGTATGAGACGTGACTATGTCGTGCCTTGGTGACTTGTGTCATGTGTGATATTGATCAAGTGTGACATGTTGTTGACTCTCTTGCATGTAGCAATCTCTAGATGACTAGACACATTAATTTAAATGTAACTAAATTATGCATGACTAATTATTAATTAATCATGTAATTAAGGGTGTCCATAAATGGAGTGTCTACAGAAGAGAAGGTGATAAGTGTTGTGTGGTTATCATTGACGAAGAGTATTACAAAGAATACTATCAAAGCTAAGTCGACGTTGGAGATGCTGCAGATTCTGTCTAATTAGTATGAGAAGCTAATAGCAACGAACAATATACACCTGTTGAGTAATTTAGCTGTTAAATTTGAGAATGACAGAAGGTACTGGAGTGAAAAATCATATCGACGAATTCTCTGACATAATAGCACAGCTGAGTTCGATCAATGATTTGGAGATGAGATTCAAGCCCTAATTTTGTTGTTATATTTGTCAGGAAGATGGAAATGAATGGTTACAGCAATCAGTGCGAAAATGCAGAAGACAAAACTTAAATGTTAAATATTTGACTATCAGCGAAGAATATCGCATGAAAGAATCGAGTGTCGCTTCTGGATCAGCATTGACCGTGAATAAAGGCAAAGCAGAATCAAGTAGGAGCGGATTCGAATCGAGGTATGAGGTCGAGAGGAAGAAATAAATCAAAGAAGGACATCATCTCGATTAGTGCTTCAACTGTAATGAGTTCGATCACTACAAAGTTCGAAATCAGACAAAAAATCTGTTAATGCAGTAACAAAAGAGGTCTATAATGCATTGGTGTTGAGCATGAAATGTCTGTTGTTAGAATCATGAGTCTTGGATTTTGAAGCATCGTTCCATTCTTGTGGTGATCGCGATATAATAGAGAATTATTCAGTTATAGACTTTCGCATGGTTAATCTTCCTGATAAAGACACCAAGGGTCTGTTTAGTAGATGAACTTTCGAAACTTTTGGTGAGACTTCTCATGTTTTTTCGTTCACTAGGTTAGTTTTAAAAATTATGATTTTTTCTATCATACTTACTAATTTTACATACCCATATACCCACTTTTATAATCTATTAAACATCACATCAACTCTCAACTACCATTCTCTCTCTCTCTTTCTCTCTCCATCTCTAACATGTAATTTTTAAAAATTTTAAGGGCAAAATAGGTAAAAACTAAAATCAAACCTAAAACCATAAAACCATGAAATTCATACAAATTAAACCAAATCAAACAAAAAACTTCTTTACCAAACACATTGAAGTGGGTTTATTTAGCATCTCTAAGGAGTGAGATACATTTTGACTTTGAAAAATAATCTAATCTCTATAGGACAGTGATGATTATAATGTGAATTTCGAGAGGAATACTTGGAAGATAACTAAAGGGGCCATGGTAGTGGCTCAAGAAAAGGAGGAAACACTGTATATGACGAAGAACACGCATGATGTCGTTGATTTTATAGGAGAAAAGAGTGATGTCGATTTGTGGCATTGTTGACTTGACCATATGAGTGAGAAGAGGATGAACGTGATGAGTTCAAAGGGGAAATTGACGAGCATAAAGACATGTGATGTCAGTTTATGCGAAGACTATTTGTTTGGAAAACAGAACAAAGTTTCTCGAAAAGCAGCAGGACTTTGAAGATGCAAAAGTTCCAGTTGGTGCATAGTGATTATGGAGACCAGCGCCAGTTGGTGCATCATAGTTCATAACTTTAATTGGTGACTCCACGAGAAAGGTATGAGTTTATTTTCTGACCAATAAATGCTTTTAATGCCTTTAGAAATTGGAAACCCCTTGTAGAAACAGAAACAAGTCTAATGTTGAAGTGACTAAGGTTAGCCAATGGTGGAGAATATAAAATCACTAAGTTCAAGGAGTTTTGTGCGTCGAATGATATTCGCATAGCGAAACTCCCGCACGAACCCCCGCAGTTGAATGGGGAGGTTGAACATATGAACAGAACACTGAATGAGCATGCTAGGAGCATGTGATTGAAGTGCGGGTTGCTAAAGATGTTTAGGCCAGATGCAGTTAACACGACTGCGTTTTTAATAAATAGAGGACTATCAGTTCATTAGAGAATGGCATAACAGAGGAAGCTTGGATTGGCAAGGAGGTAAACATGTCATTTCCTAGGGTATTTGGTTGTGTTGCATATGTTCATATTGATGATACTGCCAAAAGTAAATTAGATGTCAATCTGTTAAATGTCCGTTTATTGGATATGGCGGGGATGAGTTTGGTTATAGATTCTGGGATGATCAAAATCGATAAATCATTCATAGTTGAGATGGCATATTCAACGAATTAGAGATATACAAGGACATGTTGGGTGTGTCAGTTACTGACAGTACGGGTACTCAGAATGAGGGTCCTCAGGTTGTCAAGCTAGATATTTCCAACACATGGATTGTTACAGTTGGTCCATATGATCAAGCTGATCAGGCATAACCTAGTACACCAGAAGTTTCGCTGCGAAGATCTAGAAGGCAGCGTCACTCACCAGATAGGTATTCATCCACTTTACATTATCTATTGTTGACTGATAATAGTAAACCTCAGAGTTATGCAGAGGCAAGTCAGAGTAGAGACTTTGACAGGTGGAAGCTTGCCATGGATGATCAAATGAAACTTGGGATCTTGTTGAGCTCCCAAAAGACATAAAGACATTGCATAATAGGTGGGTACAGAATAAAGTATGAGGCATATTGTAGCAAGTATTACAAGGCACAGGGTATGTGCTATATTGGGCGAACAATGATGTCTTGGACTTCTAAGTTGCAGTAGATCGTGGCTATATCTAATGTAGAAGCAGATTATGTAGCAGTAACAGAAGCAAGTAAAGAGATGGTATGGTTGCAGAATTTCTTGCGTAAGTTTGGACATGAGCAGAAAAACAGTATACTCTACAGTGATAGTAAGAGTCCAATTTACTTGGCTGAGAATTCAGCATTTCATTCAAGAATGAACTACATTGAGTTGAGATATCACTACATATGCGATCTCTTGGTGTAGAAGATCTTCTACTTGGAGAAGATTCAAGGGAGCAAGAATCTTGCGGATATATTGACAAAGGTTGTAACCTTGAGAAGATGAAGTTGTGCATAGCTTCAGCTGACCTTAGTAATTGAGAAGAAGGTATGGCGCTACCATGACTTGCACAGAGAGATAAAGATAGTTAATATGGGATCAGTGTCCAAGCGGGAGATTGTTGGTTATAGATCCTGATTGACGAAAATTCAAATTGAAAGGTAGAATTGGTATCACAACCGTTATTGATAAGGTCGTGTCAGTGATCCCTTGGCTCAAAAACAGCATGTTGGATAGTAGCTAGGTAACGATCGTAACAAGATAGTTAACGACTGTCAGTACCTAGCACGGCCCAACTAGGATTTTCTTGTTCTATTTTTACCCTATTTAAGATTTTCTTTTTCCATTGTAATCAGAGCGGAAAAATAGAGAGAAGAGAGAGAGATAGAGAGAGAGAAAGAGAAAGAGAGAGAATGCTTTCAAGAAATCTCATATTTGTATTCATCAAACTCATATAGTCTAGAATCCTAGCTTGGTAGCGCCCCGAGAAATAGTTAATTGTTGGGTGAATTGGGTTTATAAATTCTTGTATGTCTTTTATTACTTTGGATTGTTTTATTCTTTGATTCGCATAACTGCAAGAACACAGATGTTGTTTCCCAAAAGATCGTTATACATAAGATGTGTTCAAAACTTTTAATGGCTCAATTGTCAGCTGTTCAACCCAGATCTGAAAACACATTGGCCAAATAACACAATCTCGAATTTGTTGGTTTAATTTTGATTCGATGTTTATGTCGAATTCGCTAGTGAAGGGAGAGAGAAAGACCAGATCTATGTGAAAATCGGATGTTGGTGTATTTCCGGCTAGAGTTCTGAGTGGTGGGTGGTGATGGCGGCGATGAGATCTGATTGGAACACGGTGGTGTTGATGGGGAAGCTGGAGAGATTTCGGTGACCGGTCAAGGAGCGGCAGCGGCATTCGAGGAAGTGGGTTAGGGCACCGATGAGTAGGTAGGATTTGGGTTTTGATTGGAGGAAGAAGATGTATACGGAAAGAGGAATTTGAGGAGCAGAATTCTGTTAGTCCCACTGGAAAGAAATAAGCTAGAGGGGGGGGTGAATAGCTTATTTAAATTTTAAAAACTTTTAGACTATATTCAAA
>JAOWAN010000005.1:12659127-12670437 GCA_028566635.1 Lobelia cardinalis | reverse complement strand
TCCCTAGATTGATTGATTTTTCAAACAACAGGGCCCAAATTGATTTTTTTGAAACATTGGGGCCCAAATTGAACCTCTACGAAAACTTTAGGGCCTAAATCGATAAAATTCCATTAAAATAATATAGAATTATATAGCATAAACACACATAAATTATATAAAATAAAAAGAGTACATTTTATTACAAGCACATAAGTAAACACAAAAATCAAACTTTTATTTTTCCTCATTGCAATGAGTTTTGAAGTCTTCATTCGTTGTATCTCTCTCTCTCAAAATTACTTCTCTCTCTCACGCCTCTATCTCTCTTCTCTCACAAAATCTTTTCTTTTTTTCCTCTTCTTCACAAAATTCCTCTTTCTCCCACGCACTCTCTCTGTTTCTGGTCTGTTTCTTCTCCCTCTCTCTCGAATCTTCCGCGGTATCGATTTCTCTCCCCAGTTCGTCTCTCACACGCCACCGATTGGATCTCTCAATTTCATGGCTGTCCTAGTCTTCCTCACCGATGCATGTCTTTAGATGGAGAAGGTGTGGTGACGATGGTTACTGATGATGATGGTTACGGTGGTGGTGGTGGTTATTACTGATGGACAAGGAGGTGTGGTGGTGTTGGTTGCTGGATGATGAAGGCGGCTGATGGGTTACAAAGGAGAAGGAGTTGTGCATTTTTGGGCTGTGCGTTCCTCCTTTCTGCTTCATCTTCTTTTTTTCTTTTTTTTGGAATATTGAAACTCATTTGGATGTTGATTTGGTTGATTGGTTGAGTTCTTGAATGAGCATGGCTGCCATCGAATTGGTTCATCCCGTTTCTATTTTTTTTTAATTTATCGAAAAAAACATATGATTTACTGAAAATGTTTTTTGATTACAAGTGGCATTTTTTGATTGGTTGAGTTGAGAGTAGAATCTCAATGGTGAAGCTGAGAATTGGGATACTGGTTTTGAGATTTTTCCCAAATTTTACATGCCCCAACGGTAGAGACTGAGGTTGAGAGATTTCAGACTCTCCCTCAGACTCGTTTCATCCTTGTATTGCGAGTGCCCTTACATTCTTCATCACAAAAATAAAAAGATAAAAACAAGAGTACCCTAAGATTTCAAAATAGTAGTCCGTAGCTAAAAAAAAAAAAGTTTTAAAATAATTGTTATTTTAGAAATTTTAAGATATTATTTACCGTTGCCTTATTATTTTGTCCTTCTATTTTTCCATCTAATTATTATCATTAATTAACTATATGTGTATCCTTCTAACAAGAAAGAGAGAATAATTAATAAAATTGAATTTATTAATATATATTATTTCCTAATTTTATATATAAAAATCAAAAAGATAATTATTTTAAATTGAATGGAGGAGTTCCTCCAAGATTTTGGACTATATGCAAATGGGAACTTGGCACTGCATGTCCTTTTACTAGCATAGATTAGCCTTTTAGCAAATGGAAAAAGGATTACTAAAAAAGCAGTGCTTTCCCTCCTCCCTCTTCCCCCAACTTTTCCCCACTTTTGTGCTTCATTTTTTTTTTTTGGGTCTACATTTTAATTTTTTAAGTTGTAGGGCAGTGTCTAAGATGTTTTGTGACCAAGTTCTTGACCCTTGATTATAGAGATTTGGAATTCCCCAACCTTCTTAACAGTTTAATTAACTGCAAACTTTTGATATTTTTTCTATCAAAGTACAAGCCCTAGATCTTCTTAAAAGGTTATGAAGTAACAAATTAAACTCCGTTTTAATCGCGTTTAAGTGCCTAATTAATTAGCATATTTTTAATTAGCGTTCATGGTGGTCATAAGGGAACTCGAAGGGAATTCTGAAAACTAGAATATTATTACCTAATTGCTTAGCAATTTATCTCTATATTGAAAAACATAATCATGCCAAGGGCTTACATGCTTATAATAAGTGAAGTGGGATCAATGATAACCTTGCTATTATTGTTTCCTAATCTATATATAATTTGCAGCAGATCTAATTTTTATGAAACCAAACTACTAGTATTTCTCTAATCCTTCATTTGAGTGTTAATAGTGATAGTCAGTGTTAATTAATAATAATGAGAGTGAGTATTATTAACACATCCAATCATTTTTGTCATCTTCATTTTGGCCTCTAAAATTAGTCTAGTGAGTATTAACACATCCAAACTATTACCTCAATTTAAGAGTATGTTTTGTTAATAACAACAATTACCCATTAAGTAGAAAAAAAATCCTGGGTTTAAATTTAAAAAATTAGGCCGCCCTCTTGAATTCAAGAACGAACTAACAAGGTTAGCTATACTTGTTCGGAACAAGTAATGATTTTGGTTGATGTACCTTGAAATTTTTGTTGTTTGAATCAGAGGATTGTATATCTTAATATGCCCAAGTTGATGCCACTCAACTTAACCTTTTGTAGTAGTTGATAAATCAGTAACTTGATCTGATGACAGTATTCATTCAGGTTCAAGATATCTGGCCATAATCCACATTATTTTGCACTAAAATGTCAATTCCCTGATTGCCCTAAGAATACAAAAAGCTAAGG
The DNA here is from genome assembly GCA_028566635.1 of Lobelia cardinalis. Taxonomy (NCBI): domain Eukaryota; kingdom Viridiplantae; phylum Streptophyta; class Magnoliopsida; order Asterales; family Campanulaceae; genus Lobelia; species Lobelia cardinalis. The sequence continues at coordinate 12,667,910 of JAOWAN010000005.1, read as the reverse complement.
AAGCACATATATAAATTAGACAAACAAATGAGGGGTTCTTCCAGCAAAAACAGCCCCCACCCCCTCCCCATCTCTTTTGCAACACTGTACTGTACTCAAAAAAAAAAAAAAAGGGAAAAAAAATCCCATACAAAAAGATAAAAGACAAAAGCCTTGTAAAAGAAAACCCCAAATAATGGAGCAACAGTTGTGGGCAGCCATTAGATTTTTGCAGATGCAAAGAGCAAGATTAGAGTATTGTTATGTAAGTAGAGAGAGAGAGAGAGAGGGAGTAAGGGCATGAAGAATCCCAATGCACAGATACTTTTAAGAGAGAAGAAAGAGACAGCTGAGTGTGCCCTGTTTGGACACCCTTTGTCACCATTTCCTCTTTCTCTTTCAACCAAAATTTAATTTATTTATATTTACTTCCCAATAAATGAATTGAATTATACCATAACCTTCTCCTTCCCACTTCTCTCTCTCTCTCTCTCTCCCTCTCTAATTTATAACCATTTTGATTCTCTCTCCTCCCCATCTCCCCTAGTCCTACTGCTGTGATCTGAAAGAAAGATTCGATTTTTTTGTTATTAAAGAAATATTTTAATTACATAACCCCCAAACGCCCTCTTATAACATACACTCCCCCCAGATTCATTCACATGAGCGACGATCGAACCGAAATGTCCGAAGATGATGCTCCGGATCCACCCAAGACGACCCGCACCTGCGCCGATTACGTCTCGCCGTACCCGGATCAAGTCCTCGAGAACGTTCTGGAAAACGTCCTCGTCTTCCTAACCTCCCGCCGGGACCGCAACGCCGTCTCCCTGGTCTGCAAATCATGGTACCGTGCGGAGGCATTCACCAGATCCGAGCTCTTCATCGGCAACTGCTACTCAATCTCCCCACGCCGCGTCACTGACCGGTTCAAGCGTGTCGAATCGATCGTGCTCAAAGGGAAGCCCCGGTTCGCTGACTTTAGTCTTTTGCCTCCCGACTGGGGTGCGCACTTCACCCCATGGGTTTCCGGTATGGCCAACGCGTACCGTATGCTGGGGAAGCTGTATCTCAAGCGCATGTCCGTAACCGACGATGACCTGGCAGTGGTGGCCCACTCGTTCCCGTATTTTAAGGAGCTAGTGCTGGTTTGTTGCGAGGGGTTTGGTACTAATGGTCTTGCTATTATTGCCAGTGAGTGCAGGTATAAATTTTTAGATCTATTTCTGAAATTGAAGTTTTTGCCGTTATTAATCTAGGTTTTTATGGGTTTCATTTTGTGTTTGATCTGCTGTTTAGTAATTTCAGTAAGGTTTGGGGCACTTGTTAAGGATACTAATTTAGAAAGTACTCCCAATTTGCATTAGAAATCGTCATCTGAGCAATGATGGATGTACAGTTTTGCTGGTTTCTAATGCAAGACACTTCTATTTTTAGATCCTTCAAGCATTTCCCTTTTAGTAATTTTTGGATAGTTTTGATATTAGTAATTAAGTTTGGTTTTTGTTAATCCGTTCCATTGGTGGTTTTAAAGCTTTAGAGTAGTAAGATGTTTGACTTTTCGCCAAGAGTTGATTTTAGTAATAAATTAGTGTAATTGGTTATTTAGGCGACTTCGAGTGCTTGATCTGATTGAGGATGAGGTTACAGACGATGAAGTGGACTGGATTTCGTGTTTCCCCCAGGGTAAGACTTGTTTGGAGTCCTTGATTTTTGACTGTGTGGAATGTGCCATTACTTTCGAGGCATTGGAGCAGCTTGTTGTGAGGTCGCCATTTTTGAAGAAGCTGAGGTTGAATCGGCATATTTCCATTGGGCAGCTTCATCGGTTGATTACACGGGCGCCACAGTTGACTCATCTGGGGACCGGCTCTTTTAGTCCTTTGGAGGTTGTTGTAGAAGGTGATCAGGAACTTGATTATGCTTCTGCTTTTGCTGCTTGCAAGTCGATTGTTTGCCTTTCTGGGTTCAGAGAGATTGTAACAGACTATCTTCCTGCTATTTATCCGGTCTGCGCTAATCTTACGACTCTGAATTTTAGCTATGCCAACATTGATGCTGAGCAACTCAAACCAGTCATCCGTCACTGCCATAAGCTGAAGACTTTCTGGGTAAGTGAATTAACTTTTGTTGCTTTATCCCAATCAAATTGTGTGATTGTTCCTGTTTCAAAGTAAAAAACTTGGTATTTCCAATTAGTCCTCGCACCCAAGCCAGTTGAACATTCTTTCGTGGACCTCATGGTCTGAATTTCAAAGATCATTTTAGTTAGGACTATATAATGGGAGATGGATTATAATCACTTCTTATATGTAAAAAGAATATGGTTTTTACATGTATTCTTGTACATATCTTGTTTTCCTATTTAGGGCCTGAACCTTAGGTCTACTCTCTCTACAGGCACTTGATTCAATTTGTGACGAAGGGCTTCAGGCAGTTGCTGAGACATGTAAAGATCTTCGTGAGCTTCGGGTTTTCCCTATTGAGATTATGGAAAACAATGAGGGTCCTGTTTCTGAAGTGGGTCTCCTTGCGATTTCTGAAGGATGTAGGAAATTAGAATCGATTTTATATTTCTGCCAACAGATGACAAATGCAGCTGTGATAGCCATGTCAAAGAACTGTCCCGATCTTGTAGTCTTTCGACTCTGTATAATAGCCCGCTATCGGCCTGACCGCAATACAGGAGAACCAATGGATGAGGGATTTGGAGCCATTGTCAAGAACTGTAAGAAGCTTACTCGACTCGCAGTTTCCGGTTTACTCACCGACAGGGCTTTCAGTTATATAGGACAATATGGGAAATTGGTGAGAACCTTGTCTGTTGCTTTTAATGGGGATAGTGATGTAGGGCTAAGATACGTGCTAGAGGGTTGCCCTAGGTTGCAGAAGCTTGAGATTAGAGATAGCCCATTCGGAGATTCAGCTTTGCTTTCCGGTTTACACCATTATTACAATATGAGGTTCCTGTGGATGTCATCTTGTAGAGTAACTCTCCGAGGTTGCTCTGAAGTTGCCCGACAAATGCCCCGGCTGGTAGTGGAAGTTCTTCACCAGGATGAGGATGAGGATGAGGAGAGGGAGAAAGGTGATTTGGTTAACACATTATACATGTATCGGTCTCTTGATGGACCTCGGGCTGATGTGCCACAGTTTGTGAAGATCTTGTGATACAAGATGCGAATATTTTATCGGCTGTTCTTTCCTAAGACTAAAAAGTTTCCTTTCGCGGGTTGGTGGAATAATCTTAGTAGCTTTTGTGACCGGCAGGAAGGATATGCATCCTTTCAGAAGACGGGATGAGTAGTGTACCATTTCCATACCTGATCCATGCCTTGAATGCATAAATGTCATTTGAACAGAAGCTTAGAAGAACCAGTTTTTCTACTTGGTTCGTTAAGGCAGTCGGAAGAAATGGGGTTTAATTGGGGACGATGAACCTCTGATTGGTTAATGGGCCGTCCATTGTTGTTATCTGTAGCATTGAAGATTTATATTTCTTTCAGCTTTCATATTCATTTCATAGAGGAAGGCTTCAGAGGGTGAGGGGTGGAGGAGCTGAGTTGCCGCGCGCCAGAAGATCAGTGCTTAAAACATCTGTGATATGCTTCGGGGTCAAGTTGATGATTAACCAACGGAAAACTGAAAGTTTGGGCGTGAAGCATCCGAGAGCAAGGAAATGGGCTTATGATTAGAAGATCATCAAACTGCTACTGCTTTTTTCACTCTAGAAGAATTTAAATCTCTGCTGGGATGTTCACTCAGATGTTAGTCCTGAGAATTCAAGGTGTAGCAGCAGGTGAGAACAAATGCATGCCCTGGGAGGATGATGATGATGCCTCCATCCATCCATCCATCCATCCATCCATCTCTCTGGAAATACTTTTTTGTTTTTCTGTTTTGTGTTACTGTTAGAACCTGACTGTTGAATTTATTATTGTTATTGGTTAGACTCTGCTGAGATGGGGTTAATAAATGCCAAATATATATATGCAAACTCTGGACCAGATGATACTACTTGTGTGTGTGTGTCTTGCACCTTTTTTAGTGAAAGAAGCTTAAAACAATCAGTATGATAGCGAGGCCCATTAATTATGTTTTGGAAAGCATTGTACAAGTACAGATTGCAGGACCCTCTTTTGTGTTAATTACCATCCACTCCCCCTTCTCTGTGGGGTCCCAATCCATTGGCATTGAATGAAAACGAGCTTCCTGCCTCCCCTTCTTTTCTTGCCCTCAGATTGTCTATCCTCTTTCTTCTCTCTACTATTCCGAAATTCCACACGAGACGGGTTGTACCTTGTCCTTGATCCATAGAAACACTATCCTAACCACCCACCCGTTCCAAACAGATTTTTCCCCCGGGTCAATTACAGCCAATTTTGATCCATTATTATAAAATTGATTGCGTTTGGATGAGTGATTTTTTGATTTGGTTTTTGGGGTTTTGTAATGATTATAGTAAAAAGTAAGAGAGAGATAGAGAGAAAAAGTGTGGGATCAATGAGAGAGAAAAATCAGAAATCAAAAATCCTGGGTGAAAATCATCCAGGAGAACGCAACCATTATATTTCAGAATTTTCATGTGGAATGGAAGGAATTACCGTTTCAACCCTTAAAATGATTGTCCTCCAATGATTTAGGGGTCCTCCAACATGAAGTTGTACAGTTGTACTTACTTCTATTAGAGCTAAAATAAATTGTACTCCCTCTATTTCGTTTTAATTATCCTGAAAGTGAGATAATGCTCTCACAACATGTCACTATCGAGGACAATTAAAATGAAACAGAAGAAGTATTATTTTTACTCACCAATAATTAATATATTTATTCTATCCTTAAATGAGTATGAATTTTAATTTCATTTAAAAAAAATAAGAAAAATAATCTATAAATAATATCACTGGAGCATGAACGTAACTATATTCTTAGGCTTGGATCAAAAGTAATTTTTGATATTTGAATTTTAATAGTTCCTTTCATTTTCTCTTTACTTCTTTTCTATATTTTAATTTAATTATTATAAAATTTCATATCATCTCATCAAAAATCACTAATATAACACTCGTGATCTAATAAAAAATGGGCAATGAAATAAAGTGCAACAAAAATATATATATATATATCTAATAATTTAATGTTTTTTTTATTTACAGCGTGAGTACACGTAAAAAATATATATATAGGAAAACGATCAGCTACAAACCATAAATATCGTACAAACGTGCGAACTGTTATATCTTAGTATTTTTTTGTTTTATATTTATTTATTTTGTTGTATCTTAATTTTTTTTTGTTATATCTTAATAAGACCACGTTGTATGTTATTACGTTTTTGTTGTATCTTCGCATCTTAGTTAATTTGTTGTATATTTACGAACATGTTATATCTTAGTATATTTTTATTGTATCTTAATTAATTTCCTTACAAAAATTCTTGTTTTGGATTTTTATTTTACAAAATACAGAAATATAACTAACATACGACAAAAATGTAATAAAATGCAACTGATTCGTACAATTTGTAAAAAAAATAATTTGTAATGGAATAAGCACCTATATATATATATATATATATATATATAACATCTTTGCTTTTTTGCTCCATGACCCGAAACTATTGTATCTAAAAAATACTCCCTCCATTTCGTTTTTATTGTCCACTTTACTTTTGCACAATGTTTAAGAAAAGTAAATTTTGTGGAGATGATGAATTGAAAAGTGGGTCCAAATGGAATTTGTGGATGTAAATCAATTGTCCTATTTACTTCCATAAATAGTATAATGGATAATAAAAACGAAACGGAGGGAGTAAAAGTTTTAGGGTGTGTTCACCCGTTCAGTTTTTTAAACATTATTTGAAAAATAAAATAAAAATACAAGTTTTTTAAACATAAGTTTTCTCTATTTCTCTATTATTTTTACATACCTCTATATCACCTTTATATCCTATCAAACATCACATCAAATCACAACTATCATCATTTATCTCTTTCTCTCTCTATCACTATCATGTAATTTTTTTAAATTTAAAGGGTAAAATTGTAAAACTCTTATAAAACCAAAATCAACACAAAACAAACATAAAACACAAATAAAAATAAAATATATTAAAAAACTCCACGTGCAAACGCACTCTTAAACTCTTTTATGTCAATAGGATAGATAGACGTAAATGGAGAAATTGTTGATGTGGGACCCAAATCCTTGAGATGATTTGTCACATCCCCTGTGTTTGCATTACAGAGTAGTCAACTTCATCCAACGAGAGAAATCTCTCTCCACTACGCACACACACATACACACACGTACACACACACACACTCTCGCACGCATGTACAATAGTACTAATTTTAAATCTATGCATAGTTTTCTTTTTTTGGTATATATAATTCCAGTTAAAATTTGGGAATGCTATACATTAGGTAGAAGTGAATTTATTTTTTCATCCCAAAAAAATATTTTTATTGAGATTTTTGAGAATAAATAAATTTATATTTAACCAAAATGATTATATAAATCAACTTAATATCTTTAAATTATAAAAATAGTTATTAATTTTTATCTAATGATATTTTGATGATTGAAATATCAAAATATTAAAATATAGTAATAAATATATGTCAAATAATTGTTTAAATTTAAATTTAATTAATAAAAATAATTCATTGAAAGATTTTTTTGAGACCAAAATAGTATTGTATAGTACATGATGCTATTACAGCCACTAAAAAAAATAAAATTTAAAAACGAATGTTAAAATTTTAATAATATATTTTGATTGATGTATATTTGTTAGCAGTAAAATCTACAAAATTTCCTATGCAATTTAATATACTTCTTTTTATAAAAATATGTCAGTATCCATTTATAAAAAGAACAAGGGGGGATGAATTATTATATTATACTCCCTCTGTTTCGATTTAATTGTCCACTACGCATTTTCATAATATTTAAGAAAAGTAAATCTTGTGGACATAAACAAATAAAAAGTGGGTCCAAATGAAATTTGTGGCTACAAATCATTTGTCCTATTCTCAAATGGGAAAGTGGACAATTATTTTGAAACTTCCTAAAATAGAATAGTGGACAATTAAAATGAAACGGAGGGAGTATGATGGAAGTGGGATATGAGTAATACTCCCTCCGTTTCACAACAGTGGTTTTTTTTAGTTTTATGCACATATATTAAGAAATAATTTATATAAAATAAATTTATCCTCATTAAATAATCTCTTTTTATTAATGAGAAAAGAGATAAAATGTAATTAATGATTATTGATAGTTAAAAAAGTACAAGAATAATTTATGATAATATGTATAAAAATTCTCTAAAAATCCTAAAATAATTATTTTAAAACAAATTTAAAATTATAAAAAGACTACTAATATTATGGAACAGATGAAAAGCAAGTCAAGGGAAGCCATTAATGCTTTTGCTTTCTTCTACTTTCCTCAACCATATATGGCCAAACGTACCCTCAGATGTTTTCTTCTTACAAATCTCGCCCAATGGGTGGTTGCCAAGTCGGAATGCGTTGTTATGTGGGCTCCTCTTACTCCTCTTCGCGTTAAATGCTCTATTTTAGTTTTTCTTTTCACTCTATTTTAATTGTTCTCATTTTTTTTTTTTCATAACATATACCAAATGAAAAGTAAGTGACAATATGAGGTTGTGTTCTCCTGGGTGATTTTCACCCAGGATTTTTGATTTTTCTCTCTCATTGGTTCTACATATTTTTTCTCCATCTTTCTCTTACTTTTTACTTCAATCATTACAAAATCTCAAAAATCAAATCAATAAATCATCCATCCAAACGCAACCTCAGGATTCAGGATTGCATTGAGCAAAATTAAGTGAAAAGTAATCGAGGATATTTTACTCGGTTTAGACTCATAAAATCATAAAATAATTATTAAATATTACTAAATTAAAATTTTTATAATATTAAGATTTTTTTTAAAAAAATGATCAAATTTGAACCAAATTAACTAAAACAAATCAAATGGATTTTTTTTTTTTGGGTTGAGAAAGTACATGGCTAGTTTTAAAATTTTACAAGGGTACCTTCTCTCTCTCTCTCTCTCTCTCTCTCTCTCTCTCTCTCTCTCTCTCTCTCCTCTCTATTACAAAATGTCTTTTGTGGGAGGACAAATCCTTTTGCTAAAAAATAAAGGTATTCAGCAATCCCAATTGTTTTTAAGTATGTCTACATTAATCCAAAAAACGAAGAAGGTAATGTATCCTTTTTGGGCATGTTTCAATTATTTATCATACAAAACAATAACAAAAAAGAGGACATTATTTATTTCTAAATTAGTTATTAGAAAAATATGGGTTATAATCCATCTTTAAGCCCAAGAGAACCATGGATCCCACCTCGTATTTGAATGGGTCCAACGTGCCACGTAGACTCCAATGTGGGGGCTACATGTTGACTTGTCAAACAAATAAAAATACCAATCGGATGAATGTCTAAATTGACCTAGAAATGGTTCATGAAAACGGATTTTGTGATTTGTCCCATATTGAGAGAAAATCAATGTTAATGTTGGTTTATATAACATTGTGTTGGATCTAAGGGCGTGCCCTTAGGGGCATCCAAGTTTTGTAGAGGGAGAGGACCTACTCACGTTACTTACAGGCGCCGCCGGCTCGGCTCGACTCGGTTCGGTCGCGCGTGTGGGTGTGTGTAGCCTTGGTTTCTTAGTGAAATCTTTTACCAATTTTGAATTCAAAATTCAAACCAGAAAATAATGCAATTAAATTGCATTAAGGATGACTTTATGTCTCTGATTTGCAA
>JAOWAN010000005.1:12628045-12650081 GCA_028566635.1 Lobelia cardinalis | reverse complement strand
TGATGAAAGTAGAGGAAGATGATTGAGTAATGATTGGGAAGAAGTTACTATTCATTTGAAGCGGATCCCACCGCTTCCATTTATAAGATAGATATTTTTGTTGTATCTTCGTATCTTAATTATTTTGTAAGATACAACAAAAATATACTAAGATATAACTAGTTCGCACGTTTGTACGATATTTATGATTTATAACAAAATAAGACTCTCTCTCTCTCTCTCTCTATATATATATATATATATATATATATATGCATATGCATGAATTTCTGGGACTCTTTCATCGTTTTCGGATTTTCATTAGTTTTTATTAATCATTTTTTAAAATTATGATTATGATTGGACGAGGTATTTCTATTGCTTTTCAGATTTCAAACACCAGTTGCTTTGATACATATATTAGTTGCTATTCTTCTCGGACAATTTTTTCTTGGATGAAACACGTAGAATTAAAATTAGGACACAAAAATGCTCGTTAACAAAGATATATGCAGCACTTTAATTTTTAGAACTGATTATCAACCGGTCAACCACGTTAATTATTAAAATTGACTACGATTAGTGACAATTAGGAGAAAAGAACTCGGAATTTCCTGTTTTAATTAGTGTCTCATTTTCTGTTTCGTAGTTTTTTAAAATGATTGAAATGAAATTTTTAAAAAATAAGACAGAGATTGAGACACCACAAAATATCCGTACTCGAAGTACTGTTTGTGCACACATGTGGTGCTCCGAAGTACTGTTTACCATACAGAGAAAATTACGAGACTTGTCTTTCATTTCCATTGAGGTCAACTTTTGATCCCATGTTCGATTCTTGAATGTGGCTGTCCTCTCAAATTTGTCCTACGATGACTTCACTTCTCGCCATGAACATTGAGTTGATTGAACATAGTCTGAAAGCTCTAGCTTTAACATCCTATATTTGCACCGTCAACATTTTGGGATTGGAAAGGGTTGGGTCGGGTGGAGTTACTAGTGAAATTTGTGACACGTAGTCAAGTAATCATATAGGTTGTGTTTTTTTTGGATATTTTTTATTCAAAATTTTTATTTTATTTTATTTTTTTTCCACAATTTTTTTTATCTATTTTTTTGATGAGCTCAAGCCAGCTGACTGTTCCAATAGGCCCAACTTAGGCTCGGCCCAACGGGAAAGCCGAACAACGCAGGAAGAATGTCATCTAATTAAGCGCTTAGGCTCAAGAAGTGAGTGGCGGCCTGCCCTATGGGCGGCCATGCTAGTCGTCCCGAGTTATGCCTTCTGTCCGCCTTGATACCTCCTCATCAAGCATGATCGCCATATAAACGGGCAAAGGGAATTCAAGGGCAGCCGTACCAGAATTGCTCGTTTATTGGAGTCTATGATCTCCTCCACGTAGCTGAAGCCCCTTGGACTTCTCCAACCTCCAAAAACTCAGGGTGTGTTCACTTGAGCATTTTTCACCCAAGTTTTTTGGTTTTTGATTTTTCTTTCTCATTGATCCCACAAGTTTTCTATATATCTCTCTCTCTCTTACTTTTTACTTTAATCATTACAAAAACTAAAAAACCAAATCAAAAACTACCCATTCAAACACACCCTCAGTCTTCCACCTCATCCAAGGGAGAGCTCATGTCATCAACTACTCTGCTATGTAGGAGGAAGTGGTTTAGCACAAACGGCTATCCTTGCCACCTCACACCTCCATGATTATCCGCAGGACCTCATCCACAATCAACTATAAATACTTCTCATCATCACCTAGCTAAAGGTAATTAATCTTTACACTGCCGAATTGCTGTCATTTTGCACTCACGCACTCACTGTAGTTCATAAGCACTTGTGAGCAATCCTCTTTACGTTCCTTAAGGAGCTACCTAGGGTTCCATAACATTATTCCTACGAAATTCTTATTCTCACGTCAGAGTGTTCGAGCGAGGTAAAAATCTTGCTCTTCACGTTATGTGTCTCACTGTTTTGCAGTTTACAAACCTTGAGTATTCGGTATCCTTAGATTGGATCATTATCAGAGCTAAATCCTATACAACACGTGGATCGTGAAAATCTTGAACATGATCACTCTCTTTTATTTTTAACTTTATTTATTATAAAAATTTAAAAATTAAATAAAAAATGACTGATCCAAATGCACTCATGATATCTTATTACGACTCCTATAATTCAGTCAAAGGTTATTGAAATGCTATGAATCAACAACTTTGAGGATGTGTTGCAAGTTTTAATAGAATTAGTAGGTTTTCACGATCACGTCAATAAAAAAATTTGTTCAATTACTATTTTGAAACATCTTAGCACTGAGGCTTGGAGCAGGAATCAAATATGTAGTTAATTTTGATAAATTTGTATGATAAATGATATAGTAATGTTAATTTGTGAATTTAATTTGATAAAATTAAAAGACAAAAATACCCTCCATTAAAATTATGATGTGTTGTGGAAGAAAAGAGGAGAGATGAAGAGAGGAGCAATTTTTTTTTTTTTTTTTGAGATAAAATGCGATGTGATGTAATACATAAAGAGAGTGGAAAGAGAAGTAGGTTTTAATTTAAGATAAAAGGTGATAATGATGTGATTTATGAGGAGAGAGGAGAGATGAAGAGATATTAAATTTTAGATTAAAATAAAAGGCAATGCGATGTATTTTATTTGATTCAAGTAAGATGATAAAATAGGTAAATATATATATATATATATAATATACTATTCATCGATTAGACATTAGAAACAGAAAAAGATCAGACAATCACGATGAAAAATATTCACACACACTTTTCAGACTTTCTCTCTGACCTATGTACAATACATAACTCCACACACATTATACTCTTTCTCATTCGCAACGAATAATTCTACACATGTTTTTATGCACACTATTTACATTAAAGTTGATAACCTTTATTTTATGAACTTTTTATATATTAGTAATATTTTTTAAGATATAATATTATTTAAAAATATTTAATTAAATTATTGGTTTTGTAATTACTTTTGCTCTCCATTCTCTCGGACAAAAATATTTACTATTTTTTTAAAATAATATATTATTTAAAATATTTAAATAATTATTTTTATCTTACTCCATGCCTTGGGACACGAATATTTTTCTAGTTGTATACATATAAGGGTACGTAGATACAAAGTAATATTTTATAGTAGTAAATAACAATTATATTATTTTGTTTAATAAGTTGTAAAAAGAATATAATATATTCGTATCATGTTATCAGTACACACTGCATTCTTGATCTAAACCTAAGTTGCACACCACAAAGGAGGAGTAAAACAAAAGCAATTAAGTAGAGGTGTTTGGCATAAATAGAGATTGATATGAGATGAGGCCTTCCACCCCTAAATGTCAATTACGGATGGAGAAAAGCTCTTTTCATTAGAGGAGAGATACATGCTAGACTACAACAGAGGTTCGGCAGGCCGGGACAACATTAGTTGTCAAAGCATGTACCACAATAGTACTTTTCTAACATATTTGCTGTTTGTGTTTGCACACTTACTGGCACATGTAATGTCATCTTTCAGTTAAGAAGACGAACAATTTCACCACCAGACTCAACCACATTACCTCTCAGATCCGGCTTCACGACTATTTGAGGTCCAATATACAAGTTTGATCTTCCAACATTTACATTGTGGTGAAGGGGGGCTTCTTCGGGGTTCTTTCACACTAGCAGGACGACGACACGACCGGTGAATATGATTCAACAGCTTCTCGAAGCCATTGATGGACCTTAGACTTCTTACATGCATATGAAATCATACAGAAAAAAAAAAGATGGGAGGGGGAGAAATGCGGGGTAATCACCTTTAATCATTTCTTCTTTAGAAATTAAAAAAATTAAAAGTTGGATTTATAAGAGAAACTGCCCCTACCTCTAGGGATGGAAGTAGGCTAGCGCTATCAACTTTTGGTTGAAAATCGAATTCCACGTAGCAAGACATTTGATGAATCATACATCATCTTGTTTAACCTATGACTCCGCTAAGTAACCAACCAAAACGAATCTAAATTTTCTGTCCCAAATGTTGCTTCATTTTCTGTCATACAATTTTTAAAAATGACATGAATTCTAAATTAACAAAATTTTAAAATCATTTTTTGAACGATTAAAATCAAATTTAAAAAGGATAAAAATATGAAATAAAACACTATTTAATACAAAAAAAAAAAAAAAAAACTGAACTCAACGAAAACCCATGTCACATAGAATAGGATATAAAGGGAGAGGGGGGGGGGGAGATGTAATGAAAAGTTTAGAGCTATATTATATTTCAACCATTGGTTTATAGGGACTTCTGGATGATGTAAAAAAAAGTGTTGAATTTCAATACGAACCCCAGGTGGGGGATATTTATTGATAAAAGCTCCACTAATTGAGAATGAAGAACCAACCACAATCCAACCCAACCCAACCCAACCCAATCCAAACCTACTCGCAGCAAAGAAAGTGGGGTTGTCACCCTCTTCGCCCAAAATGGCCTTTCAACAAGTAGGGTAGTCAGATTCATTTCAGCTTCAACGGTCAAAAGAAGTACTGAAAAGAAGTTTTGCCAGATGCTTTCTCTCATGGTGGAGCCCAGTTCGGTCAGGTTCTAACGCCCTTTCTCTCAGGCCTTCATCTAACCACACACATTTACACTATAGATAAAATAGAATAACAGAAACATCCATAAAAGAAACCTCCAAATAAAAATAGAAATTAAGGCTTGGTTGATAGTTGATACCTACCTGACAAGAAATAAGGCAAATCTTTGGGGAAAAAAAAAACCCAAGTTGTGTATTTTTCAGTTCTCTATCGTCAGATATGAATGAGAAAAAATAAAAAACTTTATAAAAGCCTATTCTTCTGAAAGAGTATTTTGCTCGAAAGCATTTTCTAGTTTGGTAAATATCAATAAGAAGAAATAAATCGTCGAACTCAAGGCACCTTCATGTAGCTTGTCCACATTACAGGAGCAGAGACATGATCAATCAAGTAAATTGCGAACACTGTAACGCAACTTCTACAAAGAGGATTGAGAGAATGCTAGTCATGGAGCCAGTCGTTCAATTTTCCATACAATCCTTCCATCAATTTCTTTAGGAGAGTAGCGCAACCTGTAAAAGAACACTTCTCTACATTATTAACGAGTAATGATACCAAATTAAATAAACCAACATTTCCAAAATTCCCTTCATTGTGCATATTCTGGTTGAAGGGAAATCAAGTTGTACTTTTGACAAGAAATTTACATAACTCATACATGAAAAAGTTCACCACTCAGTTTTCTTGACCTTCGGTATCATAGACAAATTTTGAGTCATATTTAGGTAGGCTTGCAAACTGACTTACTTGAGCAGAACACTTGAATGCTCAAGCTTGGCTTGAACACATATTAAATTCAGAAAGTATCCAAAATTGACTTGATTAATTCTCAAACAAAACTCAAATGGCTTTTGATCTAGCTGAGCTCATGTGTTTCACTCATTTTGTAGTGTTTGTGAGCTTATCAAGCCAAGCCGGAAATTACGTCCAAGCTTTTACATTATGCGTATTGGTTTGAAGCAAACCTTTTATCCATTCGACCTGAACCCAAATTAGAGTAGGTTGAATAGTTCTGTAACCCTATATCAAGTTATCAAAGTGTGTTTTGAGTTTAGAACCTGTGACAATGGAGTATATTCCTTTCCCCAAAATTTCCAACCCCTCCCCCCCACGCTTCTTCCCCTCAAAAAAATAAATAAAATTACTTCGTTCAGGTTTTATTATATCACTAAACCAAAGGCAATAATTACGGAGTAATATTATTTCGAACTTCTACCTAAGCAACAAGGAATGCTACACCTGTTAATGTATGAATATGTATGCAACATCAATACAAGAGAATGCATGAACTATCTTGAACAAAGAAACTCAAGCAAAAAACAAAGTTTGGCAATACGAGAATGATCTAGACTGATTTTTCAAAAAATTGAAATAAAAGGATGATCAAAACCTCAACAACATTTTAAATATCCTTATAATGGATTCATTGACCAATGATTCATCCAACCTAATACTTTGGATCCCAATTCAAGAATCAAAACATGTACTAATGCACCACACACCAATCATAAACACAACAGGTGGTAAGTTGAACAAGTTTTCACTTTATTTATTTTTTTAATTTTCCATTTGAGTAGCTATTTTCCACTAATTCTTTACCTTTGACCACCTATAGTGCTTTGCCAAAATTAAGATGAGCCTGTCCATGACAAATAGCATCACAATGAAAATAATCATGCCAGAATAGACCCTCCCATTCCTTTTTTGAAAGAATTAGTTTAGTAAAAATTGGGACAAGAAAACTTACCTATCATGCAATCGAGATTTCTGCCCTTGCCAAAACTCAAACGCCTCTGGTTTAAGCCTATATCCTCCCCAATGCTTGGGTTTCGGGATTGAAGCTCTGCACATTTTAGGCAAAAGATAACTATGAGTAAAACTGTAGTAAACCATATTATACACCAAGACTGATTCGCAAACCACCCAAAATTCTAAGTTCTTTATCACTGACCCATCAGAGAATTTTGCCTCCAAATCTTTATATTCTTGGTGGAGGACATCCCTCCCAGGAATTACAGAGCTCTGAAGAAAAGCATGAGCAAGTCAATGGCTTATGGGGAATACCAAGGTGATCATTAGAAAACTAAACCAAAAAATTCATACAAAAATAAACATTAAGGTAAGCAAGGGAAAACAAAAGGAAAACCTGCTGGCTAACTAATGCACCAATCTGACTTCCTCGTGGGCGACTGTGGAAGTATTGTTCAGATTCCTCATCAGACACCTTCTGCACAGATCCTTCAACCCTAACCTGGAAATCAGAAAATCTTATATTATGGCCTCATTCAAAAAATACCTTGTTCAAGCTTCAATATGGAAACATATGTGTTGTGTTAGATTTCATTAAAGCATGCTCGTCATGAACTTCAAGCTGGTTTCCAGCAGTGCCCCACCCGAAATATTTGGAAGAATAAGAGATATGAATGATCGAGCTTTTTAATGGTACTAATTTTGGCTAATCCTTTAATTTTAATAAAGTTTATTATTGTCAGGGATGTAAATGTTTATATCAACGTGCTTCTTAAGTTTGGCTAATTAGCTTTAGCAAAGAAAACTCATAATACATGATTTTACCATAAATTACATTGCCCAAATTTTTGTGAGGTTGAGCAGACAAAAAAAGAGGGGTACAATTACGTAAGGCAAGTCATACAAGATTTTGTAAAACATACTTTGTTAACTTAAGAAAGGTTTTGCTTTCTGCGTAATGAATGGATTAGTAGTTATCCCATTGCGAGCTTGACCATTTATATATGATGGTCAGTCATTATTTATCGATTTTGACCATCATCAGAATTCAGATGAACTTCACCATCAGCGGCATTCATCGACATAGCCTGAACATTTACTCCAGATCTAATCTAATTAAAGTTTGTGCAGATAATCTTCATCGTCAATCTAGTTAGACTGTAATACCAGTATTTTCTTTCTGATCCGCGGAGAAAGGGTGGACCGTCCCCCCAATGCATGGACCAGAGTCAATGTATAATAAAATAGATTATGAAATCTATCAATGTAAGAGCGCCAAATAAATGACAACAATACCATTGGAGGTTTCTTTTACCAAAAAACAAAGGTACTTGTACAAGAGAGAGAATTGTGGCTTACACAGCGGTTCAAACCATCCCAATAAAAGAGAAGTGATGCATGAGGATTTTCAGATAATTCACGAGCTTTTCGGCTTCCATAATTAGTGTACCTGCATATGCAAAAGGTGGCCATGATATACTAATATTTAAAGAAAGAAAAAGAAAAAATAAACTAGCATGTCCGGGAAAACATATAGCATGTGTGAACAGAAAAGTTTTGAAGGCACCGACCAGACAAACCCATCTTTATCAACTCCTTTCAGCAATACCATCCGTGATGAACTGCAGCAAAAAGGAGAAAATGGAAATGTCAATAAACAGCAAAACTGTTCTTGATGAATTGCAGCAAAAGGGATAAACTTGAAATGTCAATGAATACTACATTTTTGAACTAAAAGAATGCATTACGTAGCCTGGCAGACAATGTAAAGTCCAGCCAGATGCCTAGAACATATAGCTGATGATATTATGCCTGAAGGCAAGATCACATTCTCCAGAAGTGAAGCATTCACCTTCCTCAGGTGTTCCTGTAAGTCGATTAAGTGTACTGCATTTACACCTAGCTATAGCAAATGACCAAAGATGGTTGTGCAATGTACAAAATAATGCACAAACCTTGTGAAATTGAGATTGGAAAATTTGTGGAGAGCCAATCCTAGGTTTTGACATTGATTACAATCTCGTGAAAATTTGTGGACTAATAAGTAGACTTTTCATTCAATAGAAAAGTAGCAGGACTAACTGTTAGAGATTGTAATGTAATTCTTGAAAGAGATTAACCTTACAGCACACTACAATGCCGCCTGTCAAGCCTTGGCAGCTTATCATCATTTAAAACTCCTTGATGAAACTTAATGTGAGATCCCCTACTTTCCGTACATGTGTAAACCTCTTAACCCTTTAATGACAACCTAGACTTCAAATTATATTAACTGAAATGGCACATACAATGAGTAGATTAAAACTAATAAGAATAGTAGCATGCCATATTAGTAAAATTACGTACTTAACCCTAATTACTTACGTCAAAGGCACTTCTCGTTAGTAGTCGTTAATTAACAAAGTAACACAAAGGGCTTACTTGATACTTCTAAACCAGAAGGACTAAAGGGTAAGAAGGAAAAGATAACAGGAGGACCTAATTGAAATTTATGGAAACCTCAGGGACCTAATTGCTTAAAACCATAGGCTAACCTTGATGAGTCGTAAGCCTAGGATTTGGAGGGAATGCCAGCTCCAGCCCATCCGAGCCTATAAATACCCACTTTCCCTCCACACTTCCCATTCAAAATCAGAGGGAAAAGGGAAGAAAATAGGGAGAGAAAGAGGAGAGAAAGGGAGGGATAAGAGGAGGAAAGAAAGGAGGAAACCTTACCAAGTCAGTGCTGGGAAGAGTTTAGCTTGGTCCAGAATCAAAAGGGAGCTCAAAGGAAGTGAGAACAAGCCAAAAAAAAACTGTGAGTTTTGCATTGTTACCCTGTTTTTCATGTAATGAATTCATAAAATTAAGTGATGTTTGGTCACTATTTTTGCTGTTTTCTTGGCCCAAACTGATAAGGAAACATTCCAAGACATACCAGGATTGGTTAGAGTGAGAATTAATGGCTGGATAAGGAGATATTGAGGCCCAAAGTGAAGAACACGCAGAACAGGGGCTAAACAAGAAATTTCTGACCACCAGCGGTATAAGGATGGCCACTATAGCGCCACGACTTTAGGGCGCCGCTATAGCGCTCTCCAGACTCTATAGCGCCGCGACCATGGCTTCAACATAGGGTTCTGATCAGGGGGCGCTATAGCGTTGCTTGGGAGCTGTGACGCCCCTAAGGCAGAATTAGGGCATACTTTAAACACTAGGGTTTGAACTATCCAGGCTCGGGAAATATGAAAGGCTGACCCTAAACTAAATATGGTATTCGGTACATGGAATACATGAAAACTAGGGTACGAATGCCATGATATCATGATAGATTATTGATAGTCAAGCATGAACGACATTCGTGAAAAGAAACTTAATGACACTTGAATCATGATTACCTTGCATGTTTATCTCGTGTAATATATTGTTGCTTGATGGAAAGTGCTATCGCATGAAAGGTATTGTTATCCTATGAGCTCATGATATGCATGATCGTATGCTTTTTGTGCTGATGCACTATCGTTAGAAGTGGGCAAAAAAAATCGTAAAACCGAAAGCCGAACCAGTCCAAACCAAGAAAAATCCGAAAAAAATCGTAAAACTGACAGCCGAACCAGTCCAAACCAAGAAAAACCATGTTGACCAAAAAATCAACAAACCGAACTAAAATTGAACCGGAGACCGGTTTGGTTTGGTTCGGTTCGATTTTCGATTCATTCATTCATAGAACCGCGGTTAAACGAACCGAACCGATTTTAAAAATATATATTTTTTATATTATATATTATATTAATATAACAAATATAAAATATTAAAAAATAAATCCAGCACATTAGAAACCTATTTTATGTTAATTTGTTTGAACTTTGAAGACATTCTGACGTAACTTAATTAGCATTTGAATTTTTAAACTATTTTATATTAATTTGTTTGAACTTTGAAAACACTGTGATGTAACTTAATTAAATTTAAGTTTAACTCCTGAGTAAACTGTAATGTATATTTCAATTTTAATTTTAGGTAATGTGTATTAATGTATTTTAATTTTAGGCCCAAGACAACAATTTATAGATTTGGCCCAAGAAAACCCATGATTTTCTTTCCAATTTATGGTCAAAAAATTGGACTCAATATTTTAAGGCTCAAAACCGAAACCGGTCCAAACCGAACAGTTCAGTTTGGATCGATTATATAAGATTTCTTCTTTGAAACGAAACCAAACCGAACCGTTTATGGTTAACGGTTTGGTTCTTGGTTATATCTCATAACTACACTGAACCGAATCGTGCCCACCCCTAACTGTCGTGTTGAATGGATCAAGTACTCAGCTGAATGGTAGTAAGACCGTCAGTACGACCCGGCTCCCTTAGTCCTAGTCCCTAGCGTTCAGGGTATAGAGTATACATTGACGGATAGGGTCGTATAGGTGGGCATGGTTTGAATCCACAGACCCCCCCCCCCCAGTGTGATAAGGTGGAGCTACAAAGTTGCATGAGGTGTAGTACTCGAGCTACGGCCGCCCGGTGTTATAAGGTTGCTCTGTAGTCGTGGCTATACAGAAAAATTTACTTGGCGTGATAAAATCAAGTAACATGGCGTGCACGATGACTCAAAATACTTGACACGATTACTCTGTTCCATGCTTATACTATTTGCATGTCTATAACAGTTGCACGTTTATGCACGTTTATACTGTTACATGCATTCTTAACTATATCTCGGCACACGTGCAATTGTTTTCCCAAATGATCCTCATCGAGACATATTTGGCTGACTATTTACGAATCTATATATATTAGGTGTCGGATAGTGATTCAGGGATTGTGAAGATAGGAAAGGCAAGGAAAGGCTTTTGAAGTAGTTAGGGTTGTAGCCTTGACTATGTTTTGTAGTACATTAACTTGTATAATAGTTGACTCTTAGTTCAAGTTGTATAAGTGTGAGAACTTAGAGATGCTATGTAACATATTATAAAGGGTAGTCTTATGTATTGACATGTTCATACAAGGTTATAAGTTTTAGTGGTAATGATAAGTATTTGCGATAGTAACTGTGGCACCCACCCCCTGACTTGTAATTCGAGAGGAGACGGAGTCTGGGGTGTGACACTTAATTAGTCCAGTATGAATGATGATTAGCTGCCATGGCTTGACAGGGCGCATCGTAGTGAGAAATATCTATTGTACAGCTCTAGCTTTCTCTGAGCAAAACTCAAATCTGAAGGAATGCAGGAGCAGGACTTTAGGGTTTATGGTATGGGGGTGGCTTGACTAGTGCACCTCCTCAAATTAGAAGAATAGGCTTTCATACGTGTGCATGAACGTAAGAATTGGGCTTGGATAGGGGGCTAGTTTGAAGCACGGAGAAATGGAGTAGGAATTCGGAGAGTAATATAGGATTCATCTGGCTTGATGTAACCGGTATGCTGGTTCATGGGTTGACAACGAAAACAATCAACAGCATCACAGTGATTAGAGGTAGGCTTACAGCTCTTTATACTAGTATTATGGTTATGGAGAATTTTGATTTCGGTTTATGTCGATTGGAAACACAGTGATGGAGACATCAATGATGATGTTGCTGGACATAGATTCCTCAAAATTGAAGGCAAGCGAATTGAGTCTAGCCTAACCAATGTTCAGCAATATGGTCTTCATCTGTTGGGGAAAGAAAATGATGTCATGGTGGGTAGTGGCGCAGTCTAGTTTCTGGTTTGGGGCAGGATGGGATGTAATCATTTTAATTTCAACGAATTCACCTTTGTTGTTCATTGACTTAGATGAGGGCTACCTACAATCAAGTAACTTAGAAATATTGGAATGGGTACTACGGAAGAGAGAACTTTTAGATGATACATAGACCAAATAAATAACCCGAATGATGGAGAAACTACTGCTGGAACTACACGTGGAATTTGTGAGTTCCCAATTAAATTTCAATACATCAGTATAAGCCTTAGGCCTTCACCATTGTAGGTACCTCCTCTTTGCTCTAACACTAGATAGTAGTTGTGCAAGGTTAGGTAGGCATAACACATCAGAAGACTGCCAAGGAAAAATGGGACAGGAGACTAGCTTAAAGAGGCCGAGGGGACAGGACCGCAGTTTCTGGCACGTATGGTCACTTGTCAAGACGTCTTGTCATTGATGTGGCATTTGGAGAATACTATAGCCCACCTTCCAAGATGATTCATGTAGGGCTGTGCACTGACTCAATATGGTGGCAACTTCTACATGGATGGTCCATACTTGCTAGAGGTCTCTAGCTTTTAGCCAGGCTACCAGACGCTCTTGGCCGGTCCATATGGCTGCTTCAGTACTCCAGCCTCAACCAAAACACTTGAGAGTCCCAGATGCGCGCCTGAGGCCTGCATTCAATGCTGTCTTGGTTGTCACAACCTAGGCAACCAAAAGTAGTCCCCACATTGCACAGTGCCTGTCTCCTAGACTCCCAGTGTGGTAGTATGTTTGGTTACACGTCTTGCAGCGATGATGGTTGTGGATCATGAGACACGCGGTCTCATCGGCCATTCCACTATGTTCCACAAGAATGTCCTGTATGGCGGCTGGTGGGACGCCCATCCTACAAACTTTATACCTTGACAATTGAAATACATACTAAAACATGAACAAAATGACACAAGATACAAGCTATCAATTATATTGTCTTTATTCACAAGATAAAGACATGTAAATTTGAAGTAGAAAAGTTGGAAGCTTTAGAATTCAAAGGGGGCACAAGTTCGAATAGAACAAGCACATGAATGCAACTTCAATGGAAGATGATTTAAAATGGACACGAATAAGAACCAAGCATCTAGGTAATATCACGAAATGGGTGATTCCATTATATTACATCAATTGGTAATCAAGATGGAGACTTTTAGACAATGACAGACATCGTATTATATTAGGTAGGTCAAAGTGAACACGTCCCTTGGTAGTTTTGTGTAGTAGAACTACAGTTGTAATTATGACGAAGCTTAAATCAAGCTACAAGAATTGATTGAATTGAACAAATTGTTGGGAACCTCAAAGAAAAGTTCATGAGCTGCTTATGATGGTTGTTTAATAAGATTTAGTACATTTCAAAAAGAACAAATAGATGGGAAAAATTCCCGGGTAGAGGATAAGATGAGAGAGAACAGGTTGAAATGTTATAGAAGCCTAAATGTGCCAGAAGAATGAGCAATGATGTCAATACCAGCAGTAGTTTTATAGATAGAAGAAGACCAAAGGATTGAGGAATGCTATAATTTGATAGTAAATGCTGGATAAAAAAGATTCATGTGGCGGAACCACTTTGTTGATTCAAAGGGTGAGCCGATTTGAGTTGTATACCAATACAACTTTTTGGAGGTAACAACTTGTGAATATGACTTACGCACATTAGAATCCTAAACTAGGTACAGAACTTCAAAAGATCTGTTAAACATGGACATTTTTTGTGTGTGAAGGGATTCATTCAACTTCGGTCAATATGCTTTATAAAGGAGAAAGTTAAAAAAATAGAGTAGACTTACGGTTTGCCGCTGTTGCCAGCAGTTGACAAGGCCATTGCATTTGGCTCCTTTAAGCCTGCGGTCATTGCATCATCGAACCATTTTTGGAACTGTAAACAAAATTATGCTTTAATTTGTAACTGTTTGATACTTCTGTAATTTCTTATGAGATGGAGAACCAAATTATACACTCTCAAAATCTCAAACTGTAATGACAACTTTTACTAACATGTCATCATAAAATAATCACGCGAAGCAGATTAACTGCTCATTATATTTAGCAAGGGTCATACCTGAACAAAGGGGTCAGCCTCCACCCCCTCCTCCCAAAACTCAGGAGAAATATAGTTCTCTCTCAGGGCTGATAAGTCAATGTGAGGAGCCTTTCCAATTCGCACACACATTGAAGTTCCTGGATACGGTGGAAGTTGAAGCTTAAACTTATCTACAATAGATGGTGGGACAAATCTCCCACCTAGAAAGTGATGAGGACCACTGAACTTCTTTGCACAGAGCTTTGGGGCAGTCAAAGATACCTACAATATTACGATGTTATGTGTACAAGATACGAATTTATCAATAACATTCTACAGTCGAGTAGTATTATCCAAGTATCTCGTACAAAATACTTTATCAGAAACATACCAACATGTCAGGTTGGATACCTTCGCCGCTAACATCTCCTTCCTCAACATGCCACCCAGATGGGATATCGATAGAGACTATGCTTGGCAACTTCTGATGTGTCTGAATGCGGATTTGTAAACTTGTCACCAACTTTCGGATCAAATCATCGAAAGGTGACCTTGGGGTACCTGAACACAATGATGAGTTCAGCTTTTGTGTAATATTACAATAGGGTAAGCCGGTAAACAAGTTCGATTCAGTAAATCTACAATCTTCTCGTCTGCATATGAGCCTGTTACTACAGAAAAGATAAAGGTGCATATGCTAATGGCTAAATATTGGATTGTATAGGCGACCCAAAATACAATTACATTGAGACAAGATTGTAAGAAGAAAGACTTTTTTATTCTAAATTCCAGCTATGCACAAAAAAGTTGACTGTTATTCCTTCTCTAGAGGTTGTGTTTTTCTCTGGATGAAGTTCATCTGAGAGGACAATAAACACCAACATAAGACTGATGATAGATGGCAGTACCACGAGCGGCTGAGCAATAGCAGATACCCCAAAAACATTGGAGCACTGAACCAAACAAATGGAAACAAGAACTTTGAATTATTTTAGAGTTTTACTGGAGTTGGAAAAAAGATAAAGGATGAGAGGCCAGAAAGAGACTTAAGTAGTAACATGATTGTATCCTTCAAACAAAGACAGATTTTTTATGGAAGATTGATGAAATAGCTCTAAATCAACTTACAAATTTCAATTCTCTTACTGAACCTCATCCTCCCAATAAATGCAATATGAAATTCTAATTCGCAAAGTTAAACATTTTATCAACAAAAAAATTACATACTTAAGAGCTTTTTCAGTATGTAATTTGCAAATACTCATGGCCGCTTTTTCTAAACATTCATTAGCAACGAGAGACGAATCCAAGATCTGCTGGCTTCCAATGGAAGTTTTTTTGAAGCTTGAACTCCAAAACAATAGAGCTCATAACCTTTCTAGAACCTTTTTACAATTACTTGGATTGGGAGGTAGGACAATCCTTTCGAAAGCGCTATCCAACTAATTGATGTTAGGTCTGCAGAACCACCTACTATCATGTTCTTCTAATTATCTACTTAAGCGCACTTCCAAACTGAAGCACTTGGATGTTACAGTACCGGACCAAAGTCCAAACCATCTATAGCAAACTTCTGTCACTTTACCCATAAAAAACGACTTCCATCTAAAATATCACTTTACCCATAAAAGACGACTTCCATCTAAAATATTACTTTTTCTACAGTGTCTGAACAAAGTCCAAACTTAAAGTGAATTCCTCTCATTTTGCTCATGGCGCTACTTCTGCCTGATTATTCTCTACTCTTACAACACATTAATCATAACATCCTAAAATCCTTCGCCCTCACCTGCACTTATTGCTTCTTAGCTAGCCATCATTCATTGCTAATTGAAATTCCCTACAACTTACACTTACGAACTTCATCTCCAATATCTCACTGTCAACTATTGAGCCTAAGCAACTGAATTGGTGATTTGATCTTACTGCATCCCTTTGACTTCAAAGCTGACAACTCCTTTTTCCATGTTCAGTTAAAGCTGCACTCCACATTAACAAACAAAAAGACTCCTTAGCAGAGCCAAAGTGTCACTGCAAAAGGAGATTTGTTAGGATAACTATTTCTTCGTTGAGAAGTTGCACAAAACATTTTTGATTTCCTTATGGACTACAAAACTCCAGATGACTTCTAAATGGTGACTAAAATCATACATTGCCACTAAAGGAAAAATCCATCAGGTACAGAGGTTTCCAGATAAGATCAGAAGATATACCATGGAACGAAAACCCAAACATTGCATCAACTAGAATGTCAAAGTCATTTGACAAGTCCACGGGCAGATCTTCCGCTGATAGAAAAGGAACTCCCAGTGATTCCAGCTACAAAATTAGAGCAATAAATTAGTACATCAGAAACCAGCATAATTCAATCTTTAATAATAGTTCAGGATCCATTTCATACCTGAGTCACCAGACCTGTATAAAGAGGCTTATCAGTACGCTTCGGGTAACAGACAACTGGTTTATAACCAAAGTGATGTAGGTGACGAGCAGCTACAAGACCGTCCCCACCATTGTTTCCTGGACCACAAAAGGCCAGAACGCGATTGTACTCGTTTGAATTATATACCTGCAGAAGGTTGATTTGAAAAACAGAAGAATGCAACAACATGAGCAGACATCTAAATATCCAAAACAGAACAATCAACAATGTGAGCAGACACTTAAACTATAGAGACAGCCATTCTGGGTGTTAGGAGCTTTATTCATTGAGGGTGATAAGTCTCGCTCTATTAATTCAAGAGATATTTAGGAGGATGGGTTTGTGCACAACATTTTCTAACCCAAGTAACAACCACTGTTTACAAAAAACACAATAAGCAAAGTATAATTACCTCATAACCTCATTCTGTATCTTAATCCCTGGCAATCCAACCCGCATTTGGACAAATTAACCTCAAACCCGACATTGACTCAAAAAATGTAAAATATTACAACGTTTAAAATCCACTATCAACAAATTCAAGTAGCAATATTATTTCTAGTACAGTCGTACCCTTCAAACAATACTGCTTACTCCCCACTCCAATGGAAAACCGTCAACACCATTCATCAGTTACTATTGACCGCCAATAACTTTCGTAATAAGCTCCTAATTGTCTTAATGTTATGCATCAGTTAAATCATCTGGCTCCAGATGAAGTTTTCAAAGAGCTTACAATGTAAGTTCCTCCCCCCCCCCCCTCTATGGGTGTGTGTTAACGAAGAAAATCAAAGATTGAAACACACTACAAACGCAAAGCTTATAAGCCTTGCAGTAGATTTGAGAAAGGCACCCCTTGATGTACATCCAGTGCTGAAGCCATATAAACCAACTCTATCAAGCGCAGAGGCCCAGAGCAATTGCTCCCCAAAGATATTGGAATTCCTCTCCATACACACACGCGCGCGCCAAAGAACCCCAAGCACCCCACACTACAACAAGCATCACTATCTCGAACGAAGCTGCTGAATTGAACACGTCGTAGACCCAAAATAGACCTTGGACTATCCCACGCTTCTTCCAAAACCCAAAGAGTTTTGTCCAAGAAAATTGTGCACATCCATGATGCTAAATACGACTCCTTTGTAAGCCAGTCAAATACATAAGCTAATAAATTCCCTAATAGTGAAGATTGAATCTGCTCCTGCAACATAACCAACCACCGTGCAGAAAATTTTTCTCATTATGAGAAGGTTGGTTTCTCTTCCGACTTGTTGGTTTCATTCTACTCTGGTAGTAATATCAAAGAATCCCAGTAACAATACGATTTCTGTTATTCTCACGCAATACCTTCTATTAGTCCCTCTTCATGCAATTGTGCTCCTTATCACCCATCACGGAACAACTGATTGTCTGGCTGCAGTTTAAGTATTTAAAATTATTAGGTTGCACATTGTAGTTGCCTAAACTAAGACTCTGTCCCACCTTCTAAAGGATTGATATTTAGTAGCCACCTTAGGAGTCTAAATCAAATATCTGAGTGTTGACGTGTTACCCACCAATCTCTCCTTTCTTTTTCTTTTCTTTTTTTGATAAAAAATGATGAATATATTATTAATGAGGAAGATGGATGAGAGGTCCATCTAAAACAGAAAAGATGAAAATAAGGAAGAGAGCACTCTTATCTTGCTGAAAAGCAGAAATAGTCAGCCCAAACACTTACCCAAAGTGCACCAAGAAAAACTACAAAACTCCAATAGGAGAGCTTTATGGCCAATCGCCATTTGTCAAAAATGCAAGAATTTCTCTCCATCCAAAAGCACCAGTGAAAACTCCCTCACACTGCCACAACATCGTCGCATCTTAACTCTAGTAAAGCCTCTAAAATGAGTTACGACTTACGAGGAACAAACTACATTCTGATCTTGACTAATAAGCAACCATTATACAGAATGAGTTCCTCTGATCCTCACAAGGAGCGCTGCGCAGCTCTCTCATTAATGCCTCTGCATATGTAAATCCAATGGAAAAACAATAAGGGCAACCAAACTGAAAATCTACCATAGCCAACAACCATATGAAGAACATATTATCTTCTAATTCAACAGATCTCTTAGGCATCTTTCCAATAATTTTCTATTTCTTTAAACGCCAACTACCAATCCTTCTCCAGCCTCAACATTCTGATGGCAAGTGATTACCAAAATGGCTTATTCTAACAAAAATTCAATTATTATCAAGCAAAAAACAATCTTTTTTAATTCAATATCTCTCATTTCTCCTCTACATGCACCCCATTTATGAAGAGTAATTACTTTCTGAAAATCACCTTACCACAAACAAGCGTAAAGCATTCTTCATCCAATGCAATACAAAGCATTTTTTTTTTTTTTTTGCAATACAAAGCTTTACTGCTATACAGAAGTGCCAAGAGGAAGTACATTTATAAGACCACTAGGTCATTACATAATTGGTGCTACAAACACTTTTACCAGAAATGTATCAACTCAACTGAAGCTCTCCTTTCTCCCAATTACTTGGATCCAGATACATGAATCTTTTCCACCATTCCGTTAGGTCGACTGCAAGATCATCACACAAGTTACACTTATTCTTATACTAGGTATGCACGTGTCCGTGGGTACGCGGTGCAAAATTTTGAAAAGTTGGGGGAAATGTGGAAAAACTCACTGGCTCAATTTCAATCTAATGGTTGAGAATTTGACACTACCTAAGTGTCAAATCAATGATGCATTTTATACTATAGATTCATTTATTATAGCTGTTCATTTTTAGTTGTGGTCTTCCGTTACCTCATTTACTTTAAACTATCATACTTATATATTTTGTGTCCAACCCTTCTTAATATGAGGTTCTTTTTTATTGAAAGGTGGAAAAATGATTCATGTAGCCAATACCAAATGATTGGGGTTAAGGCTGAGTTAAGTTATATTGGTGTCATTTTTACGGCCTCACACAATTCTCCATTTTTGAATTTTATCTTTCCTAGTAGTACTACACATATCATTGTATCAATTCTGCCAATGAAACATGTTAAGAGTGAAAAACAGAATACAAATCCCCTCTTACCCTCCTTCCAACCACCAATTGAAAAAAGAAAAAAAACACACACAAAAAGCAATTAGAAAACCAAAGCATACATAGATAAACTAGAACTCAAAGATTCACCTCTGCAATAGCCACTGCAACACTCAAGCCAGCCAATTCCTGCAAATGCAAAACAACGAACCAATTATACATAAGATAACAAAATACAGCAAGAAGTAAAACACAAAATTAGAATAAATTTATAACACTTAAAACAAATTTTCAATTATATGTACGATAAACAAGAATTTAAAACCCGAGAATCGAATAGAAATTTTGGAAGTTAACAATTAAAACAAAAATCCAGTTATATGAATGATAACAAGATATGAAATGCTTAGTAAAAAAATCAATTATATGTAGGGTAGCAAACAAGATTCTGAAACTCGAGAATTGAATACAAATTTGACCTTAACAGTTGATCGATACAACAAAACGCAAAGAGAAGCTTTAAAAAAAAAAGAAAAAAAAAAAAAAGAGGACGAACCATGAGCTGATCAACGCTGAAGCCAAGCGGTCCCATGAGAATTTCGTCAATCTCCGCAGCATCTCGCTGAGATAAGTAGGAAATTGAGTCTTGATTCTGGATAATCTGCAGCGGTGAAGCCATTACTCTGCTCGCCTTTGGCCTGAATTCACCACCGGAGCAGCTGGAACAGTAACCGCCAAATGTGAAATTCGAATGCGAACCGAACCAGCCCTAATTCACCAACTAGATATTAAGAACAACACTAAACACGCAGGCACACAGAAAAACGCATTTATATACAGACGGACAGAGAGGGGGAGAGTGAGGTAGAGTTACTGATGTACCGGGGTGGCGGGTGGTGGAAGGTTCTGGATAGAAGGGGAGGTGGCTGAAATATTGACAAAAGTGAGGGGTAGTAAGTGGGTGAAAAGGCATGTCATGTTTGTGGCTTTGCCTTTGCGCAGCAATTGAAGCATTTCGCGCTCACGTTTTCCTCTTCTTCTGCGTATTTGGTCCCTTCTGTTATTACGACCAGTTGGGTTGGTGGGTGGGTGCGGTGGTAGTTGTTTAAGTTTGGGAGTCAGGATTTCCTATGGCACATTGTGTGCCATAGTGTGTGCCACCATTCACATGTGATGGGCCCCACTGTATTTGGTACCTATATTTCCCCTGCCGTTGTTGCAATAAAAGTACCAAAAATTTTAGAGCCACAAATAAATTATAAATATATATAATGTATAAAAATTAACATGAGTTGATTATAAAATTTGTAAATTTTATCATTAAAAAAATAACATCAATAAAAATACTTCATATAATATTTTGTGCTTTTTTTTATAACACTTTTGTGATTGTAGCATTGCTATAAAAATATTGTAAAAAATATTTTTTGCTGCTTCTTTACCCGTATTACTTGCAGTCGGATTTAAAATATGATATTGTGTCATTTCGTATAATATGATATTATTCACTATATGAGATGAATTAATATGAATTATATGAACTTTATTGTAAAATAACAGGTTTATCCTAATATTAAAGTGATGTAGGAGGAAATAGAAATGATAAGAGAGAAGAAAGAAATGTGATGTGATAAATTTAAATTAATTTGTAAATATATATTTATAGAGATAATAAATAGAAAGTAATAGTATTATAATGTGATATCAAGATGCCATATCTCAGTCGTGATTAAATGACTATATCATGAAATATTTAATTCGTTCAACTCTTAATTATGGAATGAAAATGATGCGATTTGACCACATTTACAGTCAAATCTGATCAAATTGCATGTAAACCGTTCATAAATAAATCAAATTGAAGCAAATGAAATACAGTATAAAATAAATCAAAACAGTGGTTCGATTTGATACAATTTAAATCAATGTTTGACTTTATTGTTCAAATTTCTAGAGTAAAGTTTATTTCATGAATTTTTGAATTAATTATTTTATAAAATATTAAACTAAATATAATGATATGAATAAATTAATCATAACGCCGGTTTAAAATGAGTAATTGGAGCCTGCCTCGTTTGTTTATAGGTTTTCTCGGTTTAAAATAACAATTAGAAAGAAAGTTTATTAGTACAAATACAATGTATTATCAATATTAATTAAAGAAGTTCCTATCTATAAAAATGTAATTAGTAGGGAAAATATATATTTATTAAAAGAAATGATAACATAAAAGGACAATGAATGATGATTTGACCGTTTGTACTGCAGTTTAGAATGTAAAATCGCATATTAAACCAAATCTTTCAATTTGGTTCGACATGATTTCAAATTACGGTTCGACGGTTTAGATTATCATCCCTACTTACAAGTATCCATGAAGGAGTGAAAGATTGAAGAATGTTGAGAGAGAAAAATGATTTATTCCTTCTCAATTTCTCAAAGTGTTACAACTGAAGCTCTCTCCCTTATATCCCAATTACAAAAGCCCTA
>JAOWAN010000005.1:12611725-12621785 GCA_028566635.1 Lobelia cardinalis | reverse complement strand
AATTATAAACAACAAACAACCTTTATGAGAGGGTTAAAATGGACAATAGACATTATTCAGACAATTCATTCAGATCAATAACCAAACAGTTTTACTGATTCAGCTTTCAGATGCTGCCTCTCAATTCTTCAAATACATTTAGACTTATTTTTAGACTTCAGCATTAAGCACTTAAAATAAACAAACAGCACATTAGTATAGATAAAACTGGAGGAAGGGCAATGGCGGAGGAGGGTTTCGTGAATATTTTAGACAGAAAAAATAAATAAAAAGAAGATTAAAAGGTAATTTAAATATTTTATCTAATCAATTAGGAGATATAATTCTTCATACATCTAAATTATATTACTGAATATGAGTATTCAAATGATAATATTTTTTTATTGTAAAGAAAATTTTATGTTCAATTGTTATTATCGTATCCTTCATTAGTTATTTACATTTTCATCAATCATACACACATACCATTATTAATAATTTAAATATTATCAATTTTTTAAATATTTTTCACACTATTTTTTAAGGACAAAATAAGATTGTAGGTATATCTTATGCTTAGAAGTCGTAAAGTATCTTCTACAGTTAAGAATTAGCAATGATAGTACGTGTTATAAATATTTGTAACGGATAGAAATTATGATGCAATTAAAGCTTATTAAATACATAAGTACATACATCAATTCTAAATTCTTATTTTTATGCCTTTTTATTTTCTAAAAATAACATGGATGCACCATCTTATTTACTTCTTCTTTTTCCATGACTTTTCAATTTAATATATGGCATATTGCCATATTGGTATTTAGTTGTTTCTAACATGAATTTGCGTATCTTATTTATTTATTTATTTTGTTGAATGTTGTTGCTTGATTGTTAAATTACACTATACAATACATAATAACATTTGAAGTCCAAACAAAAAATCACTTGGATGTTCAACTACTATACCGGTGCATATATATATAAATTTTAAGAAAATGATTATTTATTTATAAAAAGGATAGCTCTATATAGCATTCATTTTTATATCTGTTTTGATTACTAAACTATTAAAAGGTGGCACTCCCAAGTTACTTGTGTAACAAAATGCGTGAAAATATTTAGCAAATGTACATAGATATGCTTCTAGATTAAAATTTTGATCAACTTAAAAGATACAATTATCCTAACATAATTCAAAATTTTGGTAAATATCACTCATAATTGTAAGAATTTGTATTTTCATATTGATTGAAACTTCCTTTACGTACATAAATTAAAATAAGGCCCCTAATCAAGTTCCAAAATATATTTAAAATATTATTCCAAAGAAAAGTTGAAGAGACCACAGTA
Source organism: Lobelia cardinalis (assembly GCA_028566635.1). NCBI lineage: Eukaryota > Viridiplantae > Streptophyta > Magnoliopsida > Asterales > Campanulaceae > Lobelia > Lobelia cardinalis. The sequence goes on along the minus strand of JAOWAN010000005.1, from coordinate 12,620,453 downwards.
AAAAACATAAACTAAATCAATAATTAAAATAAAATTTAAAATCATAAAACGAAACCCTTGTTGATAACAATGATATATAAAATAACATCAAAATTAAAATAGAAAATGAAATAAATTTAAAACAAACTAAATATAAAGGGATAAAATCAAATTATATAATAACAAATAGTTTAAAAATCATAACTTGGATCTAAACTCATATCTAAAAATAAAGCAAAATCTATGAATTAACAATAAATTATCATTTGGGCAAACCCAAAGAAAATATTTATGAAGAAAAAGGAGAAGATGAAAAGATCGGCATTCAAAACAATGCCGAAGACAAAAAAACAAAAAAAACAAAACAAATAATAATATAAGGAACACTATTTATGCCAAAATAAAAAATGAAGATTTATTTAAAAATTTAGAATAAATTAACTGTCCAAAAAAATGACTGAAATGTAAACATTAGAAGTCAAAACAATCAACAAAAGAAATAATACCAAAATTTAAAATTATTATCAAAATAAAAAAAAGAAACTTTAAAAGTAATACTAATGAACTATAATCAAAATCAAGATCATTAGAAGATAAAAAAAGAGTATTACCAACTATATTCGATACCAAGAATTGAAAGATGAAAGGTTAAATGGAGATAAAATCATTGAACAAAAAAGAAGAAAAGTATATTAAGAAAAATTTGAAAAAAGGAAAATTAAAAGTGATTTCAAAAAAGAGAACATCAAAATATAAATAGTAAAAGACAAAATGAAAAAGATATATAAGAAAATGATCTCTTTTTCTTGATCGTCAAACCAATGTTTCACTCCTATTGCTAATGTAAAAGTAGAGTGCTTTGCTTCCGTAGAAGTAGAGATGATCCGCCACTGTCATCTTCATTCGGGCTTGATATCTCTGTGATATGAATTAAATTGTTTTTAACTCAAAAGATATGGTGATACATGACTATTCATACTTCAAAAGAAATGGTTGATCTTTTTCCAACTATTACAAGAAGACTTTAGATTAGTATTTTAATCTATTTATCTTAATTTATATATTTGAAGAGTGTAATAATCTATGATATTAGTTGATATATATATATATATATTTATATAGGGGAGTGCTCAAATGAGAACCGTGAAAATCGATCTTATTCATTGATTTAAAATATATTATACGGCTAGAATTTTAATAAGAGACCGTTTTTTTTTTTTTAATTTGTCTAGCTGCTATATATGGAAGCTATATTTTATTCTTAAATCTACTCATTAAGTGTGAACACATTTTTTTTCCTCCCCAAATTTTAAACGCACATATCTCATTATTCATACCTCTAAATTAAGATCCGTTTTTATATTCTTGTTCATGATTAAATTTCCTTTAAAACAAGATCAAATATGAATATATTTTAAGATCAAATAAAAAAAAGTTAAAAAAAGTAAATATGCAACAGAATATTTACTACTGTATCCAATGCAATTAATAAAATATAATAGGATGCAGTAGTAAAGTTCGTACTGCATCCAAGTATAACTCATAATATACCAACGGATGCAGTAGGTATATAGCTGCTGCATCCAGTGCAATTCGTAACATACAACAAGGATGCAGTAAAAATATTACTACTGCATCCAATGCAATTTCACAAAAAATAACAGGATGCAGTAGCAATGTTCCTACTGCATCAGGTACAATTTCATAAAAAATATAACATGATGTAGTAGTAATGTTCCTACCGCATCCGTGTAATTTCGTAAAATACAACAGGATGCGGTACGAATATCGCTATTGCATCCACTGCAATTCATAAATTACTATACCGGATGCAGTAGCGATACTAATTCATAACATATAATAAGATGCAGTAAAAATATAATTATTGCATCAATTGCAAAATATGATGCAGTAGCAATGTTCCTACTGCATTCGGTGCAATTTTCATAAAATATAATAGGATGCAGTAGCAATATTCCTACTGCATCCGTACAATTTCGCAAAAATACAACAGGATGCGGTACGAATATTAGCAATACTACTGTATCTTGACTTATTTTTTTAACTTTTTTATTTAATCTTCAAATATATTCATGATTGATCTTATTTAAAAAAAATTAATTACGAACAAGAATATGCAAACGAATTTTAATTTGAAGTTATGAATAATCAGATATATGCATTTAAAGTTTGAGGAGGAAAAAAAATAATTGTGTTCACACTATATAAATCTCACCCGTATATTAGCAATGTTCCCATTTTTACTTTTTTTAAAATATCCTCACTTTTTAATTTTTAATATTTATTTGAAGGGGTAAAAATATCAAAACCGTGTACATTTTTTTATATACGGTTTTGATATTTTTACCCTTCCAAATAAATATTAAAAATTAAAAAGTGAGGACATTTTGAAAAAATAAAAATGGAGACATTGCTAACCTCCTACAACTAGTGGGGATATTAGTTAAACCCTATATATATAGTGAAAGGTATTAGTTTAGTGATTATCTAAAATTTTAATTTAATTAACTCTTCTAATTATACCTCCAAGCATTAAAATGTTCAAAGACTCTCAAAATGTCAATTATTAAAAATTGTTGAATTGATATTTCTAAAGCCCTTTTGATTTACTTTAATATTTTATAGTATGAATTTAAACATATTTTCCAAAAAAATCTTAAAACTGCCATTTTTTTTTTTATAAACTTGCTGTTTTCCGTTAATAGTTTTTCTTGTTTTAGGATTTCTTTACCCTAAAAATAAAAGAATAACTCAATTTTAACAATGTTTTCGTTTCGAAAATGTTAAGCGTATGGCACATGTATATATCAAAATTAACCGCATGTTGTACAAGTTTGTACATTGATGATAATGTAAAAATTTATATTGCGTATAATTGATTTTGATGTGTATAAGTGTGAAAATTATATCGAGAGATTAAACACTCCTAGTAAGAAGCGCCACACAATGAATATGAAGATTATGAATTATGAATATGATATAAATATGATTAATTATGCTCATAATTTATGATTTTTATGTTCATTTTTAAAGGAAGGAGGCACTCCATGCTAACATTATCTAATCTCTTGATATACCAACCAGTATAAGTGTGATATGTGTAGCACTACTCCATGCTAATAGTGTCTAGTTTCTCAATACAGGAGCGGATCCAGATGAGGTCGGATAGGGTCGATCGACCCCATCGCGTCGAAAAATCTTTGAATAGTAGTAGTTTTCATCGGGGGAAAATGGAGGCTTTCGCCCTTCAATTGTCTTCTCCATCGAGTTCCATCGCCCCTATTGTAAACTAAATTTCTTTTTTTATTGTTATTTTTTCAAAACTTCAAAACAAATAACATTATTTGTGTATAAATTATTATCACATTTGCCCTTTTTCTATTTTTTACGAATTCGATCCATTTGTTACCTTCTCCGACCCAAAAAAAAAAAAAAAGGGAGCTTTGTCCACAAACCTCCATACAATTCCATCCCCACCTCGAATAAATCTTGGCTCTGGCCCTGTCTCGACACTGCTCTTTTGCTTGAGAAAACAGGAGTGGATAAATGTTCTTAAACTTGTGAGAAATTAAAATCATAACCCATGAAAGTGAGTCCAAATTTTCTGTGCTAAATATTACAGTATATCTTTCTAAAACTCCATCTCAACCGTTTAAAAGATTCTAACCTTAAAGTTTAGAATTCTAAAATTTAGGATACATATTATCCTTAAAATCAATGTCATAGAAAATAACACATCATTTGACATAAAATTTTCAATTCCAGGAAAGTACGGATCAAATTGTTACCACAAATATTGAAACTTTGAATGATGAAAAAATAAAAAGTCAAAAGTGTAGCATTATGGACTAATCCCAAGTCTTATTTCACATATATACACGTGATTCTAATCTTTTGTGTCGTGTAATTTCCTCTTCATATTTTGTATACTTTCCCTTTTTTTCCCTTCCTATTCTATAACCACAAAATAGATTATGAATTTTGCTCCAATATTTGGAACATTTGACTAAAAGCATAACATGAAGTGACCAAATCATACAGAAAACATTAGAATGTGTAGTTACAAAGACTTGTTCATTTAGAGCACCCCCTTTTGTAAAACAGATGGTCTCTAATTTTTTTCTTGCTTGGTAGAAATCAACTTGTGAATCCTTTCAAGGAAGCTCTGCATCAGTTCTAACCCCTTGTCATCTGGAAATGCATAAGAAGAAAATGGAGAAGAGATATCAGAAAAGTGAGTAATTATGTATTTAGAACTGAAATACATAATTACTGTAATTATGTATTTAAAAATTAAAGCATTTATTTAAATGGTCTCATAGAGACATGAAATAACAAGAAGTTAATTAAATTATTGTGTACCGAAATGATCAATATTAAGAATAAAATGAAGGAAAAAGTGGTAGAATGCGCGTGGTAGTGATTTCAGAAAATTTACCAAGTCTAGGAATGGTGTGGCCTTTAGGATGATGAATCACTACAGGGTCTACAACTGATTTCAGGAGTTCAATCCCATATGGCTTCAGGAAATCATTCTCTCCTGCCATCACAATCCGCAATTTTCAGTTAGTTTCCCCTTGTCGTCGTAAAACATTCTCTATTCCTACTAGAGATGAGTATGCACAATCACTATATTGGTCGTAACATAGATGTCCAAACACCCATTCTGGTACGCATGGTGTTTTAGATATGAAAATTTCATTGTCACAGTAGTTGGACTAGACATTAAATCTATGCCCAACATGGAAAATATGAATATATATATATATATATATATATCGGCCTGCACTTTCACAAGGTTAAATATACAACAAAAAGGCGACAGAATATTTTTAATCATGCGCTAAATGTTGTTAAAATTCAATTCAAATTTGTTGTATATACAGCATTTTCGAGTGTTTGACTTTAGAAACATCAACAGCCATTTACCGAATTGCATCTAATGGCAAATGACTTTTACTGGAACAAGCTTTCATTATTTTGCCAGAACAAGTGCTGTTATAAATTAAGAATGAAATCTTGGTGTGGAACTAAATAGAAAACCTCTGGAAATTGAAATGCCAAATTTGAGGTTGGAGATACCTAAGAAGTGGACGGACGGGCATTCAATCGGAGACGAATATGCCTTCTCGGCCACCGTTTGATTCCTAAGCTTTGCTCCCCCTATTATTATTAAAAACTTTATTTTCGGCACCTTCTTCAGTGCTAAACCCTGTACATTTACAACAATCTTTAATCATGTTGCACTTGTACCCTCAATTTCCAAATTTCTTTTTTATGGAACAGACAAAAGCAGAACGTGCCTTGGATTGCAGTCCCGGCAATGCTGCTGACAAAATCGCACCCTGAATTTGTTAATAGAATAATGGAACTCCTCATCAGAAAATTATTGAAAGAATTTTGATTGGAAATTAAAACAAATAAATGGAGAACTTCAAAAGCACCTGGGAGAAACCAAGAAGACCATCAATCGGTCCATGCTTTATCATACACTCTTCTATATATTCTAAACACTCGTCAAAATTCTCATAATCTGTAAATTCCTGGGGCAAAAATTTTTGTCATTACAAATTCATTTATACATCTCTACACACAATTCTGCGTGTGTGTGTGTGAGAGAGAGAGAGAGAGAGAAGAACCTTGTTGAATTGGAACCATTCATAATAGGGAGGATCGAAAATCCCTTCGACTTCGGATTTGCCTCGGGAAGGAAAAGGTGCGTCGGGGAAAATGAGGTCGAGTCTGCTAAGTACGGATTCCGGCCACTTATGGAGCTGTGTTTTGAGGATGTGGCCGCTGGTTCGGAATCCATGGAGGCATAAGAATCTGGGTTTTCTCTCCATAACCTCATCCTGGCCTTCACTCCCCATTATATTCGTTTTTTGTTTTCTGGCTTTTGTTGGTTTGTTTTTTGTTCCGTCTGTTGCTTATAGAAGAAAGGAAACGTAAGTGGATGAGCGGGTTCTTTTGTTTGGGTAGCAGTACCGTAAGAATTGGAGAGGCTATATTGATGGACACGATCGAGTAAGTTGTCGTGTCTGATTTTCTCTCCCTCGTTTCAAACGATTAGGAGGTATTTGGTCTACTTTGCGGTTTGCCACACCCATGTGATTTGGTCAATACTCAATACACACATATGGGTAATTTTTCAATTTTGAATTTGATCAATTTTGGTTTAAATTTGTTAAATAGAGATAATTTTAATCTCTATCGTTAAATCACCGTCAATTTGATTATTAAATGGCATGTGCCGTGCACGTGACTAAAGGACAACTTCATAAATGGTCCGTATACTTTTTGTCATTTAATCAATAGTCCCTCAACTTTAAACTTGATCAATTTTTGTGCAAGTTCACTAAATATGAACAATTTTGGTCTCTGTCGTTAAATCAACATCAATTTAGCTGCTATGTGGCATGTGCTATGCACGTGACAATTTTTTAAAGGGTGTTTTAATCAATTTACTAAAAATAAATTAACCAATGAGATTGGGTAAATATGAAAAGAAACTGAGGAAGGAGTGCCCTAATGCTGAGTGTAGGGCTGGAACATTCATGACCAATCACTTTGCAGTTTTAATTCCTTTTTTTTTATTTTAAAAATTTCTTAGGAATTTACATGAGATTTTTGTTTATCGATATTTGGATATTTATGTCTTTGCATTATTTTTAAGTGTTATTGAATAATGTATACTATGAATTTTATTAAAATAATAAATTTGAATTATTTAATTTATTTTTGATAAAGTGATTAAAACACACTTTTAGTTTCTTTCCATATTTATCCTCAAAAAAATAGTCATGTGATTCAAATTGATGGTGATTTAACGGCAGAGTTTGGCGAACTTGTACCAAAATTGGTCAAATCCAAAGTTGAGGGACTATTGGTTAAATAGCGAAAAGTACATGGACTATTTTTGAAGTTGTCTCTTAGTCACGTGCATGACACATGCCACTTAACAGCCAAATTGACGGTGATTTAACGGCAGAAAATAAAATTATCCTTATTTAAAGAATTTGAACTAAAATTGACCAAATACAAAGTTGAGGGACTAATCATAAAAATCGAAAAATTTTAGGGACCATTTATGAAGTTATTTTATAAAAAAAAACAAATGTTTGATGAGACGATCAGATTAGTTACTTCTACCGACAAGTTAGGAACATGTTCCACCTTGCCTCCTATCTTCTGTACTGTGCAGGAGTCTATAAAATTGAGGGTACTCCCACTATCCACTAATATGGATAAGGTATGTTGCTTAACCTTCCCTTGTAGCTTGATGGTATTGCAGCAAGGAGAGCTAGCCATAGCACAAGCAGAAATGGTTACCTCCTGATCACCTTCCTCTTCTGGGGATGCTATTGTGTCATGCCACACCTCAGTCTCCTCCTCATCTTCATCAAAACCTTGAATCATATACAACTGCTGTACTTTACATTTATGTCCTCTTTGATATACCTCATCACAGTAGTAACAAAGGCCCTTCTCTCTTCTTTTCTTCATTTTGACAGGTAATGATCTAGTTAGTGTTTTCCTAGCAAGTGAGTTTTTGGTAAGATTATTGGATGCATAGCTGCTGGAATTGGAATTGGTGATGACATGCTGAGTAGGTGGGGAATAATGGTAGGTCCTGTTTCCAGAATAGGAGTTGGTGTTAGTGCGGGAGACAGTGGTTTTGTATTGATTTTTGTACACTTTCATTTGGGTTTCAAGGTTATTCTCTTGCATTTTGGCCAAACTAATAGCTTCAGTTAAGGTCCTAGGGAAAAGCATGGACACATGGGTTCTAATGGTTGGCTTTAACCCACTCAAAAAATGGTTCACAAAGTACCTCTCACTCAACCCTGGATTTTCTATGAGCATGAGAGCCATGAGTTCCTCAAACTTGAGTTGATACTCAAGTACAGTTGAAGTTTGTACCAATTTGCTGAAGTCCCCTTCGATGTTTTGATAAGGTTGCACCCCAAACCTCACTTGAATTGCAAACGCAAATTCAGTCCAATTCATGGCATCAATAGCCCCCATTCTCCCTTGGTACTAGTCATCTACTATACACTCGATGTTCATGGTGGCCATTTCTACTTCTTCCAATACTCTATTAAACTTACAGAATTTATTGCATTTTTAAATCCAAGATCTGGGATCATCCCCACTGAATTTGGGAAACTCCCACTTAATACTCCTATATGTGTTGTATTTGTTCTTAGCATAGGGATCCCTAAACTGGGGATCTAAATTCCCTATGTTGATTTGGTGTGGTGGTGTGTGGTGGATTGGGTGAATTGGTGTGTGATGTGTCTGTGGTTGAGGAATGTTGGGGTGGACATAAGGATTACCTAGCAGGGAACCTTGGGCATGGTTTGCAGCAGAGTTGGAGTTTGAGACTCCTCCTTCTTCGATAATTGTTCCATTGCCCTTCAACGATGCCATGAATAGAGCTGTAAGGTTTGCCATGGTTTTCCCTATCGAACTCATCTCACCCTCGTTCTCTCTCTATCTCTCCCTTCTCCCTCGCTCGACTTCATCTTCTCCCACCCGCCATTAAAGATATCATTCCTCCTTTAAAAATCCAAAAATTGCCTTTCTCTTTAACTCTTTTCTATCTCTCCACTTCTCAAACCATAAACGACCGCAACAACCCAACCCCCAAGAGCCACCAGCAACAACCAACATCACCACTCATGTGCTCCACTCACGGCCGCAGAAACCACCAACCCCTTTTGCAACA
>JAOWAN010000005.1:12596964-12607036 GCA_028566635.1 Lobelia cardinalis | reverse complement strand
AGAGAGAGAGAGAGAGAGAGAGAGAGAGAGAGAGAGAGAGAGAGAGAGAGAGAGAGAGAGAGAGAGAGAGAGACCTTAATTGTGATATTGAAAATCATGTTGTGAATCGATATCCTATGAATTGCGAATCCGAAAGATTCATGCTGAAATGGAGAAAATTTAATTGAAATATATAATCTTTTCTTTTGGGGCTAAATTTTGGGGCTATATTGCTGTGCTGAATAGAAAGAGTTGTCTTATGTGGGCTTTCTTTTAAAGGGAAAGGTATTCAAATAGCTTATGCAAGGAAAATTCTTTACAGTTGAACACTAGGATGCCTGCTTTCATGTGACATATTTTAAACATAATTTCTTTGACTAGTGAAAACGTTAGAACTTGAATTTGTCATCTTCCACACTCTAATATTTATATGAAATAGTACAAAAACTGAAGATAGAAGGATGGCATTTGGTCAATTAACAGCAGAGATTATTCTCAATCTCTCTCTACTCTTCAGAGGGAACTTGTTATTATAACACTCAAATCTACTGCCATTATAAAGTGGGGCAGCTGTTTCTGAAACCCTGCCACACTTTTTAGATTTTCAAAAATGTACATAGCTAGAAACAATTACTGATTCTCTAATGACATTGTCATCCTTATGTTTTAAGAACACTACCCAACTTCTTTTAAGATCCTATAAATACCAAACCCACCTACTCTAAAAATTCGAAAATAAAAATCCTATTAAATAGCAAGTATGAACCACAAAATTTCTAATGCATGCCTTATTTCACATGTAGAACAAATGAGGAATTGAGAACATGCTTTTGCTTAATCTGACATTCTATTGTGTGCCATTCACCAGGTTTAGAAGAAATGAGGAATCGAGAATGTGTTTTTGCTTAATTTGAAACCTTAGACCATTTTAGATTGGTTTGAAGGCCCTTGCTTACAAATTGTGAAAACAATGAAGCAATTTTTCATTTTAAGCTGATAAAAGCTGATTGAATTGTAAAATGTTACTCCCTCCATTTCAAAATAGGTGACCTTTTAAACTTATACACACATCTTAAAAAAATTTATACATTTACAAATTTATCCTTATTAAATAGTCTCTCTTTAATGTTAGTAGAAGAGATAAATGCAATTAATGATTATGGATGGTTGGGAAAATAGAAGGGCAATTTAGGAAAGTAGAGGTAAAAGAAGCCTAGAAATTCTAAAGTGAATTATTTTGGAACAAAATTTTCTTGCTAAAAGGTCACCTATTTTGAAACGGAGGGAGTACTTATTCTCCAATTAGCTTCTGATTTAGTGACCAGTCAATTGCATGTGCAAAATCATCAAATCTGAGTCAGTTGTGCTGTTATAATTCATTTGAGCCATACAAGTCAATCAAGTATGAAAGGGATAAATGGTTTAGTAATCCAGATAGGTCAAGTCACTTGTCATGTTATGTTTTTGAAACTTGTCAAGCTCAATGTCATGTGCATTCTCAGTTGTTATTTCTTTCAATGAGTAAGGAAAGCCCAAAGGAATTATGTGTCAAAAGAAAGTATTGTAGATATTGGATGTCATATAGTCATCAACAGATAGGGAAATGAACTTGCTCATTTGTTTATTGGTACCTGTTGTTTTCAAAATAGTTGCTGTGTTCTTGGTTGAGAGTGGTCAGAGCGCTCTCTCATATTCCTATTGACTGCAGGTCAGGTCGGGAGCTACTGGAGCCTTCTCATTTAGCCAAAGTTTTAATAATAAGTAAAATATAAGCGGTCTAAGGAAACAAAACAAAATAAAAGAACAGGGAAGAAACAGATAGTTCCTTACTTACTTCCTTTTGGAAAAGGTATATCAGAAGCTGAAAAAGTTTGGCAGTAAGCCACCAATATTAGTGTGTGAGATTCATATCTGTGATTATCTTAGCAATCTTTATATGGGTGTTTTATTCCTAACAATTTGGTTGGTAAGATGTGTTTGATGGAAGTTAATTAATAATAGATCTTGAAGCTCTCACCGTAAATATAAATGGAATCATTCTTGTATCATTGTTCTCTTTTTGGAACTGCAGTTCTTCTTTGGTCTTTTCCAGACTTTCCTCAAATCTGTGTTGCATTTTGTTCGTAAAACGTTTCTTTATTAAAACTGCATGTTGGCAATATGCTTGGTTGTTTTAACGTTTTAATCATAGAAGTTACATGCTAATAGTCATTAAAATTCTATTTTTAATCTTTGTGAGACAACTTATTCTGGGTGGTCTTGCAGGTAGCTCAAGAGATTGAGACAGAAGCCAAGTTTCAGAATGATTTTATAAATCAGCTGGTAAGCCAACTGTATACTCCCTAATGTCGAAAACTATTTCTTTTGTTTGACAGTGATGACCAATCGCCAGAATATTTACCGCACTAATTCATTGGCCTTCTGCTGTCATCAGAGCCCAATATTCACCTTGGGTTTGCACATGCTCCTTTGGTCTCTCATTTACAGCATTTAAATTTCCCCCGTGTAATGAGGGATGATATGCTGAGTATGAACTGAGCCAGCTCATCAAGATAGCAAATTTATCTGTTCCATCTTGAGGAGCATAATCATTAATGTGGAAGAAATAAGCCTCCTACTGCCTCCTATAATACTTGTATTAAAATTTTTACTTACACCTTGCATCGTGAATATGATTTGATCCAATTCATACTGCATACATAATCTACCAGTTGAGCCCTAGCACTAGATCCACCCTAGCAAACTCAAAAAATCCTTGAGGAGCATACTCAATGATGGAAGAGATACACTCTCACTATTCTATTGCCTCCAATAATACACCAGCTAAAACGTTCAAGTTACACCTTGCTGTGTGAATGATGATTTGACCCAAATCATATTGCATACATAATCTACCAGATGACCACATAGCAGTAACATCCACCCTGGCAAAACTCAAAATAATCATTTCACCAAACTCTTGATAGAAAATCTGAATCAATTTACTAATTTTAGTATCCTGGGGCAGCAAAATTTGATCTCCATCAGTCCTAGGGTGCCACCTTATTGGGAGGCTAGTTATCTTCAATTGTCCATTTAGTTTGGGCATCATGATGTTGAGAAATACTTCTCGTTTCATTTTTTCTTATAGCTCTTCTATGCGGAAGTACGAGAGTCTAGTTGTATTTTGGATATAATTAATGTATGTATAGATCGTTTTACTCTTTTTCATTTTTCTATGTCTGGATGGTCTATACTACTCAATGGTGGGAATGGTAGCATCTAATTCTACTCCCTTCGTCTCAAAAAATAGTCCTACTTTCCTCTTTTGTGCTGCCCAAAAAAATAGTCTCATTTCTTTAAATGGATAAAATTATAGTGTGATTTAGAAATGGTACAAGCATGTAAAGCTACATCCTTAAAAAGAGTGAAATGTACAACGGAAACTTTTTTCTTGGGACAGAGAGAATAAGATATTCTGGTCAAGCTCTTGTGTCAAAAGGAATAGAAAACTGAAACTTCAATGGATTTATTTGCTATGGTAGTTGCTTATATTGATGTCTGATTGCAGCAAATGACATTGATCAAGGCTCAAGCTGGTGTAAAGAACAACATGAGGAAATTGAACAAGAGCATTATCCAGCAGGGATCAAGCAATGTTATGCATGTTGTTCTCTTTGCTCTATTTTGTTTCTTCTTGGTCTACTTGTGGTCGAAATTTTCACGAAGATGAGACTTCAGGTATACCAGGAAGCTGTTGAATGAAAAGTTGAGCATTTGCTGGAATTCCCAAATATTCAGAAAAGTCACTGCTGCATGTAAAATGTACACCTCTTGGTCGGGGAAAAGAAAAGAAGAAAGAAGAAGAGAAAGAGGAAGAAGAAGAATCATACTGTGAAAACAATGATGTTTCTCCTTTGCAACTACGGAGATAAATAAACTACTCTCGTGAACTTGATCTCTCTCAATCATCTAATACTAAGGGGGGAGGGGGGGGGGAATGTTAGCATACACATGCATTTGATTTGTATTTCTGCATAGTGTTTTGATCGCCAGATGCTTGTTGCAGCTTACTTATCCTCACTTGACTGAGGACCTTACTGGTCCATTCAGCGAAGTATGTTTCATTGTGGCCAACCTTGCCATCTTTGTGGAAGTAGAAGCATTTCAATTTGTCTTCAGGTGAAGGGCACTCGTCTCCAACCTCATCCCGCCATGCTCCTTGCTGTTTCATCCCTGACATGTCTGCCATCCAGTGGTAAACGTACTGTCCCGCACCTGCAGTCTTCAACCATCCTTTTGGGAAAAATTCCATTACGCTGCTGTCACGATCCATGAACATCATATTTGTCAGCTGCGCCCCGTGTGGGGATGCTAGTAGATCTGTATTCATCATCACCCTCACCTGGAGGGAAACACAAATATCACAATCCACAGGTCATGGGTTCAAGCCTCATTTGTTTGTGCGTATCTGATATTATCAAAGGCAAGTTAAGGGTATTAACGAATCTATATATCAAGTTAAAAGAGTTTTCTTGAAACTCATGTGGGACAGTAGGATATGATTACTTGGTTAGTTAGGGATGGGATTTAAGGAGCAGCATGTCTAAGGTGCTAGTTGTAGCTGTTGAACGGGGTAATATATCATTACTATTAGTACCTACCTGATCGCAGAAGCTTAGATCATCTGAGTGAACCATTTCTAAAATGCAGCCGTCTACTTTTGCACACTCCTTGGCAAAAATATCGAAAACTGCGGTTGCATTCTTGAAAGATCTGGAACCTCTTCTCATTAGCAAAGTGAGCCGTACAATTGGTACCCCTCTTTCATTTACTTCATTCCCTCTACCTGATGGATTAAAGCCACAAAAACCTCTAGCTTTGCACCGCAACAAGTCCATGACTTTCAGCTTGTTCTCCTTCGCCATTGACCGAATATCGTGCCTTACCACCACTGCCTTCTCAAAACAGTAAGGTACATCTCCTCTGTCAAAGTTTTCGATTTTCATCTCTTTGTAATTTGCTTCCATAAGGTTTTGAATCCACGATCCCGTCTTGAGTTTCTGCTCACCCCAATGATAAAGCAGCCATCTTGTTGGCTTAATGCACCCATTCTTCATCGACCAGCGGACAAACGGAGTCATGGCACACAATCCGTGCCACGGATTATGGTAGTTGTAGAAAGTGTCCGAGACAAATGTTAGACCTTCCAAGAGGGTGGCTGAGTCAGGAAGGCTTTCTGGCCATGCCAAAGCGTAGGAATTCTTTGTGCCGTCCCAAGAGTTGTTTCCCTTGAGGCACAAGAGCCGACCACTGGATGATGGAGAAGGGAAAAGGAGATGATCCGCTTCATTTGTCTCCGATGTGTCGTTTAGGGAGCTCATGAACCAGGTGTTGCCTGCCGTTGGAGTTTCGGAGAACATGAGGTCCTTGAGAGGTAGAAAAGTAACCAAGGCTCGTAGCTTCGCAGTCATGGACTCGATGATTTGGGATTGGTTGGAAGGATTCGTATTAACGTCTGTTCTGCATTGATCAAAGAAAGCCCAGGAAGTAGAAGATGGAGAATTGGAAGAAGAATCAAGAGTGGAAGCTTGAATGTAGAAGATAACTAAGATCAGAAACACTGAAGGAAGGCACAGGATGAATTTGAGGGAGTGGAACGACCTCTTGCTCGGAGAAGAGGATGCCTCGAGTGTGCACTCCATTCTGCACCAGAGGGTTCTTCTGAAACTAATAGCTTTTTCATTGACTTTTAAAGGGCTGATTTGGCCTCGAGATTGAGATTGTTGAACTAATGCACATGTAAAGAAATAAAAAAATCACTTGACCTTAGTTTAGTCAATGAGTATACCTCAAGACTGGGGGAATGTCAATTGTCAAGAGCCTCAAGCAAATAACCCTTTTAGATCTTGCCCATCGTGCAGAATGCCGATCCACCTTACCTGGCGCGGACGGAGAGAAAGTTGAACCAAAATAGAGAACCAGAGATTCTGATCAGGCTGGACTTTATTAATGTAATGACATGAATTTGTTAACTATATAGTTGATCAATATTTTATACCTCCAGTTGGATGGTATATTTGTAATTTTTGATTTTTTAGTGGATATTTTGTTACTGTTCATATTAATTGTGAACTGACTAAATTACGCTTGTAGGAGAGAGGAGAGATATAGAAGAAACAAGAGGAGAACAGTGATAAAATTTGTACAGCGAAGAGAAAAAAAAGAGATGAGAGAGAAAAGTTATATTAAAAAGAAAAAATGTGTATCAACGGGATGGACCTAGACCTTTTTAATTTTATTTTTTTTATGGAGGAGGGGGTGGGGGTGGGCGAATAATTATTGGGTTAGCACCCAAATTCTTTTTTGAGTATTATGATGCGTATTGTTTAATAATTTATACACATATAAAGTGTTTGAGATAAATAAATATTTTTTTTCAGTAATGCATTTATTTTATTTTAAGAATATTATTAGATTTAATTAAAATTTCAATTTGCAAAGAGATTGGGGGGCAATTTTTTTTTGAAGGGTAAAAAGTAAAACTAGTAAAATTTACCTTTTAGTTCCTAAATTTTCTAGGGAGGGGGTGGGAGGACGATCGGCCCCCTTAGTCTCCACTATCGTCTGCCCCTAGGTATAGAAGAATAAAATAATGATAGGGATATAATAAAATAGTAGGATATGTGGGGAGAAATATAAATTATTATTTTAAAAAAACTAATTAATATAGTAAACACGAAAATAAATATTTCTGCTGTAAAAACCAAAAAAGAAAAAAAAATATACCACGCAAATGGACTGATAAGTTGAAACAAAATTAGTTTAAATATAAATCTCCGGGGATAGAAAAAATTATTTTTCTTTTCATTCTTATAATTTATATTTTCTTGCAATAAAGTTAGGTCTGTTAATGAGTCGAGACAAGTTGGATTTTTGCGGATTCGAGTCGAACTCGTCAATTTTTTTAGGAATTAAGTCTTCACGAACTCGAGTCAAAACTCAAACAGGGCCGGGAGTATTTCAAGGATTTAAAAATAAAAGTATGTGGGTCTTGCGTGAATGAACACTGTCTTGAAAGTGTTTACTGCTCGTACTATTATCTTGCAAGGATTTATGATAATACACTTTTAGAATTCAATATCGCATCCAACAGTTAGCAATACTGAGGTTTCTTCTATGAATTTTTGAGAGTTGAAGAATGTAAGAGTAACCTTGAAACCGAGTTGAAACACTGTTGAAGAACTGAATTTATACGCCAATACACAACCCTTCTTAATAGTCTCGACTGTTAGAACTAAAAAATCTGTCAAAGTAGCGTTATAGCACTCAAACTAGCGCTATAGCGCTCCAGCACAAATTTCCGAAAAAACATGATTGTTAAATGTAAATTCAAAGGAAAAACCATTTGTCGCGGTGCAAAAGCGCTCCCTCCGTTTGAAGATTAGCACTATAGCACTGTTTGAGCGCTATAATAGTGTTCTAATGTCAAAACTGATTCTTTCATGTGGAACATCAATTTTTCTTTCTCTTTAATGTGAGATATTAGTCCGACTTAAAATTATAACTCCCTTTTATACACTTAACATATCATCTATTCTTATAAATTTTCAACAATACTCCACTTAGTTCATAAACCTTTTTAGATTATGCACAAAGAAAGATGTCTCTCGACTTAAATCTTCGTTTACTCTAACTATTTTAAAGTTTTAATGGAACAAATAGTATTTAAAGCGATTGAACCATTATACCTTGCATGGAAATCGAAAATTCTACATGCATGACCTTCTAACTCCTTTTGAAAATTCACTGAACTTTGACTTATCACCAATATGGCCATGTGCTATATCCTTGTTTTCATAAACATTTAAAAGATCAACCGTTGAATCATTTTTAAGAGTGACACCAATGTTTAAATATGTAAGACTTCTTTTAAGCATTAAATAATTTGGTTATATTCTTATGCTTAAAATCTCATTAAGCATTTAAAATGCATCATTTAAGAGCGAAATCTTATCAGTACTTATTTCAGTCACTTATCAGTAACTTATTTTTATCCCATTAAATTTTTAAGTAAAAATAGTTTCAAAAAAATTTGGTGTTTCTACTACTGATGACTCTAAGAGCAGAGTCTTAAACCCATTTCAAACGAGGTCTTACTTATTAATTCTTTAGCAAGTTCTTTGTAAATAGGTCCGTCAAACTATTAATTATTCTCATATACAAGATTGTAATAATTCCTTCCTTTATCAATTGTTTTTACAATAATGTCTCAAGTTAATATATATGTTTAAAATTTTCATTATTCACCTTGCTAAATGTCCTAGAGAAAGTAGCTTCACTATTGCAGGGCAAATAGATGACAGACATCGGTGCCATAACTCTATTTTTATCAACAAATTTCTCATCCATTCTCCTTTTTTTTTTTTTTTTTTTCCGTGAATGCTAATGCAACAAACTCAAATTTCATTGTGGAATGAGTAATACACATCTATTTTTTAGATGCTCATGAAATATCTCCTTCATCAAGGGTAAGTATCCATTCAGAGATAACTTGTTATCACTCACACTTATTATCCAACTAGCATCAGTATATCCCTCTAAAAATATTGGATAACCCTCATAATTCAATACTAACTCAAAGTTTTTTTCAAGATATCCTGGGACTCGTGTAATAAATTTTCAATTATCAACATCAGGATTACATGTGTACCTAGAAAGCTTACAATTTATAAAAAGAAAATATTCGCCCTAGTGTAATGAATGTCATATATCAAGTTACTAATTACACTAACATTTTCAAGCTGAGCAATTGCTCTCCCAAAATTTTCTATCAATTTGTGTGAATTTTCATAAGGAGTACTTACCTCTTCTATTTCCAAATATTGATATTTATTTATAACTTTCTCAATATAATGAGATTGTTAAGAGAGAAATCTCTACTATTCTTCTTAACTTTGATTCTCAAGAGCCTCATCAATATCTTTCATTTAAATTATGAGGATAAATACTTTTTTATTTCATTCACACCATCCATATTTCTCCCAAATATAAGCATATATTTGGTCAACATTTAAGCATACAATGACACCATATTCTTTAGTAAACTTGGAATAACTGCACTTATCTAATATTATACATAAATTTATGAGGCAATATAACGTAATCAAATAATTTCACACATTCTTTTCATTTTCAGGCATCACAAATTCTTCTGCTTGTTCCATATACACTTCTTCGTTTAAATCACCATTCCTATCATCTTTTGCTACTAGTCTAGCCTTGAGCGTTTGTATTATCGACTCAGCACTGTACTTAATTTCTTTCAAATACTCATGTACAATCGATACTTTTTGAACCAGGAGGCAAATAAACGAGCACCCAAGTATTGTTAGATTAAATAGAATTCATTTAATCATTAATTTCCTCATTCCAATTAAAATGCTACATGCATCTCTAAAAGCCATATATTCCTTATAAATTTTAGTTCTTCTTCTACATTTAGTATAAGGAGTATTCTTCTACATTTATTATAATGCTACATGCATCTCTAGAAGCTTATATATTCCAAGAAAAGCATGTAGGCAAGTATTCTCCTTCTCTATCATTTTTTAAAACTAAATCTTCTTTTTCTTTTGATTTTCTACTTCAAATTTAAAGCAAATAAACATGTCAAAAGCTTGAACTTTGATTTTTATCAAATAAAATAATTAAATCTAGAATAATCGTTAATGAAAATAATAAAATACATATTACCTCTTCCAGTTAAAACACCATATTTAATTCACAAATATTCGAATTAATTAGATCTAGCAAGTTAGATGATATTTCAACAGAATTTTTTTTTTGATCATTTTTACTTGTATGCAAATTTCATACCTTTCATTACTTATTCCATTACACGTGATCAAACCATGCTTTGATATATATTTAATATAACCGAAGTTAAATGTGCTAATCTATGATGCTATAAATGAAAAGATAAAGAACCAACAGCAGAATCATTCATTTTATTAAGGGAATTTTGCATTTTAGGCCCCAATGTTTTCGTGGAAAGGCAAAAAGGACCCCCACGTTTGAGTAATTGCCGTTTGGGCCCTATGATATTAATTTT
>JAOWAN010000005.1:12580192-12596864 GCA_028566635.1 Lobelia cardinalis | reverse complement strand
CCGAATCTTGACACAATTCGGAGGTGGCCTCGGTGATGGTTCGTGTTGTTGCAGGTTATTCATGGTGCGCCCAGAAATCTGCATCATGCCTGAACAAAGAAACCAATCCTGAATGTCAAAATTAATTTCTTATGGCATACTGCTTCCATAAACTCATTCCAGGTTTTTTGCAACCCGAATGCAAGCATCACGCTTCTGTTTAGCAACATCAAAAAGGCTTTGTTGAACATTAACCAGCATCACGCTTATTTGATGTTGCACTTCAAGGCAAAATAAAATCAAGAATAAAGAATTGTAATAACTAAGATGCATGAAAATTTAATTATTTTAATATACTTCATGAAAGAGACTAAATAGAAAATATAAAGAATAACTAATGGATTTATTGAATTGTTGTCATACAAGTCCATTTCCACTTCTTTTAGTTCCTCATTGTTCTCCTTTCCCTTCTACAACAGAATAAAATTATAAATGCAAGTAATAGTAATAATATAATTAAAACAGAATAATAATCAAATTATAAAAAAAATTAGTACCTTGGATCCTTTTAAACCATTAAGCTCACGTGCCCAATCTCTATCAAAACTTGAACTGTGTCTAGCTTTAAGCAAGCGCGATGTGGTTTAATAATCCTACCACCGGAACTAAATGTTTCGAAAGTGACAATTGTGATAGGAATAGCTAGAACATCTTGAGCCATTTTTGATAAATTGGAAATTTTATACTATTATTCTTCCACCACTCCAAGCAATCAATGACCCCTTCTCTTTGTAATTAAAGCAAGGTTCAGTCAAATAACGGTCCAGCTCGGATTGTCTATTAAGCGATTCTTCACCTAACAAATGACAGTCAATACTATTGAAATTTTTTGTGTGAATTTCTAAGAGTTGACGAGTGTAAAAGTAATTTGAAAAGTGAGTGGAAACACTGCAGAAGTACTGAATTTATAGGTAAAGACACACCACTTCTTAACAGTCGCTATTGGAATAACAAGAAAACCTGTCAGAGTAGCGCTCCAGCACAAATTTCCTGACAAAAATGACCGTTAAATTCAAATTCAAAGGGAAAAACCGTCGATCGCGGCTATAGCATGGCTGAGCACTATAGCGCTAGCGCTAGCGCAGGCTTGAGCACTATAATGCTTTCCCGGCCTGACAGCGGTATAGCGCTGCTTGAGCGCTATAGCGGTGTTCTGCTGTCAAAACTGGTTCTTTCGGGTTGAACGTCATTTTTCCTTTCTCTTCAATGTGGGATATATATTAATCTCACTTGAAATTATAACTTTCTTTCATACACTTATCATCTATCCTTATAAGTTTTCAACAACTTCTGCATGTAAAATATGTACAACTCTAGGTCCGGGAAAATAAAAGAAGAAAGAAGAAGAGGAAGAGGCAAAAGAAGAAGAATTGCAACTAAGGAGACAAATAAACTACTCTTGTTAACTTGACGTCTCTTAATCAATCTAATGCTAAGAGGGAAAAAAATGTTAGCATACACATGCATTTGATTTGTATTTCTGCATAGTGTCATGATCGCCAGATGCTTGTTGCAGCTTACTTATCCTCACTTGACTAAGGACCTTACTGGTCCATTCAGCGAAGTAGGTTTCATTGTGGCCAACCTTGCCATCTTTGTGGAAGTAGAAGCATTGCCTTTTGTCTTCAGGTGAAGGGCACTCGTCTCCAACCTGATCCCACCATGCACCTTGGTGTTTCATTCCTGACATGTTTGCCATCCAGTGGTGAGCGTACTGTCCTCCACCTGCATTCTCCAACCAGCCTTTTGGGAAAAATTCCATTACGCTGCTGTCACGATCCATGAACATCATATTTGTCAGCTGCGCCCCGTGTGGGGATGCCAGGACATCTGTATTCATCATCACCCTCACCTGGATGGAAACACAAATATCACAATCCACAGGTCGATGGGTTCAAGCCGCATTTGTCTTTAGAATTGTGGTATTATATCTAATTAAGGTACTAGTTGTAGTTGAACAGGGTAAAATATTAATTACTATGAGTACCTACCTGATCGCAGAAGCTTAGATCATCTGAGTGAACCATTTCTAAAATGCAGCCGTCTACTTTTGCACACTCCTTGGCAAAAATATCGAAAACTGCGGTTGCATTCTTGAAAGACCTGGAACCCCTTCTCATTAGCAAAGTGAACCGTATAATTGGTACCCCTCTTTCATTTACTTCATTCCCTCTACCTGATGGATTAAAGCCACAGAAACCTCTAGCTTTGCACCGCAACAAGTCCATGACTTTCAGCTGGTTCTCATTCGCCATTGACCCCATATCGTGCCTTATCACCAATGCCTTCTCAAAGCAGTAAGGTCCGTCTCTGTCAAAGTTCTCGATTTTCATCTCTTCGTAATTTGCTTCCATAAGTTTTTGAATCCACAATCCCATTTTGAGTTTCTGCTCACCCCAATGATAAAGCAGCCATCTTGTTGGCTTAATGCACCCGTTCTTCATCGACCAGCGGACAAACGGAGTCATGGCACACAACGCGTGCCACAGATTTTGGTAGTTGTTGTAAGTGTCCGAGACAAAAGTTAGACCTTCCAAGAGGGTGGCTGAGTCAGGAAGGCTTTCTGGCCATGCCAAGGCATAGGAATTCTTTGTGCCGTCCCAAGAGATGTTTCCCTTGAGGCACAAGAGCCGACCATTGGATGATGGAGAAGGGAAAAGGAGATGCCCCGCTTCATTTGCCTCCCACGTGTCGCTTAGAGAGCTCATGAACCACGTGTTGCCTACCGTTGGATTTTCAGAGAACCTGAGGTCCTTGAGAGGTAGAAATGTAACCGAGGCTCGTAGCTTTGCAGTCATGGACTTGATGATTTGGGATTGGTTGGAAGGACTCGTAGTTATAACTGCTCTTCTCCATTGATCAAAGAAAGCCCAGGAAGTAGAAGATGGAGAATTGGAAGAAGAATCAAGAGTGGAAGCTTGAATGTAGAAGACAACTAATATCAGAATCACTGAAGGAATGCACAGGATGAATTTGAGGGAGTGGAACGACCTCTTACTTGGAGAAGAGGATGGCTCCTCGAGTGTGCACTCCATTCTGCACCAGGGGGTTTTTCTCACACAAAGAGCTTTTTCTTTAACTTTTAAAGAGCTGAATTGGCCTCGAGATTGAGATTATTGAACTAATGCACAAGTAAAGAAAGATAAAGAATCATGTGACCTTATTTTAGTCAATGAATATGCACTCGATACGAGAATCATAAAACCCCCCACATGAAATTGCATTGGATTTTCCTTTCTCTTTTCATTCTTAGTATTGATATTTTCTCGGAATAATTCGGGAGTAGTAAATAGTAATGACCATAACAGCCAACACATTTTACTTATTTTGCTTAACGAAAGAGCAACGTATAATGAATACATTCTCCAGCTTCTATTTACATACTCTGTACATCATCTTTTGTGTACTTCCACAGATTAATTGCGCATTGTTAAGTTAAAAATTAAACCAACGTTATATCAAACCTTCACATCTATTTCCCCTTCAACGGGGAAGAGCCAAGTTGCCATTTCCTAACGGGCAACATGAAAATCTAGCCAGTCTTCCATCTCATTGAGTTGAAACTTGTCAGAAGCCTGTTAGTTACCGAGGGTGAACCAGTCAATCAGCTCTGTCATGTCGTGTTGTCAGAATCAGCATGCTTTGCAAAGACTAGCGGTCACATTAGATGAACACTGCTCCCGTATTGGGCTGGTGGGGAGACACAATCTACTCCTCTTTGGTTCAGATATCCTCACATGCGAAATTGCCACAGCAAGTGCATCGACCAAACCCGACTCATCCTGCTCCTCTGACTCCTGACCCGAACTTATAGGTGATGACGCTGGGCATGCATTCTGCTGATCAAGAGAAGTACTAGCTATTCTACTTCTATTTCGATTTGAATCAGGTATGGATGCAGAAACTGGTATCTGAGAAGGTGCTCCTGCTTGACTCTTTGCCTTTGACTTGATTGACAGTGTCTTCAAGGTGCGCTCAGTGTAGAATAAAATCCATGGATGGCCTGGAAAACAAACATTTCAATGTTAATTGACTAGAATAGAAAGAACAACCTAACCAACAAATGCAAGAAAGGTTCCAACAAATTCAGCTATTTGAATATTTCTCTAAAAACTTTATAAACTTACATAATACTTCTTCAGCTGTAATCCTAGATGTGGCATTCCTTGTAAGAATTCGCTCAAGCAAATCACGTGCCGGTTTGGAAACAGATTCCCAAATTCCATTGTGAAAATCAAGCTTGTCGGTCTTGATAGCCTCGAAAACTGCTTCTAACGAGTCTCCTTGGAAGGGTAGAACACCAACCAAAAGAGCGTGTAAGAGAACACCAGCACTCCACACATCTACTTTCTCAGAATAATTCCCCAGTAGAACTTCCGGAGCAACATAAGCTGGACTTCCAGCCAAACCAGCCAAGCTCTGACCTGCAAGGCGAATTGCAAAATTCATTAACAAAATCGTACAAGCAATAGCATTCAACAAGTCATGACTTGGGTTAAAGCAACTATACATTCCATGCTCCAAAGAATTGTATTCAATTGTTCAACACGTGATTCATCAAGAACTCCCTTCATCCATCTACCAAACAAAAACGCATTCCAAAATCTCTTGTCCCTGTTACGTACATTTCCCTTCTTTTCTTCGCTATATTATGCATATCTACATAAATCAAGTCTTGCATTGCCATATCCTGTGCAACCTACTGATCAATGATTCAAATGATTATAGAAGGCCATTAGTGCACATTGCACATCTGAATTAGTAGATCCTCATTGGTCGATAATGGTTCAGAGTTTACAGGAAGCTTAGAACTATCTCCACGCAATTCGGGCTCCTCATGACAAACAAGAGCAATGCAATAAAAAGAGTTTGCACCCACACACATTCTATTGCACTTTTTCTGGTCACTTTTATCATTTATGCATATCAAGTTACACCATATAAATCACAGACATTTTAAAATAGATGGGAGCTCAACTAGAATCACTTGAATGTAAATACAGATGATGGCGTCTATTGTTCAACGAGGCTGACTTGTAAGCATGTCCCAACTCAGTCAAGGATAGGGCATGCACTTAAAGAGTTGGGTATTGTCCTGCATACAGGCAAATAATATTTATCCTTCACTTTTTCCCCACTATGGGTTGATGTTTGCATACACGAACATCAAAGACAAAATCAGCTCACAGGTAAAACACCATCTGTTAGGATTAAGAGTAAGATTTATAGTTGAGTGAGCATGAGGATGATAAAACCATGAGTCATATCAATTTAAAGCACAGATATTGATGTCAAAGAAGCCTAGTCAAACAGAAGGAAAAAGATAAAAAGAAAATGAACAGATATAGAACTCTACTACAGCATGTGATACATACCATTAGCGATCCTCATAGCTAAGCCAAAATCTGCAAGCTTAATCTTTCCAGAAGTCGTTAGAAGAATATTCTCAGGTTTTATATCTCTATGGACAACCCCCATATCATGGCAATACTTAATCACCAACATCAACTCCTTAAATATATTAGCCGCCCGCTGCTCAGAATATCGCCCCTCCTTTGCCATCTGATCAATCAACCTTCCACCTGAGCATAACTCCATCACGAGATGAAAGGATTCTGAATCCTCATACACAGCCTCCAATGTCACAACCCCTGGATGCCCCGACAAATGC
Organism: Lobelia cardinalis; assembly: GCA_028566635.1. Taxonomy (NCBI): domain Eukaryota; kingdom Viridiplantae; phylum Streptophyta; class Magnoliopsida; order Asterales; family Campanulaceae; genus Lobelia; species Lobelia cardinalis. The sequence goes on along the minus strand of JAOWAN010000005.1, from coordinate 12,591,154 downwards.
TGCATTATCTCCACCTCCCGATGTACAGTTTCCTCACCTTTAACCAAAGTCTTGCACGCAAATTCCACTCCAGTACCCCTACTTCTACACAACCAGACCGATCCAAATTTTCCCTTCCCAATCGTCGAACCAGAAATATAATCATCCTCAATCTTATTCTTCCTACCCATTTGGGTCGAAACATCAATGCACCCTATTTTCCTCTTAATCCCACGACCGGAGGAAACCAACGACGAGGTTGCACAAGCGGGGGCTGTTGCGGCAATGCCAGCAAGTCTACTTTTACATGACCCATCAGGCTCGTCGCCCACCACATCTTCTTTACACCTCTTCTTCAACCTAACATAATCCTCCAAGGAAAAATGGGACCTGATTTTCGATACTAAGGACTCTGAGTCACCAGTTGATTCCAAGATTTCTTTCTTATAGTTAGGGCACAAGAGTTCACAGCCTTTTCTCTTTTTCCTCATCAATAAAATCACAAGTACATACCCAGCTTTGTGTATCCAAAACCGAACTCCACAACCACAGTAGAAAAAAATTAAAAATAATCTACTACATGTTCGTATTGTACCTGCAATCAAGAAGAAAAGAAACCCGTCGAATCAATTTACTCCTAGAACGAGAAAAATAAATGTAAATTAGACAATGGGGAGACACGAACCAAGTTTAGGGCAGAAACGTAGGCGCCTGTTACCAAGATGCAGCGCAAAGAGATTGCTAAATCCTTCAGATGTGATCAAATAGTGCGAATTGAGATCGAAACTAAGGATATATGGAGCGAGCGAGAGAGAGAGAGAAAGCTCAAATTTATAAACCCTAGAAATGTTTGCAGAGGGTGAGATTTTTAGGGGATGAATCGATTGAATGAATTGAAATAATAATAATGATAATAATTAAATGACTAAAGAGATTGGGGTGTAGTGTGGTGATTCTGTAAAGAGGGGAACCGACCAGTCTATCTAATAAGTACTGGAGTATAAGGAAAAGTAGTAATGTACTCGTACTAATTTCTAATAGCCAATAGCTAGGAGTAATAATTATGTTTTTCTTTTTTCGAGTTCCAATTCCTTAACCATCAAGTACATACTTCAATTCATCCTCTCTCTCTTTTTTTCTTTTTTAAATTGGGCAAAGTGTATATATATATATATATATGAAAAAAAATCATTAAATTTTAAATTGCAATGAATAATGTGGCAAAAATTCCAGCCCAGTTGGTCTCACCCATTAAGCCGTGCGTGGGTCTGCCCTTGACAATCATTAGTTGGGGAAAAAAAATAAAAAGGGATCAAAGGCTCCCAAGACATAGGTCACGGTCAGGATTAATAGAGTTCAGCGTGACGGTGTGTATTATTCAATTTTCTGTAAGATCGAATTAACTACATCATGCGATGCATTTCATCGGAAAAATTGTATTTATTTGTATCATTTCTAACTTATATTTAAATTGTCAATATTTTTAAGTATAAAATTATTATTTTAATAATAAAGAATATGAAAGGTTAATTATTATTTTTAAGACGGAGGAAGTACTAAAATTAAAAGTGAAAATTACACTGTTAATAGTAATTTTTTATTTTTCGTACAAATATTAATATAAAAAAAGGAAATGGAAACTATTAAGAAATTACATCAACTAGTGGCAATTTGTGATCCGATTAAACCCGTGAGTTTATAAATTTTTTAAAATTAACCTATTTAATAGAGTTATAATCAATAAATTTGAATCAATTTGACATTAACTTACTAAATATGTTTAAATTTATTGATTATTACTCACTTAAATAGGTTAATTTTGAAAAAATTATAAACTCGCGGATTTAATCGGGTCACAAATTGCCACCCCTAGATACTAGTAGTAATTTTGATTAACTTGTTATCCATTAAGTATCGGCTTTTGGGATTCGAGCAATCAACGTTAATTTTTGTAATCATGAAAGGTAATGATCGAGAATGTGAACCATATGAACATTTTTGTTGAAATGTACCGCCTCCTTTTGGTATAAATTTGACTGTTGATATATCGAGCGTGTACTGAATTTTAAAATATTTTATTTAAAAGTAAATATAAAATTCATAAATTATAAAAATTTTATATAATACAATTAATTATGTTTATAACTAATGATCTAATCATATTCATAATAATGATCTTTATGTTTAATTTTTAAAAAATAAGACACATTTGATTAAAAATATCTAGATGTTCGGTATAATTTTTAATAAACTTGTGCCGTAGATTTTAATCCCTAGAACGTCCGTCCAATTGAAAAGAGCTTTAACGTCCGTGGTTAATAATATAAGACCGTCGACTATTTTTTGGTATCAAAATATAATAAAATTTCATCATTTTCATACAATGTTCAGTTGTTCACCTTAAAAAAAATCAATCGTTAGTCAATACACTAATCTTACATTTCCAATTTAGACATCCCAAGAGATTACATTTATCAAATTTATCAATTACAAATAAAATAGAAAAAAATATCAAAAAGTCTTCTAAAAAAATGTTCATATTCTGAAAGTTTCAGAACTAATTTTTTTACTCAAAAAGTCTCAAAATAAACCTTTTAACTAATACCAAAAGATCCTAAAATTATCGCTTCCCTAACACTGTTAATGCATGAATTTTTCATTTTTTTTTCTCCTAAATGATGGTGGAGAAAAAACTTTATTTAATGAAACCTTTTAATGAATTTTTCATTTTTAAAAATTTTGATTTAAACCCCAAGCTTTATTTAATGGAGAAATGACTTTCACATCCCTGAAAATCTCACGTGCTTTGCACGTGAGTCCATGTCCGTCTATTTTTTTGACAAAATCGTCAAAAATTTTCTGGATTGATTGATTTTTCAAACAACAGGGCCCAAATTAATTTCTTTAAAACATCGACGTCCGTTTTGAACCCCCACGAAAACTTTAGGGTTTAAAATGTCAAAAACCCAACATTAGCTTAATCCTCTACTTGCTTGTAAATTAAGATTCTTAAGATTACTGTTGATTATAATAATAATACTAAAGGATAATGATTATTTCAAAAAAGGTTAGCATTTCCATTTATATTATCTAATTGAAATAATTATTAATTATGTATTATATTTATCATTATATTAATATTAATATAATAGTAAATTATAATTTTACTATATTTCGTCCTCTTTAAAAAATACTCGTTATCTTTGCACGTATTTTAAAAAGATAGGTACGTTTACTTATATCATTCTTACATCACACTTAGGGGTGGAAATTGAAACGAAATTTTCGATTTTCGTCGATTTTGATCCGAAAATTTCCGAATTTAGAACGAATTTTTTTTTTCTGATTTCTAAATTTCCGATTTCCGATTTTTTCGATATTTTTTGGATCGGAACCGGAATTAGATTTAAAATTATAGAAATTTTCGATCCGAAAAAATTTCGATTTATTTTCGAACAATTTTTGATTTATTTCCCAGCATATTCCGATTTATTTTTTAAAAATTTTCAATTTATTTTTTAAAAATTTCCGATTCATTTTCAAAAACTTTTCGGTTTATTTCCAGAAAATTTTCAACTCATTTTCAAAAAGAATTCACTTTATTTTTAACTTATTTCTAAAATATTTTTAATTTAATTTTATCATAAATGGGTCAAATTAGGACCGTAGGCAAGTAACTTAATGAAATTCAAATATGACTAAGCAAAAAGAATAAATAATTATCATTTTTAGTTTTCCTTTCCATAACTTTTTATTTTCCATAATTTTGAGATTATAGTACTTGATGTTCTAACAATAGTATTTACTTCAAAGTTTGTTGTGCACTTTGATTTACATTATTTTTGTATTTTCTTTCTACGTTTTTCTTAAAAAATTTAGTTTTTAAGATGATCTTGATTTGAAAGTATTTAATTTTTCAAAGAATGTAAAGATGAATCACTGTAAAGGAGTAGTATAGACTACGCAGTAGCATGTCATAGTCAACAAGAATCACTTGTTTAAAGAAAAAATAATTCAAAATTCGAAAAATTCTGAAAATTTTAAAATTTCAGAATTTGGGAAATCCAAAATTTCGATACTTTTGAAATTTTTGGAAATCGGAATCAATTTTTGCATTATGAAATTTTTGGAACGAAAATCGAAAACTAATTTTGATTTTCGAAAAATTTCGAAAATTTTCCGAAAATATTATTTCCGATTTATTCCGTTTCCACCCCTAGATTCACACTATATTCTTGCTATTTTTAGAAATATGACTATTACACGTTAAAAAAAAAATAAAATTCCGAAATGAAGTTTTCCGTCAAAAAAACAACAGAATCAGGATACTGAAAATTGAATTAAGATATACATCCCTACAGCAGGCTTTAATATGAGAGAACTGAAATTGCAGACCTCCAGCAACCCTGTTGATAAACTCGAGGGCGGTGAAGTGAGATTAACCAAAGAAAAACCTATTAAATCACCCAGTTCCCCCCTCGTCTCCGCCTTTCCCTTTTCCCTCCATACACCACCACCACGCGCGGCCCCTCCAAACCATCTCCTCTGCGCTGCTCCGGCCACCACAAACTCCCCGTCCAATCCTCGGGGAAAGAGAAAGGGAACGAACGAAGAGGAGAAAGAAGGAATGGCGAGTTGCGGAAGAGGCTTAAACCCTCCCAAAACCCTTAACAACCTCTCTTCTTCATCAATCAACACCCACAAATTCCCTTCAATCTCACACCTCAAATTAGTTCCAACTCCCCGAAATTTCCCCAGAATTTATGCATTGTCATCCGAACAGCCTTCTTTTTTGGATTCTTCTTTGGCTAGCGGCGAGCGGAGGGATGAAGTGATGGGCGCCATCCAAGGCTCATTATCTAATTGCCTTTCCGAAACTAATCTTCATTTAACTGTCCCTTCTCTCAAATCTAAAACCAGAGGCAAGGTAGTGTGTTTTATTTTATTTCAACTCCGTTAGAACATTGTTTCCAAGATTAATTTTCTATTTTATGCGGTGGTTTTCATTTTAATGCAGTTGAATCCATAATGAATGTCAAGATTCTGTTTTTCTTTTTTGAATTACAATTTTGATTGATATCTAGGAGAAAAGGTAACTAAAAAGCCAGGGTCTTTTGGTCTTCTGACAACATGAGTTTCAGTTTTAGTCCAATTGGTTTGAGTTACCCCGGCCTCAGTAGAATGCCGCATTTCAAATGTTTAGTATAAAACAAAGATATGAAGGACAAATGGACAATTATCAAACGTCATAGAGATCAACACGAAGCAAAATGTATAGTATGAGGATACAGATAGAATTGTACTTCTCCAGGCTACTGATGAAGAATCCCAGTCATAGCTAATCTGGCTCAAGGTATTTTCTTCCTCAGTATCTTATCATGATTCAGAAGGATCAGGCTCAAGCTATTTGCTTTCTCAGTATCTTATCTTGATTCTGAAGGATCATATCTGTCCTTAAATTCATGGTGTACAGCAGTCTGATCTGCCATTCTGGTCTGCCTTCCTTTGATGACTATCTTTACATTCCACTCTTTCCTTTCAGTGCTAAGCAAACAATTCCTCCTGCTTGCTTGATTTCCTCCTTGTAATCCTCCATTATATCTCTCATCACATATGTCACGCTTCTGTTTATTTTCTTCTGCGTTTGTATTCCCTTTCTTCAGCCAGCAATTTCTCACTTGACTTGCGTTTTTTTCTCCCCTCATTATGTGCCCAACGAAAAAGGCCATTGTGTTCAAGTATATGTTTATTGTTCGTATGTTTTTGCTGCTGGTAATCAGCTTTTTTCGACTCAAGATCATACTCAGCCACTCGCTGATAATTATTATGGGGCCTTAAATCACGCACGGCTTTGTTTGCAATGCAGCAACTGCTGCTGCCACTTGGGAAACAAAGATCACCCATGTATTTTCTTGTTTGACACCCTTTTCCTTAAGGGCCTCTTCACATTTATTTTCCACAGCTCTTAAATCAGGACACCCTGTATCCTTCTCTCCCTCAGAAAACATCAAACAACTCGATTGAGCAAATAACAGGGATTGCTTAAACATATCAATTGCAAACAACGTCCCATTAAAATGACATCCAAGAAGCTAAGCACACAACACTCAAACCAGAACAGGACACTCAAGAACCTTAGAGTCACTTGCATTTCACAATGACCAATGAAACTTCTAGAAGTACGGAATCGGCTGAACGGAAAATTCAATTCTTTGAGTACAGTTAAAAACACTTATTATGAACACATGAGAGGATGCTATTAGTGTTCTTAATTTCACATTGGTAACTGCCAGAAGATAATGAAAATTATGTTATACGTACCGAGTCCCATCAGCTTCAATTTTAGGTTTATGGTCTGGGCTATATGCTCCCAAATAATATAGTTCCTAGTTTTTAAATTTACATCTTATGTTTGTCCATTGGCTCTTAACTTAGTGCAAGAAAGAAAGTCTCAACCTTTATGGGTCTAATGTATATACATTTGATTGGTATTTGTAGGATTTTCTTATTATTTATCTGAAATTTTAAATTTTACTTGAGATTAGCTTTAATCTTCTGAAACCAAATAAGGTGTGTTTTATTAGATTTAGATGAAAGTTAAAGTTGTTACTTACTAGCAATAAATTAAAGTGAAAACTTATCACTTGATTGGGTTCGAAGGTTAGGGATATATATGATGGAGGGGATTATCTTGTGCTGGTCACAACAGATCGACAGAGTGCATTTGATAGGATTCTGGCTTCAATTCCTTTCAAAGGACAGGTTATTTCACCACCCTCCCTCCTCATGTGCATTTGAGCTACCTGCTTAATTGGTTAAAAGAGTTTGTTCATAAGATATCATAATGAATTTTAAAATTGTTACTGTCCTCCACAGGTTCTCAATGAGACAAGTTTATGGTGGTTTGACAAAACACGCCACATAACTCCAAATGCAGTAGTATCAGCCCCAGATAAAAATGTTACTATTGCGAGAAAATGTTCTGTTTTTCCAGTTGAATTTGTAGGTTAGTTCATTGTCAGTGTTATTAACTTGAATGGCATGGGAGTAATTACAGTTACTTTTAGGACATTAATTGAAATGGCGTCCTGAAATGACTTGGCTGCTGTATCATTTTGTAGTTAGAGGTTATGTGACCGGTAGCACTGATACATCGTTATGGACGGTGTACAAGCAAGGCGTGCGAAATTATTGTGGCAATGTCCTTGCCGATGGTAAGTTGTTTCTTATTAATCCCTAAATTCTGCATTTCTCTGAATTTTGGTCATATAATGGTCATTGTGTAACAGGCATGGTAAAGAACCAGAGGCTGCCTGCAAATATACTTACTCCAACAACTAAGGCTGCAGATCACGATGTTCCTGTAACTCCAGATGAGGTTTACTTTTGCTAATTTGCTAAAACTTTTTCTTGTATCATTCTCCATTTCTTTCAAAAACTCAACCCCCCCCCCCCCCCCTTTTTCACGGGTCCTTACTTTGGATATTGTGACTGATATCATGTCAACTGTTTGTACTCCACTAACTTATGTGTGAATGTATGATTCTTTTTCTTTCAGATTGTCCAGCGTGGGCTGATGACTCAAGCTGAGTATGATGAAGCAAGTAGTAAAGCCTTGAGCTTATTTGAGTATGGCCAGGTAATGAATATTGTTTCTTAAATGGCAACCCTTAAAAGAAAAATAAAGAGAGAAAATTTTAAGAACAAATAAATATCATGGCTTTCCGTACTACATGTGTGGTTATCTATTTTAAATAGCTCAAGTATCTCGATGGTGATAAGTCTTGCTTCCGTAGATAAAATATACGAGTAATCATCACTATTAGTCCATTAACTACAGTTTGGTTTGCTAGGCGCTTTTTTAACACCGATCCTTTGACATTTTTAATGGAATTGCAGCATCTGGCTTTAGAACATGGCTTGATATTGGTCGACACAAAATATGAATTTGGAAAAGGTTCTGATGGTACAGTTCTATTAATTGATGAGGTCTGTCATCTTTCTCTATCTATACGGTGCTTATTGTCACACAATTGCATCCTATAAACATTTGTGTTCATGACTGTTTACTCAAGATCCATACGCCCGATTCGAGTAGATATTGGATAGCCCATTCTTACGAGGAGCGATTTAAGAATGGCCTTGAACCTCAAAATATTGACAAGGTAAACTTTTGTTTGTTAGGAGTTCAAAATTGTCTACTCATTCTATGTTCGTGTTTACCTTACCCGCGAGGCGGAGGGGATCCCCTTTTCACATTCAACCTGTTTCGTTTATTTTGTTAGGAGTTTTTGAGGTTGTGGTTCAAAGATCACTGCAATCCATACGAGGACAAGGTAAATCACATGAGTGTCGATTTCATTTTTCTGCTGATTTTATTTTATTTTATGTTGAAAAACAAGTCCATACCTTAAGCCTGACATCGCATTATTATTTTTTAGGTTCTCCCTGATGCTCCTGTGGAGCTAGTTTCGGAATTGGCTTGGCGGTGAGCATTTCTTATCCTTTATTACCATTTCTTGAGCACTTGGGCTTGCATTTAAGCTTGATGAAATTAAGAAAATGATTAGTTATACCTTTCAAGTTCTTTGCTGAATTTAACATGCCAAGAGTTTGTTGATACTTCTGATCTGTTTTCGACTATTCTATTAAGTTATTCAAGTGAGTAATCATTTTAACTCAGTATTCATTGGTAGTTTATCAGTCTTTGTTGGTCACACTAATGGTTCCACTCTACAACAGTTACATTTTCTTGTTCGAGACAATAACGAAATCAAAATTTGAGGTACCACCAATGAAGGTAATCTCGTGAAAATGCATTTGGCTTTAGAACATAAGGTTTTCAGTCCTCAGTATTTTAACATTAGTTTCTTTGGCACAGGAACCTATACATGATCGGATCACTCGCAATGTTTCACAAGCATTGTCATCTTTACAATAAAGAATCTTGACGTGTGAATTATTCACTTGCATTTTTGCTGAGTCGATTGTGGCCTTACTGAGATTAGTGTTAATTCCAGTTGTTTCTACCGATGTTACAGGGGTTTTTCCATTTGTATGATTTAACTCGTAGTCTCAGTATTTATAGATTATTGTTGATACTGCCAAATTGCTCCTTTTAATCAAATTATCAATATTGTTGTTAGGTATAAATTAGCTACATCTTAACCATTGATCAGTTCTCTGAGCTTTGCTCCTAGTTCCAGTAGTAACGGGTTAGTAGATGTAACTGAAGTCAAGCTATAGGATTGGGTTAATCTGGTTCTTGCCCTGAGCTAGTAGTTTGTTCTTGCACTTAAGTACATACAACGGACATCAAGCAACTTTAGTACCCAGCATCTTCGTCGAGCCAGGGTATGAGCAGAAAACTGATAGGGTTTCACATATGGGCTCTCGATTTTCCAAGCTACAAAGTCCATAGAGGAACAAGTTGTAAACCATGTTCTTACTTCCTAGAAAACTGAATGCAGGGAATACAAGCACGATTCCTTGCCATTTAAAATGTCATAACTATTGACACAGTGGGTTTAACTCTGAGAATTCATCATCTTTCACCTCCGGTTTGTGCTGATAGTTAATGAGGGATCCGTCTAAGTAGGAGCAGAGCAGGAGAAAGCAGCGAAAGCTGGACACAAAGGCTTGGACAAACTTTTAATGGCAGCATCAGTTTACAGTTTCATCTCCCTGTACGTTTTAGTTCTGCAGAGGCCAGAGTGCATCATGAGTTACTCCCTCCATCGCATCCCACTCGAAGGGCAATTATCTCTTTTAGATTCTTCCACTCTTAAGGGGGAAAATTAACCTTTTAGGTCACCTCATCTGACAATATTATACTTGCTTTCTGTATGATTTTTTAGATGTTTAGTGGTGTTTATGGAAATTAAACCGCACACTAAAATTTGCACGTAGAGTCGGAGTTTTATCTTTAGATGAAGCGGAGTTAGTAGGAGAAAATTTATAATGGTCTCGGGCCACTTTGTGTAAACCTCTCCAAATTGATGTCTTGGGTAGGGTGGAAATCGGAACGGAATTTTCAATTTTCGCGGCCAGGCAAAGTGTTTAGTTGCAGTTAAGGGCTGCGGGGGAATAGAATGGGTCTCTTGATCTGAAAATTTTCGATTTTGGAACGATTATTTTTTTTCCAATTTTCGATTTTTTCGATACTTTTCGGATCGAAATTGAAATTAGATTTAAAATTATCAGAATTTTCAATTTTCAATCCGAAAAATTTTCGATTTATTTCCGAACATATTCTGATTTATTTCCAAAAAATTTCCAATTTATTTTAAAAATATTTCGATTTATTTCCGAAAACTTTTCAGTTTATTTCTAGAAAATTTTCAACTCATTTCCAAAAAAGAATCCAATTTATTTTTAAATATTTTGAAAGATAATCTTGATTTAAAAGTATTTAATTTATCGAAGGATGTAAATGCGAATCATTGTAATTGAGTAGCATAAACTACGTATTATCATGTCATAGAATAAGGATCATTTGTTTAAAGAAAAAATATTTCGGAATTTTTTGAAAATTCTAAAATTTTGGAATTTGAAAATTTCGAAATTTTGATACTTTTTGAAATTTTCGAAAATCGGAATCAATTTTTACATTCCGGAATTTTCGGAACGGAGATCGGAAACTAATTTAGATTTTCGAAAAATTTCGGAAATTTTCCAAAAATGTTATTTCCAATTCATTCCGTCCGATATCCAGTGGCGGAGGCAGGGGGAGCCGGAGGCAGCGGCCGCTCCCCCCACGCCGGAAAATCCTTCAGTAGTAGTAGTCTTCGGAGGTCGGAAAGTTTGCTCCCGCTCCCGCTCCCCATCCATGGCCGAAGAGTGTATCAATTCAGGTAAAAAAGATGATGTCCAGGTTTTGTTTTTTTTTTTTAAATAAATCAAAACGACGTCGTTTTGATAAGTTTAGGAAAAAACAAAAAACAAAAAACTTGGAAAGAACTCCGTATGTTTATGTTTTAGGGT
>JAOWAN010000005.1:12525504-12540210 GCA_028566635.1 Lobelia cardinalis | reverse complement strand
GAATCCAAATCGGAATTAGAACCACTATCAAAAGTTAAATGTGTGATTGAGTTAGAAGTGTACATTATAGTAAATCTAAAAAATTGTACAGACCCAAGAGCATACCTAACTCCAGAAGCAATCTCAGCCTTTATAGAGTTGAGGATTTTCTAAGAGAGCTTGGGATAAAAGGTGTAACTCGAAAAAAAAAAAGAAAAAAAAGAAACAGAGATTAGAACTAACACTACCTTTCTCAGCAAAAAGGAAGCCATGAAAGAAAAGAATTCTAAGAGAGCTGCATTAACCAATCACCCCCAGGCTGCAGACTCCATCTTTGTAAATGTATTAACTCAATGTGTGTGTGTGCACGTTGCCGATAAAAGTTGAGAACATGGATGAATAATTAGTACATGAATGACATAGTAAAGAAACAATTTTTACATATAATATTCAAGAGATTCTTGATATTCCAAAAAAGAGAGATGCTTGAACTTCTACTTCTATTAGAAGAACAAATTAGTCTAGTATATTAGTTTAATTTGTTTGTTCTAATACATTAGCCTAGTGTTTATTCTAGTGTATATGAGAAGTGTATTAATCTATGGTATTGATTTATATATATATATTGAAAGGTATTAAACAATTAGTATAGATAATTAATACTAAAATCTTTACACATTCATCAAGTATTAGTAATCTTGGCAAATTATATGGAGCACCCGGGTGCTCCTTGTTAGGAGCACCTTGGGACATAATATTCATTTTATTACGTTATTTGTTCATTTGTTATAACTAAATATTCAATTTACTGTTTTTATTATTATTGTTGATTTTAAATAACAACGATAAAAATGAACATTTAATTTTAGAAAATGAATAAAAAACGTAATAAAATAAATATTTTGTCTCAGGTGTTCCTTACTAGGAACACCATGGTGCTCTATAGGGCTGAGCAAAAAAAATGTAAAACCGAACCAACCGAACCAAACCGACCAAACCGAACGAAAAAAAACCGAACCATGAACACCCCTAGTGCTCTATATACCAACTGAGTAATCTTATATTAGTTATCTAGAGATCTTCTAGAATTTAACCTAATATTTAAATACCTAGTTGTAGAACATGAAGAGACAAACTAATTAAATATGAAATCAACCACAAAGTCCAATTAATCTAAAAATGTTGACGTGTCAATCCTAAAGCCATTTTCACCAATTTTAAATATCTACAAAGTAGGATTATTGAAAATATCACTATAGGTATCATAATGCATATATCTACTTTGGACCCAACTTTTAAATTGAAATTGTAAGTTTGGAGCCTAAATGATGATGTTTGAAACCTAATAGTGCGATAGCAAAAGTATATAATCCAGATCTGACCCATATTAAGATTGTAAGTTGTAAATAACCATTCTAAAATCGAATGATTTAGTTGGATGACATAATACAAAGACATATAGTTTGGAGTCCCTTCTTTCAAAACATTAAAATTAATTTTTTTGGGTTCAACTTAAATATACTTTAAAGGAAAATTTAATTAATCTTAAGAATTTATAAAATCTTTCATTAATATTTGTTTGATACTATAAAATATTAAGACACTGTCCCACATTGAAAATAAATTAGTCACACAATCACTTAATAAAAATTTTGGACTACTTCGCTCTTGGCCAATTTATTTTGAGATGAAACCCGAGAGCAGACTCTACACGTATGTCCTTCCTTAATATCCCATATTGGAAATAAACTAGCCGCTAAATACGACTTTTACATAAAATAGTTAAAATTTTAAAAATATATAATAAATCTATATAAAATATTAATTAATAATGGATTGTATATATTTTTCTCTAAAAAAAGACATATTTTTCGAGTGCATGGGGATGATAATATTTCATGTGTATTTATTAAGAAAAATGAAAAAGAAAACAGTAAAAAGGAAAAGAAAAGAAAAGACATCATTTTACTCGCCTCTCAGCAGTATATATATGGAAATTATATGAAGCACCTCGGTACTCATAGCAAGGAGCATCCGAGACATAATATTCATTTTAATACGTTGTTTGTTTATTTTTTATAACTAAATATTCATTTTACTGTTCTTATTGTTATTGTTGATTTTCAGTAATAACGATAAAAATAAATATTTAATTTTAGAAAATGAACAAACAACATCATAAAATGAAGTGCTCCGTGGGAGTAGGGGTGATCATGATTTAGTTTGGTTCGGTTTTGATCACTTTTGATCAAAACCGCAATCAAACCAAAAATTCGGTTTTATTATTTTTCAAAATCGAAACCAACCCGAGAACATGAAAAACCGATTCTTCGATTTTATATTTTTTCGGTTCGATTTTTATAAACTTTCGGTTTTCAAAAGAAATTATGTAATTTTCAAATTTTAATTGGTGATAGAACAAATACATAGAGTAGAGATTTTCAATCACAAAGAAGAAAAATTTTACGATTCAATTTACAAAATTTAGTTGAACATATTCTCTATTATGGAAGTTGACAGAGAAAAAATCAAAAATAAAAAGAAAAGAGTGAAAATTTGTATAAATACAATACTCAATATTATAAAATATAAATGCATCGATAATATAAGTCTATATAAATAACTAGCTAAGTTTAAAGAATTAAATATATAGTAGCAGTATTATTTCGGTTCGATTTGAAAAGTGTAATATTATGACTTAACCGCAATCAAATTAATATTTTCGGTTTTGATAATACTAAAAACCAAAGCCAAACCAATATATTGGTTCAATTTTTTTCCGATTGATTTTATCGGTTTGGTTCAATTGATTCTGTTTTAATTTTTATTTTTTCTGCTCGGTCCTACTTGGGAGCACCTGGTTTGCTCCATATACCATCTGGTATATATATATGCCTTGACTTGCAAAGTTTGCAGCATTCTCACCTCAGAAACATTTCTCCTCTTTTCCCTTCCCAAATTCAAAATGAAATTGAGAGAAAATGGCCTTGTATCATCAGGTTCTTCCCCCATCTCTCTCTCCTCCCGATTTCTATGTGTTTCTATGTTGATTTCTACACCTAAAAATAAAATAATCTGCCATAGTTATTGATCAAGGAACATGCCGTATTCAGTTGAAAATTACCCGATTAATCAAAAAATTTAATCAGTCGAAATAATGCCGAAAAAAAAATGAAGAACGCCGATGTTTTTCTTTTCAAATATTATTTTTGTCTTAACTACATTAAAACGTGTTTGCCTAGTGCAATGTTGCTACCAATTTCTTCTCGGTTCACTCTCATAGTTTGTGAATTTATTCAAGGACTTGCTCTTGATGTTTGGCTGAACTGGTTGTGTTTCCACATTAATCAGCTCCTATGGCTGCATTTGGCCTTGGGAAAATAATTAATCTAAGAAATAATGTTTAATTCAGAGGGATGTGAATGGTTAATTTTCCTAGATTCTGTAAATTCATGCCTTTTAAGTGATATATATTTTGGGAGCTGGACTGGACATGTCGTAGGTGTGCTTTAAATAATTTGCAACTGTTTTAAACTTCTTTTGTGGAGAGATGAAACCCTGGTGCACCCTTGATATAATATTAGTTTGGGTGTTATTTTTTTTTCTCAACGGTAAACTATAAACTTGTTTTGTGGAAGTATAAAACCCCTGGTACTCCCTTGATATGATATTAGGTTGTGTATTATTTTTTATTCTCAATGGCAAACTGTCTCATGCATTATTGATATATATATGAGTTTGGATTGGTGCTGACAAACTTAAATGTTTTTCACGTGTTACAATAGCATATAATCTGAAGATATTTCTCTTAACTTGACTTGTACACCATGCAAATAAGTTCATGGTAAATGGTTGTTATTTGACATGTACTGATATTCATCAGGATTAATGAAAATTTCATGCTCCATTTCTCTTCTATCGCTTTACTTGTTGAAAACATGCACAACAACTTACCGGTAGAAGTTTTTGCTGGACCAATGAGAACCTTTCCACTTGGCATCACTTATTACCATCTTTTGTTTTTTCGTATTCTTATTATTCTTCCTTAATTTGCGTCATTGAAGGTTGATATTAACCCATCTACATTTTAGCATTGGCATTTTGAATACTATCAGTAAAATCTTTCTGAAAATGGTTAATTGGAAAGCAAATCCTACTAATTAGTAAATTTCTGATAGCATATGAACGCGTCATTATTTCAAATTTGCACATCTATTTAAGCTGATCCAGAATTGAGCTTTGGGTTTTAATATGGTGTGGTTGTGTTAAAGGATTGTTTATCAAGTCATATGCATTGCACATTTGGTTCCAGCATTTTAGTAAGCTTATATGTTCGGGAAATTATCAATGCTACTTTACATAATTTGACATTTTTACCTGTTTTCTATTTCAATGATCATCATGATAGATGTTTTTGTAAACTTTATTATGTTTTAGGTATAATTAATGTATAATGCTTATCTATTTTCTATTTCTTTTGGTTTCAGGACTCGTAATACTATTCTCTGGTTGCCAGAGCTACTACACCACGGGATTATGCCACTGAGTAGTTTGATCAGCTTATTCTCTAGAGTTGTCTGTAAATTTGGAGCACATTGTCAAGAAACATTTTATTTGTGTGTGTGTGTGTGTTTGGGGCTTGTATTTCTGTAAACAATGCAAAATTCTAGTATTAGTACATTGATTTTCAAAATTTAGTGTCAATCGGATGATCTGCATTAAGTTGAGACTTGCCTTCAGTTACTCCGCTTTCTTTCTTCTCGTTTTTGGTCTCTAAATTTCTATTGCACTTTGTGGGAAACTCGTAAATCTTATTTTGTTATACGTTGCAAAAAGGAAAAGATTTGTGTTCTTTAATCTTTGTGTGATCTGGTTGGAAGCCTTCTGGACACTCTTTTCTATCAAATATGGAGAACTTAGCACAGCTGGAAGCCTTGTGCGAAAGGCTTTACACATCTCAGGACTCTGCCGAACGAGCTCATGCAGAGAATAGTCTAAAATGCTTCTCTAGTAACAGCAACTATATTTCACAATGTCAATACATTCTGGATAAAGCGACGACTCCGTATGCTCTGATGCTGGCTAGTTCGAGCTTGTTGAAGCAAGTAACAGAGCAGCGTCTCTCGTCACAGCTCCAGCTTGATATTCGTAATGTTCCTGTTATCTACTTAGCTTGCATATTATGCATACACACGTGCACCCACCACCCACCACCCACCCACATATAGTTGGTCGCACAAGATATTCATAATTTTCCTGCGTATACATTGTCATTATATTCTTTCATCAACTGCTTATCTCATAGAAGGTCATCTTCTTATATTACTACTTTGTCAGGTTCTTACTGCAGAGTTCCTCTGCTATAGAGATTCATATGCACTATAATTTGTTATAGAATATTTTTGAAAAATTTAAATTGATTATCTAACCTTTTTGAAGGGAACTATCTGATAAGCTATCTAGCAACTAGAGGACCTGAGTTGGAGTCTTTTGTAATTGGAGCTCTGATTCAACTCTTCTGCCGAGTGACAAAGTTTGGGTGGTTTGATGATGATAACTTCCGAGAGGTGGTGAAAGAGTCCACGAGCTTCTTAAGTCAGGTTTAATCACTTTTCATTTGTACAAATAAAGAACCATTTTTCACAGAATCGTACTTAATGTTTACAACTTTGGCATCAAGTTCAAGTGGTAAATGGAATGCATATACCTTTTTTCTCGTAGATGATAAAATTCGGGGAGCCAGAAAGCTAGCTTCCACTAGTTTTTCAGGCTATCTAATTTCCTCACTTCTGTTAGTAAATCAAAATTTATAGTTTTATCTTATTAGACAAGAAAGCACATACAGATTGCTCCCTTGATGTTAGCTTCTGTCATGTAGGCATGAATTTTGATCATGGCTAGTTATGGGAAGTGTCGGATGGAGCTTCACTTTTACCTTCATGCTTGCTTTTGTTGCAACATTGCTTGTTTGAAATCTGTTTTCATATTCTAACAGCTTAACTATTCTAGTATTTCTGTTTTCCTTGAGTAGGATTTTGTATTTAATATTTTTGTCATTTCAGTGTTTTGTATATATAAGCTTCTAACACTGGAAGCTTGTATAATGGTCCACTATAATTGGTTTGATTCTGATCAAGTATCCTGCTTTTATTATTGCTTTGATTTCATAAGAGTAAGCAGACAGATTACTGACAGAGATTTTACGATGTTCTCAACTTGGTTTTGCTTTGATCTATTTATTATCCTGCCTGAATTTCGCGTCTGGGAAAGGTGGAAGCAGATGTTATGATCATCCGGATGTCTGGCAGATGACATGTGAACCACTTTCAAGCTTCAACTGGCTGAATGCCTCGTTAATTTGCTACTGCCTCCGTCCCTAAATGAGTGTCCTGGTTTGACCTTTTACTAATTTTCAACCAAAATTTTATGAGAATTTACTTCTTGTTGCCATATTATAGAAAATGTTAAGATAGTTTACTCAATAATCTTGCACACCAAATTTTAAATCTAAAACACAATAAATGTATGCTAAAAAATTAATTCAATGATAAATTATGTTAACTTTTAAAAAACGAAACAAGACACAGATTTAGGGCCGAGGGGTGTAATTTTATTCCACATCTTCTCCTCAACTACTAGTCATAGCACCTTATCATAAACAGGCCACTGTTGCATTCTTATTAAGCCAACTAACATAATGTTAATGCAAATGGTCAACTTCCAATACCTGGTTTCATGATATCCTGAGGTGGTGCCGAAAAATCCTTAATGAATGGGGCAGAATGTTTCCAGTGTGTAGAAGCTAGTGTTGGAGCTATGTTTGAAGAGAGTGAGTGAGCTTTACATTAACATTATGTGAGTTTAGTATAGTCAAATCCCACTTTCGTCATCTCCTCTTTTACTTCTGAGATTTGTGTGTGTGTGTGTGTGTGTTGAAAGGGGGTTGGGGTGGGGGTCTCTGACATATCCTTGTCTAGAACATTTGCATGCCCAAATAATCTATTTCTAGTCCTTAATTTTATTATATGCTGCATATTTGTTCACAATGAGAGAAGGAAAAAAAAAAAAAAAAATCAAAAAGTGGTTCGTTGTCAGCCGGGTAGATAGTATATGCACATGTTAGATCTTGAAGATGCTGGTGTCATCTATCGAAGCAACTTATCACTTTTCATCTTTACATAGGATTTAACGCCACATAGTGTCTGAACAGAACATTTCGTCTACTTTGATGCTGTATCTTATGATATGTGTTTTTTTTATTTATATAATGTCTTGGGAGATATTTTGGTTTGAGAGAATTTTTATTTAACTTTTCACAATGCCATAGCTGACGACAAGTTACTGGAAATAATGCCTAAATAGGCTTGAATTTATGCCTTTAGTGAAGCTTGAATGCCCTACCTTTCCCATGGGAGAAGTGAGTCAGTACCGGTGGAGCTAGAGCTCTTTGGTATCTAGGGGGATTGTGAAACACTGTATTATTAGGTACTTTTCGCATTATAAATACCATTTCGTTGTTGTAATTAGGCTGATTTCTGTGGACCTAATATTCGTTCTGTAGCACTTTGTGTGGTTGCAAATAGCGGCAACCCCTCTAATGAGTTTCGGATCTCAATATTTTCTTGCTGGATATCCTTAGTGTTAAATCTCATGCTGCATCAGCACTCTGAATTGAGTGCCATGTGTATACCCAAACAATAGAAGAGTGGAGGCAGTTCTCCTTCTACAGGCAGATTTGTAATAGTGAAAACAGTGTTAGTATCGGAAGGAAATGAATCTCTACATTTAATGCATGGTTATCTGGTTAATAACACAGTGCTTACAGGATTTAGGGTGGGAAAGGGGTTCACATTTTTAAAGGCTCTTACTCTGTCTTTCCCCTCCAAACCTCCTATCCCCCCATTTTATCTTTTTGTAGGTTTTGTTTCTTTTTCCCATGTGGGACAGATGAATCTCTTCTGGTGTAATGCATATTTGGATTTAAGTAAAAAAATAGGGTTTATGACAAAGGAATAAAACTTATGCACAAATGGTAGGAACTGGGGAGGAAGGAAGAGTTTGTATACATAATAATATGTATTCAATGAAATTGAAGGGGTGGGAGAAATGGCATAAGCACTTTACTCACCCAAGGGGACATACTTGTTTATGAAAATGTTGAATTTTACTGCCTTACATAAGAGCATGTTGCAAGAAATCACATGGGTTGATGCTTCTCCTTTAAGATATATGGTCTTTATTTAGGTTAAGAAGCATTTTCCAGAATTTGTTTTTCACTTGACATAGTCGTACGTAAGTCACAACAGGACTTTAGTAACAATGTTTCTCATCCATTGGAGCAAATTCGTAAGAGAGCTGCTTCTACCTGAATTATCGGGTATTATGGTTTATGAAAAACTGATCATATGATGCCCATACTTGAAATGTTTAGGGTTGTAGTCTTGTAGATGTAATGTGAAATGTATTGATTTAGGCTACCTGCTATATGTTTTTTTTGGACTTTTAGCTTCTTCACATAGAAAATTGTTGTCCAAGAACTGTCTATAAAGCATTGCTAAACTAAATCTTTTCACACCTTAAAGTGTTAGAAAAAGATTTTCCTTAACCTACTTTATTTCTTTTTTTCGTTCCTGCAATAGTTAGGTAAAGCAAAGTGAGTACTAACTTCGTTCAGACAAGTTCCATGACATGGATTTGAAAGGTTCTGCAGAACCACCCGCTCTCAAGGGGTTATTCTGTCCAAAAAAATTGAAGAATGCTATTGTTCATACTTTCAATGCTTGTGGTTGTTCCAGTTTCCATTTTCCAGCTGGCTTGCTCTCATGAGAGCAGAAATATAGATCACATTTATTAGCTTCCCTGATGAAAATCTCTAAAACAGCAGATGCTCATTTCCTTTTGTGAACTTTCTTCCTTGTTTATGATTTTTTTTTTCTGACTAGCTGGAACTGGTACTCTCAAATTTTCACGTCCTTGACGCATTCTTCTTTTTATTCAAGAATTCTGTTAGACATTTATCTGTCCCCCTTTCTAGTGTAAAGTAATTTATGCGTTTCAAAAAGTGGTAACTGTGTGTTCTTATATGTGTAACTCTGCTTAGTGTGTTTTTCCTGTTATATATACAGTTGTTGGTACTAACTTAAGGTCAATGTTTTGATGTCATAATCAATGCTCATGTTTCTCACTCTTTTTTGTCAGAGTACACAACATTACGCCATTGGTTTAAAGATATTGAAACAGCTTGTTTACGAAGTAAATGAGGTTAGTCTTGCTAAAGTGTTTGTACTGATTATAGTCACTAGTTTTTTTGTTTTGTTTTGTTTTTATTCCCCAGTAAGTGAAGATTTCATTGATACCAAAAAGAATTACCCATTTACAAGGTGTAATACCTCAGGAAAACAAAAAACTATGGCTAACTACTGCTATACTAGCTAACTTCCCTCCATTATCCTTTCACTTATTCCCCATTTTACAAGCAAGCCAATTTGTATAGCTTCTGCTGTACTTCCTATGTCCCCCATATATCTGCTATCTGGTGGATGCCCCTCATATCTATAACTTGTTGTTTGTCAAAATTTCATTTATTTCTTTCTGTCCAAATGATGTACATACAAACACTAAGCTATAATTTTCGCATAGTGTTTGGCAGGTCTTCTCCATCCCAGGCAGTGCTAGCTTTTCTTCTCAACTCAGTCCACTATGAACTCAGCCCATAATCCTCATTCCTCCTGCAAATTGTAGTCCACAAAGTCCTGCTATATGGACATTCAAAAAATAAGCGAGCTACTGTTTCTCTATTGTTCTGACACAGGACACATGTTTCATCAAAAGTCACTCCCTACTGAAAGAGTCTATCTTTAGTTAAGCCTTCTATTGCAGACCATCCATTGAATGAAAACACATTTTGGAATCTGCTTTTTGTACCAAATACTATTCCACCAATCTACTGCTGGTTGTTTCCTCCTAATTGTCTCCCAACAGCTCTTTACTGTAAGTTTCTCAGTTTTATTAGGAAGCCAAGCACCATGTCGGTCTCACTGATTTTGGGCATAAAATCTCCAATTGTGTTATCCTTGATATGCTTAACTGCAGTTGCATTCACTGGCCAAATCCATCTCCTTTGTTCAATTATACCAGCCACTTGAGCGTCTTCCACATTAGTGTCATACAACAACCTGCTACCATATCTGTTCATTAGAGGACTCATTGGGTGCCAGTTATCCCACCATAGACCAGTGTCTCCCATTACCAATCTCACACCTTATAAAAGACTGGGCTGTTGGTCTTAGCTTTAAAATTTTCCTCCATGTGCATGAACATTGAGGAGGGCACTTAAGTCTACAAAAATTCTTCCCTTTCAGCATATAAGTATGACACCATTTAATCCATAAGTTATCTTTTTTTGCACAAATGTCCTAGACATGCCTCATCATAAGAGCCTGATTCCATGTGCTAGCATCCTTCAAACCCTAACCCCCTCTTCTTTTAGCAAACACAATTGAGCCCATGCTATATTTGCTGTTCCTTTCCCAGTATTGTCTTGCAACATAAAATTTCTCAGGATTTTGTCTATATCCTTTAAAATTCGTTGAGGCAATATAAGGATACCACAACAATACATGCTAATACTACTAAGCACTGAGATTATTAACTGAACTCTTCCTGCATATGAGTGAGCAATCCATGCAATGATCTTCTCAATCCAGTTCTGGCAATCCTTGCTTAACATGGTTGAATTAAGAGGCTGTTAGGAATAATGGGTCAATATTGTACAGCATTTGTATTCTAGGGTGAATATCCACTCTCTAATATTCAAGAGGAATGAGGATTTTCCCGCTGAACACCTCCATTCTCTTGATTTTCTCTTGACGCACAGTAATTGCCAGTTGCATATCCGTTTTCCCCTCTGAGCCGAGGCCAATTTGTGAGAAAGTTGAATCGCATGCCCATCCAATTCATCTGCTTCCTCCATAGCTTTATTGACCTGTGATCGTGGTGAGATGCCTGCACCTCCCTGCCCCACAGTTTACTTATGCTCTGCCAGCGGCATCTCCCAGCTTTTCCTTGACAGATCAAGATCACTCATGTCTATTATTGATGCCCGCTGCGATGATCGTTGAACTTCCGTTCCGTTTCCTTCGTAGCAGCCCTAATTTTCTCCCTAATTACGGACTACCCTACAAATTCATTCGCCTACAACGATTGCGGGGTGCTCTCTGCCTATCCGATTGTCGAGGTCCCTCCATTTTGTTTCTTGTTGTTATAGCATAGATCTAGGTAGATGGAAAGTGTATGGATTGTGTAAAAGAATTTATGATACATATTGATGTATGATCATTGAATGCCTAATCTTGTGCCATGAATTTTATTCCCTTGTAAATCAAATATTCCATTGTTGATGATAAACTTAAGATGAGTTTTAAATTTTTTTGTAGTACTAGTTACCTGAATTAAAATGTTATGCAGCACTTTATTTGGAAAAGTGAAGATGGTATGCTTGTCATTCAGATAATCTTAACCATGGTTATAAGGTGTTCTCATCTGTGGTTGATTTGGGGGTATTTGGAGTACCTTATTCTGGTTTGCATCCTAGCACTTGGTTTACATAAATTCAGACCAGAAGATTGTTTCAGTCGTTGCAGGAATAAGATAAAGTCCTAATAAAGTTAACACTCTTGTTTTAATGTGTGACCAACTTACCCTTGTAGAGATAAGAGTAATGGTAGGAATGTAGGATGACAAAAATAGGATGCAAAAATTTGGGATACAAGACTATCATGGAATTGTTGATTGGTAATTACCTACTCCATCAGTTTCACAATAGATGACCTTTTAGACTTGTGCACAGATATTAAGAAATAATATATATTGACAAATTTACCCTTATTAAATAGTCCCTTTATTGATGATAAAAGAGGTAAATATCATTAATGATCATGTTGAGTTGGGAGAATAGTGGGAGAATAGCAGGGCAATATAGGAAAATAGAGGTTAAAAATGTCTAGAAATCCTAAAGGGACAACTATTTTGGAACATTTCTTTTTTAACTAAAAGTTCATCTATTATGGAGCATAGGGAGTAATGTTTAGTGTGGGACCTACATACTACATTATGGGCATTAGAAACAAAGAGGGTGCCGCTTTGTTCACCCACAATAATGCGGCGAGCAGGCGCAAGTGGGATGACCGGAACCCGAGATTGCCAAACCAGAGCTCCGATACCATGTTAAATTTCCTACTCATCTAAATGTTTAAGCTGTTAGAGAGGGGTCTCACAATGTATTTACGCTAAAATTGACATTGGTGAATTTATGGGTTTTAGATGAATTAGTGTTAAGAGGCTGATTAGTTGAATGTTTTATAATATGGATTATAGTAACTCAAACTAAGAGTAAATTGCCATTCTACCTAAAAATGAGGCAAAAATTGCCTTGCTGTTGGTGTGAAATTTTGAGTCTTTGAATACAGATTATTATTGCACTATTGCAGATGAATACCAAGAGTTTACTTGTATATGACATATATATAGCGTAGAAGTACTTAGCATATGCTTGCATGGTGAAGATTTTGTTCATTTTGTTACGTAAAAAAAGGGTTTTTATCGAACATGTTCACCGATGGAAGTTCATAATATTATGTATCAGCCAAACCCATTGCTGCCTCAGACATATCACCGCAGGGTGGCTTGTGCTTTCCGTGATCAATCACTTTTACAGATATTTCAGATATCCCTCACTGCTTTGTCACAACTTAAGAATGATGGTAATAAACTCTGTGGTCTCAGTTTACTGATTGCTTTTCAATGAAACATAGATATAATTATTTTAGTTTTTAACCCACATTTTATCTGTTAATGAATTCGCAGTTGAGTCAAAGTTACAAGAGTTGGCTCTTTCATTATCTCTTAGATGTCTATCATTTGATTTTTTGGGGACATCAGTTGATGAAAGTTCAGACGATTTTGGTACTGTTCAGGTGCATATTTCATGGCAATGAGATTGTTTTGCTTGCGATGCCCCTCGGATCCTTTTGCTGTTTCGTTTCCCTTTTATGGATTGACATTGGTGTGGGCATATAGGTTTCTTCATCCTGGAAATCAGTTTTTGAAGACTCCTCAACACTTCAGATGTTCTTTGATTACTATGCAATCACTAAGCCTCATGTCTCTAGGGAGGTTAGCAATCTATCTTTATATATCTATGCATGCAGTTGACTTTTTTTGAACTGATAAATATTTCCTTATTCTTTTATGATGGTGGCTAAAAAGTTAAATTTCGCTTGAAGCCATGGAATCTTATATACGACAAATTTTCTTCATTCCATTCGACAACTGTGTGCACTTAATATATATATATATATATATATGTATTTATATATTGTTAGAAACTGTTTTAATTATTTAGGGAAAGCTTGTGCATCAAGGTTATTTGTTTCCTTTTTTTCTATAGTTATGGTCAATTCCCCTGACTAGGTTAGTTTCCTTTTTTCGTATTTTGCAGTTATGATAAATCCCACTAATTAGGTTAGGCTGCTATTCTCGTGCGATTTGATTTTGTATCTCCTCCTATATATGTACTCAACATATACTTGTAAAAAGACATAGAAAAACTATCTCAAAACCAAATGGTATAAGAGCCTTGGTTGTGGCATCCGATTTATTCAGCCATGGTAGATTCTAGGAAAGAGACTTCTGGGTCAGAAGTTTTGAGGTTTCTATTCCTCAATTCTAATACCACTAATTATAGTGATAATTTTTCCCGCGTAATCATATATCACAAACTCGATGGCAATAATTTCTTGCAATGGTCCCAATCAGTTCTCATGGTCATTTGATGCCGAGGTAAATGGGGCTATATTACGGTGATATTCAACGACCCAATGCAGTTGATTCAATGTATGCTGCGCGAGAATCAAACAACTCCGTCGTAATGGCTTGGCTTATCAGTTCCATGGAGATTAGCGAACCTACCTGTTATTCAAAACTGCTAAGGCCATATGGGATGCTGCAAAAAAAAAAAAAAAAAAAATCTCAGATTTGGAGAATGCCACACAAATGAGATCAAAATTAAGCTCAAGGACATCTGCCAAAACTATTTAGAGGTGACTATTTATTATAATTCTCTGAAGATTTTGTGGCAAGAACTTGATATGTTTTACGAAACTGACGTGTGTGAAATTCAGGGCTCAGCTTGAGAAAGAAAGACTGTTTCTTTGGCAGGCCGGAATCGCGATTTGAATGAGGTTCTTGGAAGGATTTTGGGCAAGAAACTATTACCTGCCATTTGAGAAGGATTTGCCGAGGTTAGACGGGAGGAGAATTGACATCGTGTAATGTTGGGAGAGGCCAAAGAATCAAAACCAATGACGAGCAGTGGAGAACGTCCCATTGAGACTTCTGCTCTCTTCACCAAAGGGCAATTTAATCATAGGAATCGACGGGGTTGGGGGACCGGGCAGAATAGATCCGTTGAACGTCCTTGGTGCAATAACTGTAACAAAGATGGTCATGTCCGAGACAGTTGCACAACTACCCCAACCTGCAACTTAGCCGCTCAAGCTTCTGCTCTTAATGTTACATGTGAATCAAATACTTCTCCCTGGATTCTTGACCCTGGGGCTTCTGACCATATGACGTGTAACTCGTCCCTGCATCACTCATATTCCTCTAAAGTTCTCTTGTACTCATTTGTTTCGACTTTCCATAAAACATATGCTTCTATTTCCATCT
>JAOWAN010000005.1:12489656-12519645 GCA_028566635.1 Lobelia cardinalis | reverse complement strand
AAATCAAGGCAAGAAAATAGGTAGGGACTAACTCGATAAAAACTTAATAGGTTAGGGACCAAAAAGGGTGTTTTCCCAGAGCAGGACTGTTGGAAGCTATGTTAAGAACAATTAGCTTTGAGCACAGAATATGTCTTTTACTAATATAAACGATTTGCAGCGGAAGAAAGAAAGAAATTTACACAGTGATTATATTGTACTATTGATGCCAAATATAAGACACAGTTGAATAATAGAAGTAAATACAATGCCTAACAAACAGGATGAAGCCAGACACTTAGTTTAAGGGGGGCCAATTTACTATAATTTATTAGGGGGTAAAGTATTAATCTATAAATACAAGAGGGGGTATATAGAGAATTTTGAAAAGTCCGAGAGGGGGGGGGGGAGGGGCATGGCCTCCTTAGCCCTAATGTAGCTCCGTCCCTGCTAACAAAGAAGTATGGCTAACAACTAAGGCAATGTTAAGTAAATTAAGCAAGTAAACACGAACAAATGAACAAAGTGATTTTTAAGGTGGTTTAAAGCAACTGCCTTCTACAAACACCCCTTATTTTCCCCTTGACAAGTAAGGAAATAATCCATTATATCTTTCTTTCAAAGAACACAAGGATTATTCAAGAAGAACCCTAATTCATCTATCCTAGTTGGCTGCCCAACTATACTATAAATGCGTCGAATATGCTTCAAAAATGACTTCTGGATAAGTCTGAGTCTGACTGAAGCGGAGTTGAATGTCAAAGTATGAGTCTCAGTTAGCTGGTAAGACATTAACAGCTAACACTCTGATTATTTTAACTGCTAAGTGCTAACACTCAGATTCTGAATGATTGAGAGCTTTTGCAGTGTATGATTTCAAACTTGAAAGCTTGGTTGATTTCTGAGATGTTTATTTGACAATTGGTTTCCAACCAATTTATAAATCTCCAATGTAGTCATTCGTTGAGTCAGAAGAGTACTTTTGCCTTTTGACTTGTTTTGAAAACTGTCTTCGTTTGATTGGCTCAAGGGGTTCTGTTTGACCGATGACCAATTAGATCCGTCGTAAATGATTTCAGCGTGTGCTGATCTCGCATTGAACATGTTTTACACTAATCAGCATATTCTATTTATTTGTCTTGGGTGGTAAGCTTACCAGCCGAGGCATTATTCAAGGTCTTCAAAATGCAGCTTCCTTGAATGATGATTATAATACTTTTTACTTGTAAAACCATAATTATACATATAGGGGTTCATTGATTTAGACACACTAAGAAACTAATTAAATTTGAAAAGGATAATTCATAAGAGAAAGACTCTAGGACCAGCTATACTAGGAAATTTCCAAAATCTAGTTTGATTAGTGTAACCTGTCAATTGTCTTTCTCTGGTCTTTCTAGGGTTTGCTTGGACTGCATCATTCTCCCTTTGTTGGTGAAAATTCGACCTTGAGATTCGAGGCGCTGAAGTATGAGAATCCACTTGCATCGAACATGAGTCACGTCTTCATGTGAGGAGCTTGAACTGGACTCTGCCAGTTTCCTTTACATGCAGACAATGAGTAGAAAATCTGAAAATTTATGCATTCCTGGAACTTCATAACTTTGATCCTCTAATTAATAACATGACCATTGTAATATCCAAACATGATGACTTCCTACATTTACGTGAAACTTGTTAGGATTCATGCTCATAGGAGATATGCTAAAAAGAGTTAAGATGCCGTTGGACTACCTAATGCAACCCTCCAATTCTCTCCGGGCTCAGGACTGGCAATGAGAATGGTTGATTCCTTAGTATTGAATTGCTCTCCGTCCAAATGCACCACAAAACAGCAAACTGTCCACATTCATAGAGCAAAACAGCATCCTCATCCTTCCCAAACCCTCAAAGAAGGAAAGGAGCTACATGGGCAGGATAGATCCAAGCTTCTGCAACTACTCTGAATAATCTGCTCCGAAGAGACCGATCATCGCCACAGAGCAAAAAACAAATGATCATGAGATTCTGATGATTTCTTACTACTAAAAGAGGGAAAGCTAAATTCATCCTGACATATGCTGAGTGCGGTGCACTAAGGAGTGACATTGTGTAGGCTAGGGCTGTATCATCGTTTCCACCCGAAGGGATTAGTAACTATATAGGGTTACTGTGAGTGGAGAAGTTATGTAGATTAAATCAAGTGCTTGTCTTCATCAATAGAAACAATATTAAGAGTTGGCAAAATTCACTGCTCGATGGGGTACTAGAGTAAGGATGGTAGATATTGATGAGACAACTTGTTGCATACAAGATCCTTTTCTTTACCATAGACTAGTAGGTACGTGATTGTCTAAAATGATGTTGCAGTTAGCAGAGATTGTGAATATGGAGAGTTATGGTGATTGGATACGCTTAGTAGCAGAGTTTACTGTGAAATCGTTGCAGTCATGGCAGGTTCGTTTGACTTCATTTCACATTGATCAAATAAAAAATCCTCGCATGATTCTACAAGTAATTCCCTTCCCTTCAGTTTTTAACTTATCATGTCATCTTCAGTGGGCCAGCGGCAGCGTGTACTACCTTCTTGGGCTGTGGTCTAGATTGGTTTCATCTGTTCCATATCTGAAGTGCAATACACCAAACCTGCTGAATGAATATGTGCCAGAGATTATGGAACAGTTCATTATCTCCAAATTCAATTATCTTCAGGTTTCACACTGTTTCTGAGGTTCTGATCATTGAAACTCAAATCAACTCGATAGAAAGTATTAATAGTATTATTGGCTCATTTCAGGATAGTTTATCCGATGATCAGTCTGAGAATCCACTTGATACTCCAGAACTTCTTCAAGATCAGCTCGATTGCATTTCCTACCTTTCCAGGTTTCAGGTGGAGACTTGTAAATTGTTTTGTGTGAAAGATTCTTAATTTTTGGTGACAAAGGTCAAACTACTGCACAAAGAATAGTGCTCTCATGCAAGTTAGATGTTGGATTATCGTTTATATTTGCTATGCTTAAAAGGTTCCTTTGATTTTTTTGCCAGTGCGAGAGATGTACAATGCACATAATACAGACTACTACTCCTGTTTTGCAAAATTACGTGGTATGCTTTAATGGTTCAGCAAGATTGTCATATAGTTTATATTTGCTAAAAATCTCCTGGGCAATTTTGGGCTAACAAAAATTTACCCTGGTTTATACAGGATGCAGTGAAAATCAAGCCATTTAGGGATGACCATCAACTATTTTCCATTGAGACCAAACTTACTTGGGTAGTCCACATAATTGCAGCTATTGTTAAGTCAAAGCAACTGAGTGGTTTTAGGTAACTATACCAGCATTGGCACTGTGTGGCATCACTAGCATATTGTGTTTCTCATTCTGTTTGAGCTATTCTTTCTTTTCAGTGGAGATTCACAAGAGATACATGATGCAGAGCTTTCAGCACTTGTGTTCCGCTTAATAAATATCAGTGACTGTGTTTTACTAAATCAGGTAACAGATAGATAGGTATTCAGCCATTTATTTTCATAACTCTTAAGTCTCAGAGGAAAATATTAATTCATGGTTATTCCTAGCTAGTTAATAGCTAAAACTTAGTAACTGTTGACAATCTTTTTGAGGGGGGGGGGTGGTCTTCGTGAATGTGAGGTTCATCATGGGACATAACTGTAAGAGTTTTAGACTGCCCTCCTCATAGTTGATGATTTTATATGGCCACTGTTACATATGCTTCTACTGAACTTTACACTCCACTGCAAGTATTAAAATGAAACTACTTTGCTTGTGAAGTTGCTTAATTTACAGCAAAGTCTGCTCCAACTGAACTTTGGCACTTAACTGTCGTATTATAAAAAAACCTGTTTATGCTTGCAGCTGAGTAACCTGAGTTGCATCTCTTCTAACTGGAGCTCATTTAATATGGTTATTTGTATTCCTTTTACGATTGGGATTAAGGCTTTGTTTTCTAAGTGGAGTTCATTTGTATTTGTATTTATATTTACAACGAGGCGCAGTCTAGTGGTAAGACGCCTCCCCTGTTTCCAATAGGTCACGGGTTCGAGTCACGAAGGGGGTAGGTGGGGAACCACTAACAATCCTCTCAAAAAAAAAATTGTATTTATATTCCCTTTACATCAATGTCAGAGGTATATTGTTACTGCTATTTGTTTTCCGAACCGGTATTGGTAATAATACACAAGTGTTGGGTGACTATATTGCTCTGACACGATCTTTTCTTGGTAAATTGTCATTCCATTTCTTGTTAATTAGTTTTCATACATGGAAAGATTATTACTCCTTCCGTGCCAAAATAAGAGTCCCTTATTCCTTTTTGAGATGTCCCAAAACAAATATCCTCTTTCTTAACTTTCCTCTTTTGGATTCCCGAGATTGAATTGTAGCAACAATTTTATTTTTGGACACACGAGTAAACCCTTTGTATCCACTCATTAATGAAGTCAATTTTTTTCCTAAAACTATGTGCCAAGTAAAATGGATATTTTTTGGGGGATGGAGAGAGTAGCATTTTAGTCGGTTAATAGTCAAATAAGCTGCAAGGATCTTGCATTCCTGCTATGACGTATTATTGTCAAAGGGAACTTTTTTTTAATTGATACTGGTTAATCCTAGGAATGATGTGCAACAGCAACAACAACAACAACAACAAAACAACAAAGCCTTAATCCTGATCACTTGGGTGGCTACATGAACCCTTTTTTGCCATTCCACGTGAACCAATGTCAAGTCACCGTACATACCACAGTCTTTCACTTGGAATGATGTGTTGATGAAAAATAAACAGCATCTTGATCCATGATATATTTTTTTCATGTCATTGGGAGAAGCTATCTTTTCTCACTGTTAACAGGAACAGGTTTATAGTCACTGGATAACTATAGGATGTCCAATAGATAGTGAATTACTGGTATGATACTTCTAATCCAACTCCAGCGGCGAGTAAACCATTCAAAGCGCTTTTCATGTATTTCATCACAAAAAGCATATACATATTGATTTGATTTCTGGAAAATAAGCCACCTTAGTATATCTTCATTGGCAAAAATATCTGAATGCATCAAAGAAACCTGACCGAGTTGCATGAAAATTTGGACCCATGGTGAATACCTTTCCAACTTTAAGAATCCTTCAATAAAGGGGATATGCCTTATTGATTTATATGAGCTACAATCGTTTCAGAAGTAGATATTAGAATCTGCAGCACACATACTGATGTAGAGTGTTTTGGATCACTCATTGAAGAACACGGTATTAGTGTTGTAACTTGTAGGCTTATAGCTCTGAAAGTGTTCAAAAGCATTTGTCTTTTATCCTTCTTTAGTAGCAAAATTATCAACTCCTTACATAAATTTGGATCTTGGTCTTCACCTTTCATAGTGTTTCCAGAGTAAAATTATTTTTCATTTTTGTCGTGGGAAAACTTGCATCTAGAACTCTGTCATGAATCGACCCTTGGTACATGGCCTTTTCGAGGTGCTGATGGATTGAACTGATAGTGACCCGTGATGACATTGGAAGACGGACATGGTATAGTAGATTATGAAGAATTCTAAATGTCTCTCTGACCTGCTATTATCGTATTTCGCAATTCAGTTAACTAGTTTTCTTTGGAACTGGGTTCTTGGGTGCAAGTGTTTTTGCTAACGCTTCACTATCATGCATATTTCTTCTTCGGGTTGGAGGTTTAGTGATACAATTGAGGGGTTTGTGCAATATCTTCAAAGTTTAGGCCCTCAAGGTTAGCGTGAGAGAAGGGTGGTTTATATGATGATGAACTAAGTGAATTATAGTAGCTTGGGCATTAGACTATTGGGAAATTTGAAGAAATAGCTTCTATTGGGAATGTGACTACCAAATCTGAGATCTCACTTGCAAAGTTTGGATGGCAAACTATTGAGATCCACTTTAATTTGTTGAATATGACCATAGACAAACCAAGGAATCCCAACCAAAGGAAAATCAAAAGTTAATCTCAAATTATTATCTATCCAACTTAACAAATATATTAAGGGAATATATTGGCCTAATGGATGGTTTCTGTTATTGTGTTATGACTTTAACTAATATATCTTTGTATTCATAATAAAAAAAAAATAACTGACATAAGAACATAAAACAAATCAACCCTTAAAAGTATTGTAATTGCCCCGCTCATTTGGTTAGCTATTGCTTGCATGAAGATGTGGATGATACTTCTGACATTTGAGGATTCCAAGGCATCAGAAGGATTATAATATTTAGAGCATTTGACTTGAAAAACATTGGTTGAAGCATTTCAAGCAACATGACTACCTCTTACTCGGAAGTTACGTTGTTGGATATTGCTTTGACTCGAGCCCGCAAAAGTTCGGCCTTGTCTTTTGCTTATTGTCACAGTTGCTTGTGCCTGGGCATGCCTACATTGTCCAGGCAAAGAAAAAGAGGTTACAAGAAAGCATTAAAAGATCATTCCTGCAACCAGATAGTGGTTTGAAATGTGGCTTCATGTTGTTTCCTTATTGTTTTCCTCGCCAGCCATCTTATGTTAGTGTCGAATTTTCACTTGAATGGTGGAAAATTGTTCATATTCATAGCCAAGTAGTCGGAGGGGTATCTATCTTTATGGCAAGCTTGCGCCTGTAAATGATACATTTTAGTTGTATACATTACCATGAGTTGAGTCACTTTCTTGAGTTTTGAATTCTCCAAAGATGGTAAGTTTCAGCCTCACATCGAAACATGAGATGCGCTCTTTGATCGAACACAACTTATTTAGATTGAAGCAATTTTTTTCTCACTTCTATATATTTGCTGTCTATTTTCTGCACCATTTTCACAATGACTTGTTTTCCGCACTTTTCAGAGATTTAGAGAACTGAGCAAACAAAGACTTGATCGTGCAATTCTGATGTTTTTTCAAAATTTTATGAAGTCATATGTTGGAGGTCAGGCTATACAACCTTCGAAGGTAACCATGTTCGACTCGGGGAGGTGTAGAATGCAGGACATTTTGTGTTTACGTTTGAGCATTATGGGCTGTCTTCCGGTTTGTGATTCTTTTTAATTTTTCATAGCCACTGTTTGCACGATTGTCTGAGCTTATTGGACTCAATGATCAGCTGATATTGAATGTCATTGTGGGCAAAATCGCCACAAATCTTAAGTGCTATGCCGAGGTATCTGTTCATACTTTGTCCACAAGCAGTTGGTTTATTGGAATCAAGCTCATACAAGATTGCAATCATGTGCAGATCGAAGAAGTTATAAACCATACATTAACTCTCTTTCTGGAAATGGCATCTGGGTCAGTTTGTATTTGACTTGGTTTTGTTATAGTTATGCTCCAATTTCTTGTAGGTTTTTTCTAACATGATACTGGATGCAGACATATGACAGCGAAGCTGCTTTTGAAGTTGGATACCGTTCAATTGATAGTTTCCCATCACAATGTAACGGTTACTTGATATAAACATGCCTATCTTCATAATTTTTCAGTTTTTCTCTTTGGTGTTGACTTTATATGGATGCCCAGATTTTTTATTTTATAGTTTCATCTGGAATTGCAGCGGGACCACTTCCGTTTCTTGAAGAATTGCAACCGAAATAGGACGACCTTTTATTACATCATTGGACTGTTGATTTTCATGGATGACAGCCCTTTGAAATTTAGAGCTTCAATGGATCCTCTTCTTCAGGCATGTCATTACTTTTTGAAGACCATCTTAATCAATGATTTAGTTCGTTGGTGTAAATTGCCTCTTCAACCTCATATATTTCAGTCCATAATATACCTGTTGGCAGTCAGCTCATTATAACAAATGAAACAATTAAAGCAAACTATCTGGGTTTTTATACGATAAGCTTTTGTAAGGAGGGACTTGAGAGCTGCTTTGACTAATCTGGGTTTATAGGAATATTTGATGATTGCTCACGTCCTTAGTGCAAAGAATGATTACATGGTGTTGGCCAATTTGCAAATTGTGAACATATATCTACTAGCAATATCCGGGATTGATGTCTGGATTACTGAGGAAGAAAAAAGTGATTTTCCAGGATAAGTGATTTGATTTGAAAAATGATTGTGTTTATTTTTCCATCTCTCTTAAATTGCTTTTCTTTTTTCAGGTTTCTCAAAGATTGTAGAAACAAAAGAAGTCAACAATTAATCAATATATTATCCTAACATTAAATGGAAAATTTTATAGGAGAACTCTTAAGTATACGGAAGGCGGATGTGTGGTAGAACTAGAAAAGATAAGATCCATAACAAACTAATACTTGAGAAGGTAAAAATCACTGCAATAGTCAAATGAATGAGAGAAACTCATTTTAAGGTATTAGGACACATACAATGTAGGTCTCTAATACACCCATTAGGAAATGTTATAGTATCAATCTCCATAAAGCTAGGGGTAGGCGTAGACCAAAGTTAACATGAACATCCATAATATCGAAAGATATGAGGGACTATGGCCTATGTGATGACTTGGGATTGGATCGTTGTTGAATCGGGAAGAAGGATATGTAGCCGACCCCATGTGATCGGGACTAAGGCCGAGTTGAGTGCAGTATCCTGATTTTCATAACATCAACGCTTTTAACCACACTAATAGTTCTACTGTCATTATTCCCACCAAATTATTGAATCTTGAAGATTCGTGTTGTGGCATCTACTGAGGAAATGAAACGACCCTAATGCAGCAAAGCATGAGAGTAAGGTTAGGGTTCATTGTTGCTGATTGAGACACCTTTTGTGGAAACTAAGTGCACAGACAGAGAAGCACAGTTGAGGCGACCTAATCTGTGTCGGTGCCATACTGGAGGACTCGAAGAGTCCACGGATCAGTTTGCTGGAGGTTGCTTCTGCTTGTTCTGATATTGGGTATCAGATTTGAGGCACTTTCAGCGTATTTTTTGGTATATTAGGGTCTGCCCGACTTCTTTGTTGCTGGATATACTGGGTTTTGCTCGGGTGTATTTTCTTGGATTTGTCGCCGGAGTTGCTGGGTTGTGCTCATGCGGTAATTTAGTTTGTGCTTGACATTTCGGTTTTGTCAAATTTGATGGTTTTATTGCTGGGTTTTGCTCTTGTGGTATTTTAGTTTGTGTTTGGTCTTTCGATACTGCTGGATTTGCTAGCTTTTTGCTCCAGAGTCCACCAGTACAGGAGGTCTGAATTCAGGTTTGCATCTGTTTGCAGTTCTGTGGTGGAAGTTAGAGAAGCAGGATGCTCAAAGGTGCTTGGTGGTTCGGTCAGGAGAGAGATCTTCTGGTGCTTGGTATTTTAGACTTTTGGACGAGGAGTGAGGAAATCCGTGGTAAGGTCTATCTGAGGGGAAGCGAGAAAAGGAAAGGATTGGTGCCAGATACTGAAGAACTCCAGCATGGACAAGGGTTGGGGCAAGACAATTGGCAGGATATGATTTCGACGTAGGGGACGTGGTAGACGAAGTGCACTACTAGGTTGTTGCCAAGGGGATTTAATGATGGAGGAAGGAATAGTTTTGCAATCTCGTTATTGAAACTCAGAGTTGGAGGATTGGATTGTCATGTTCGCCGGATCGAAGAATTAGACATCCAGGTTACTATGAGGCTGTTTAGACATGTTGGTCAAGTCAGTGAATGTCGGAGAAGGACCGTTTTGGCAGGTTGGCTAATTCTGTGGATCCCTAGGGTGTGTACCGAAGAAGGGCTATTTAGCGGGTTGGTCAATCCAGTCTAGCACATAGTGTGTACCGGGTAACGGTGGTTTTGAAAAATTCATCAAGTCAGTCGATCCCGAAGTGTGAACTGGAGAAGGGTTGTTATGGCAGGTTGGTCCAATACAGGGAATCCCAGTTTGTTAGTAACAATGGTGGAAGATTGAATATGCTGGAAAAGGGTATTGATGGATAGAATGTGACTTGTGAGTCTACCAACGGGATTGTTGGTAGAGGAGGCGAATTTGGTGGGTTGATGAGATTGTTGCTACGGATTATCTCCTATTTATTTTGTTTTCAAATTGGTATCTTTAAGCTAGAAATTTTTTCTTGTATCTATTTCATTCGTAATAATGGGGCATGACTGTTCCAGCTTAGAGGGAGTGTTATGAGATTTAGTTGACTTTGTAACGAGATGGAAATGATAAGTATCTATGCTCTATCTTGAGGGTGAGTGCTAGAGATATTAGGTATTACTATTATATGGTACTCACTCCGATCCAAAATAAGTGGCGTGTTTAAATTAGCAGTCTTACAACAGGATTTGACTTTATAATTGTCCCGGAGGAATAGTTTGGTTTTGGATCCATAAAAAATGTGGCTATAACCTCATTTTAGTTCCAAAAAGGTAACTTTCCAAAGTGGATACTTATTTTGAATCACCTCAAAATTTAATATAGGATGCCTATTTTGGAACAGAGGGAGTATTAGTTATACATGTAGCGATCTAGTGTTGGTCGTTTTACTTTAGGTTATGGCTTCTCATTCTTCAAGCTCTCTCGCTAGTTCTAAACCTTACAAATACTATTATACTCAAAAGCTTAATTCACATAAAATTGGAGTCAAGTTCTTTGCAAGTATTATAGAAGTTAGATCAAAACTGGAAAAGAAAATTTTAACTTTCCACTCCTGCTCAAGTCAACTAGGTTCTTCTAATTTGTGTGTGCACATATAACTATTAAAGAGTTCAATATTCTTCTAAGTAGGGTGAAATGAAAATAATTGGCAAGTAAATTGATTTGGAAAATTTTAAACAATATAGTAATTAAGTTGATGAAGAAAGGCATAGAATGAATCAGTTATTTATGTAAGTTTTAGTATTTTGCTTGGCAACTCTAAAATTAAGAGAAGAGAACAGATAAAATGGAAAAAAAGGAAGAAGAGCAGAGTATTGCAGTAGTGGAGCAGAGAAAGAACAAAAAGAAAAGAAGCCAATGGGACTGCTCAGATACTTACCGTTGTACTTCAAATTTAGCAAGGCACCAACCAGTAAGCAGTTAGTCTTGGAAAACAACTTACAGACCATGGGGTCCATAAGTCATTTTATTGGAAAATCGACTCATATTCCAGGGTTTTGGAAAACATTTTACATCAAGCCATTTTCCAAAATGTACCCAAACGTCGGAAAACGCGGAAAAACTTTCGGAAAAATATTTTCTGTGTAACAAAGGGAGCCTTAGACTAAGTCTTTTGATTGCTAGGAAGAATCGAAAAATCTAAAACATGCAGTCAGTCATCTACATAAAGTTGTGAGAAAATTAAGGCTGTGTAATTGTTGCGAAAACACACCAAATCTAAAACATAATGAGTTCAGAGGATGAAAACAATCTAAAGTATACATTCAAAGAAAAGACACGAAAATGAAGTGTGAAGACTTTCTTGAAAGGGCTATGTAATTACTATCAACAGCACTTGTGGATTAGGAAGTGTAATGCTTAAGGATGTTAAGATCAAGGAAATTGATATTAGTTGTTTAATTAGTAAGCGTTTGTTACTCACGACCCTGACTATTGAAGTAGTCTGCCATACCCACTGGTTACATGCCACTCTGCCATTTTTTCTTAATGCTTTGAATATATGACAGTAGTTTAACCCAAACCGATGCTTTTGCAGTTCTCCCGTTGAATGCATTGGACAACTGGAGATCCTACAAAGCGCTTAAATTCTAGGTAGATGAACTATGAGAAAATACGAC
Organism: Lobelia cardinalis; assembly: GCA_028566635.1. Taxonomy (NCBI): domain Eukaryota; kingdom Viridiplantae; phylum Streptophyta; class Magnoliopsida; order Asterales; family Campanulaceae; genus Lobelia; species Lobelia cardinalis. The sequence continues at coordinate 12,508,009 of JAOWAN010000005.1, read as the reverse complement.
GTCAAAACTATCTCATGATGTGGACTAGAGAAATTTAGATGAAATATCACACTTTAGTTGCTCCATGTAGTTGAGTGGAGAAGTTTAAGCAACATTAGTTATCCGTTCAATAAGTAAATTTTTGGAACTTTTAGCTCAAAAAATCGTATTTTTTAGTTCACTTGGTTGGTTTAAAAAATAATGGTTTCCTCTCTCATACCTACTAATTTTATATACCCCTTTACCCACATTTTTATCCTATCAAACATCACATTAACCCCAACTACCACACTCTCTTTCTCTCTCCATATAAAATTTGAAGGGCAAAATGGATATAAACCAAAACTAGACCAAAAACCACGAAACCACAAAATTCATACAAATAAAACCAAAACAAACAAAAATCCATCCTACCAAACACACCCTAGATTTGGAGCAAGTCGATGAGAATATGGGAGAAGTAGTTAAGAGATTGGTTAATTGATGGTTCTTCTTTAATTTTCTATCAATTGAAAAAGATCTATTGCGGGATGATATGTAGGTTTCCTATTTCGATTTAAGTAAAAAATATGAGAAATTAGCAATGGGATTTTGAAGGCCTCTAAAGCAAGCACTACATCGCTTTATCTACACTTATATTTATAAGTAAAAAATATGAGAAATTAGCAATGGATCCTAGTGGTTTGCACGATTTGTAGGTTATTTAAGTTTTTATTTGAATAAGATCATATATGATATATAAAGGGATATATATATATATATATATATATAACCCTCCTTTTTTGCGAACTTGCGAACCACTATACACTTGACTCACAGTTAAAATTCATGGTTCATAGCTATAAAATTGATGGTTCACAGATATCAAATTCATGGTTCACATGTATCAAATTCATGGTTCACAATTATAGAATTCATGGTTCATAGTGGTTCGTAAGTTTGCAAATAAGAAGCGGTTCGCAATTGAACAACTTCATATATATATATATATATATATATATATATATATATAGCCGCTCAAATAAGAACCTAAATATCATAAAAACCAATCTCGATCGATAAATTAACAACAATATCAAATTTGGACACAATACCAAATTTGGACCGTATCCTGTGAATTATTCAAGACACAATGTCTACGGTTCCTACGATATTTAGGTTTCTATTGGAACGAGACCCTATATAGGTATATGTATATATATATATATATATATGTATGAAATTGTTCAAATGAAAACCTTAATTTTTGTTAGAACTTTGAGAACTAACTAATTTTTGTTGGATCTTAGTTAGTTCTCACGCTTCTCACAATATTTAGGTTCTCATTTAAATAAGACCCTAATATCATATATATAAATGTGTGTGTGCGCGCGCGCGTGCGCGCAAAGGTGGAGTTGCTATAAGACCAAATGGGGCCATACCCCCCACCCTCATCTTTGGAACTATTACACTTGCCTCCCTTGGATGAAAATCATAATATATATAATTATGTAATGCCCCCTCTTATTTTCAATTTATTCGTAGATATATTCTGTACATTGCAACTCTAATATGTATATATTAAAGTTAAAACTTAATTACCTCACATTATTTAATCAAATTATCTTTTCAAAATAATCAATTTACATTAGAAACACACGTTAAACATAAATTTTAATTTAATAAAAAAAAAATTAACTCGATCAGATTTGCACAATTTAACTGCCCCCTATATACTGAATCGTGGCTTCGCCACAGTGTGTGTGAAAGGATATAAAGGTGGTATAGGTGTATGTAAAAAGAGTAGGTGAGAGAGAAAAATAATGTTTTTAAACTTAACTCGTGAACACATTTTTTCTATGTTTTTCGAACTTTATTCGAAAAATGCCACGACTAAACGCAACCTAAGTTATATCTACTTTTAATCAGTAATGAAACGGTAGGGGAGGACTGATATTTCATTGCTCCATTAGCATATGGATGGTCGAAAATATCAAATCACAACTACCACTCTCTCTCTTTCTCTCTCCATCACTATCATGTAATTTTTTAAAATTTGAAGGGCAAAGTTGTAAAACTCCTACAAAACCAACACAAAATACAAACGAAAACAAAACGTATTAAAAAACTCCACATCCAAACGCAACTTTAATCTTTTCTGTAGAGATCCAGAATACCTTTTTTACGTAGGAATGGGAAGTGTTGATATATATACAATAGGAAGAGGCAGCAACATATATATATGTTTGTGTGTGTGTGCACATATTTTTGGGTGAATATATATATATATATATATATATATATGTAAATGATAAATACTATGTGCAACTTGAATGCGCAGGTCTGAAATTTCTTCTCCTTCTAAACCGATGGTTTTTCAAATGAAAATCTCTCGAATTAGTAAATTTTAAGTATTTGTTGATCTTATTTAATAGTTTGAAGCTCTAGTTTGTAGTAGTTCAACATTGGTTGTTATTTGTTCTTAACTATTCATTGTGATGTATGGGCTTGCACAAAGGTTCTTGGCAGTCTGGAATCAACTCCGGATGTTGCATTTCACGCGGACACTGTTAAACAAGCTTTAATTGGATTGATGCGGGATCTTAGAGGAATTGCAATGGCTACAAATAGGTAGTTATGTTCAGCATCTCTTTCTTTGAGTAGATATGCTGATACTTTTCTAATTCTATCAATGATTGGATTTCTGACTGCTTCCTCCTCCTCCCCATGTTTTATAGTTGTCGAACGTATAGTTTCCTCTTTGACTGGCTATATCCAGCACACATGCCACTTCTTCTGAAGTCAATTTCTCACTGGGCTGATACACCAGAGGTAAAGCTGCTTCATGTAATTCGAAAAGATTCTTAATTGAAGTTGTCACGATAGAAGTCCATGGTAGTATTATTGGTTTACATCTTTAATTCTTCTACTTCACATAAGCTTCATGTGGCTGCTCCTTTGTCCAGAAATTCTCATGGAACTAAGAGACCTTACTGTCATTCTGTGTACTTGGGAATGTGTATAACAATATGGTAACATAAAAATGCTAGTATCAGTGATAAAGTTGTATGAAGAGATTATTGCTGCCATCTGTAGCTGTCATTAACCGTAGATTGCATCACCCAATATATCGGATTGGTGTGTAATGTGTATTCTTTCCCTGTGTGACCAATCAATTCATTTGGAGGTATACAAATATCTTGATAAGCTTTTTTAAATCCGCTAACTTCCACGATAAGTGCGAGCATTATCTTCCTGTTTTCCCATTTTCTTATTTTTGTGGAGGTTCTTGCCTTTTAAGTAGTATGTAACCCGCTCCACTTGGTTAGGTTTACCAATAAACCAAAAGGATGGGTTGGAACATTCGTAACCGAACTGAGACATGATAAAACCAAACTGAACTGAACTACATAAGTTCAGTTTGGTTTCACGGTTTGGATACATTTTCAGTTTCCCTTAGTCTCTGATTTTCTGAATGAAATTTTAATATATAAAAGCATATTTTTGATAAAGAGTATCAAAATTGATAAAGTGATCTAACACATTCAATAGATTGAAGGGTACGAAAAAGATAATCGAAATAACAGTAAAAATTTGTACAAATTGAACGCCCAAGAAAAATGAAAAACAAATATACTATATGGATCTACAAAAATAAGAAATATACAGAAATCTTCACGTTGGATATATGGCAGAAACTGCAAATTCACAAAACGATGTATCTCAGAGAGATTTGAAGGGCACAATTACTAATCTATAGTATAAAAATCAGTTGCTTACTATTAATTGACAATAACCTTATGAATAGTACCACACCATTTCCAAAAAATCACCTCTCCCTCCTTTCCCCCTTCTCCCCCTCTCTCTCTCTCTCTCACACATACCAATACTCTCTTTCTCTTTTTTGACTATAATCTCTCTATATATCTAAAATTATTTTAGATTATTTTATATATTTAATTAAATGATTATTGTTTATTTTAAATTATAAATAACATATCATTTATTTACTTGTGAAAAATAATTATTTCATTTCTGGCTCCATTCCCTCAGGCACGGGCACACACTAGTAAGAGATATAGCCCATAGGGGATTGTTTGTTACCGAAAATACAACTATCAAATTGGATGCTGTTGTGATACACCATTTGATGTACAAAGATAGCCAGATCTTCAAAATGATGGATATTGGAACAGATCTTGCATGATACCATCAACATCCTTGGGATGAACACGAAAGAGGCCATAGGGATAGAAGCCAAATGATATCAGAGAAGCAAAATGGAGTAAGAGACGTGTCAATAAGATCGTAAGAGAGAGAAAGAGCAATTAAATATACATGACTGTAGTTATTGATCTTAATGCTTGGCTTGAAATAACTGCATGCAAAACATATTACTTGGGGATTGGTCTTTTCAGGTAACTCTTAAAACTGCTAAATTTGCTTCATTCTCACTGATATTTCCATCATATGGTACAGCTTACAACTCCGTTATTGAAATTTGTTGCTGAGTTCGTGCTGAACAAATCTAACCGTGTGACATTTGACACGTCATCTCCTAATGGCATACTGCTTTTCCGAGAAGTCAGTAAATTGATTGTTTCTTATGGAACAAGGATTTTGTCTCTTCCTAGTCCTGCAGATGTGTATAAGTTCAAGTACAAAGGAACATGGATATGTTTAACTATTCTTTCAAGAGGTACATATATAGCTTCTTATATCCTAGCATGATTAAGTCGGCCTCCGCTTTTATTTGCTTGATTTTATTAGCTCAGATGATGTACATCATTGTCCAAGGAAAAACATCTGTTCTCGTTGGACATAGTTACAGCATAAAGGAGTTACTTCAATTACTTATTGTCCAATTGAATTCATCTGTTCTTGTACAACCTTCTAAAATGTACATATTTAATGACCGTTCTTCTTTTCTCGGGTTATTGCACTCCTGAATGTTGATGTCCTCCCATTTGTTATCTCTAGAAATTTAAGTCTTGTTTATGCTTCTTTTTGTCTTTGAATCTATCTGTTACCAACTTGCACTGCGAAAAAGAAAAGTTGAAATGAAATAATTTTGAAAAGGAGAATAGAGTAATATCTGTGCATTTTTTCTCTGTTTGAATTGATTTCTAACTCTTTGTAAGCCCATTTACTTATCTCCAGAGATACAATGTCAACTAAGTAATATAAACACTGCTTAGCAGTTTGTGATGAGCTCCTCCTAATTTGGTATACTTACCATGTGACAGCACTGGGTGGTAAATATGTCAACTTTGGCGTGTTTGAAGTATATGGTGATAGAGCGCTTGTGGACGTTCTTGATATTGTTATGAAGATGGTATTGTCCATACCTTTGAATGACATACTGGCATATCGAAAGGTATTAATTATTATTATTATTATTATTATTGTTTATTTGGCCTGCAATTTATGTAAGAAACACCTATCATTTATAACAATTCCTCGGGGATTTGTTTCCATGCAAAAATATGATTGGAATTCATTGAAATCCTATCTCTTCTAACTAGCAGCAGATTAGGTCTATATGCCAGTTCAAACTAAATGCATATGGTCTGTTTCGTGACTTTCGTCAAAGGAATAAGTAATACATAGTTCTTTCGCCTTTGTAAATTATATTCTTTTAGTGAGAAATATGGAAGTATTCGTAAAGATATTCAAGAGAACCTCATGTTACTGGTTGAGAAATAATCTTTCTATTTTTTATTAGAATGTTGCTTCCGAAATTCTTACCGTATTCAATTCAACCTATTACTAAAGTATGATAAACTAGTTTGTGTGGGATCAATTATCAATCGAGGGAGTTTTGATGATGTTATCCGGTCGACCTACAGATTACTGGTTTTGTGCCACAAGTTAATTATGAATTCGTAATTTAAGACTGTAGGTTATGTCTCCTTTATTTTTGTTATCTCTCCTAAATATTTTTTCTGTTAGCTACAGCTCACAGCAGCCTACTTTACATTTCTGGAGATTCTGCTGAAATTTCATATTGCTTATGTATTGAGTATGGACTCAAGCTCGTTCATGTTTGTTGCTGGATCTTTGCAATCTGGTTTTCAGCTACTCGATGCAAATATACTGTCACAGGTTTGTTCTCCCACATTATGCTTTCAATGTTTTTGCTTCTTTATTGCTGTCCAATATTCTGACATGTGATTACGGATTTATAATCTGTTTAGGATAGTTTTTTGAGGAGAGTTAATGCAGTATTGTTTAGTTTCCATTTGTAACATTGACCATTATTCTTATGATAGTAATGCTAACATTAAAAATAAAAATCCTAAATGCTAGAAGGTGAATCTCCATTAAACATACTTTGCGTTTCCGTTTCAGTGTGCATCAGCCGTGGATAATTTGGCTACATTCTATTTCAATAATGTAATTGTTGAAGAGTCACCCTCTTCTCCAGCCTCTCTTAATCTTGCTCACAACGTATCAGATTGTGGTAGCATATTTTTTGGGGTGAGTTGGTTATTTCCGCTTCCATCTTTCCAATTTTTTTCTTGTGTTTTTAGAAAATCAGTGCTGGAAGAGAAACACACTGGGTTTAATTTACTGTCTTCTTGACCTTTCTTCTGTCTGAAAATTAATTCTGTATTCCATTTTTGTGGCACCCCAGAAAATATCATAAACCAAATACCTATTGTACCCATTTTAGTTCTGTGAGAATAAATGGAATGGATTCCACTGGTTTGACATCACTTGAGGCCAATTATGAGGATTTAAGGAAATGCTCATAGGGTCAAATACTTTCTTGAAACCCATGTTAAGTTAGTAGGGGACTATTTTTTTGAGATGGAAGGAGTATTATGTTTTTGTTTACTTATTCATTTTCTGATTTGATCATGGATATGAGGGCTTTCTTTTTGTTACTTTGCCAGATACTGAAAGCCCTTTTTGAGATTGTTCTGTTTGAAGATCGTGGCAACCAGTGGAGTCTTAGTCGACCAATGTTAAGTTTACTTCTACTAAGTGAACAGGTAATGAATTTTATCTGTGTAATGTTTTTTACGTCTGATCTAGACTTTTCTTCAAGTCTGGTATACATTTGATTTTTCTTTTCGCTTTACTCTATTTTACTCTCTCCCTATTTCTAATGATGATTTCGTTAGGAGAGTTTTAGAACACAGGTAGTTTAATTAAGTCAGATATCGGTGCAAATTTGAAGGATGCTTACGAATAAAATGTACTTTTTTGCCCAATTTGAAGAGTTCCTGTTCCTGTTTCAGGATATCCCAATTAGAGAGTACCTAAATAAATAAAGCGCATAGCTTTTATGATTTTTTAATTCTGTATCTACAGTATATTATTGGTAAAATGGTTATGATACAAATGGAGGTTTTTTCATAGTGATCACTTTCGATGCCAAAAAATCAAAAGTCTAACCTTTTTTTAATGGGAAGGTGGGAGTGCGTTTCATTGTTTTTATAAGTTTCATCAACAAGCTTAGATTACTTTTCTTAAAGTAGATGTCTATCTTATAAGGTGGTACTACATTCTCATTACTCATGTCTTCAACTAGGTGAAACACAAACATTCTATGGTTTCTTTATGGTGAAAACGATAGTTTCTAAATTATATGCAATATTGATGTTGAGCTTCAGCATGCTTTTATACTCCCTTTGAGCCCTAGATGAGTGTATTGTTTCAACATGCACATATTTATAGTCAAGCCATTTAACTCCACGAAAGGAAGGGAACTTGTGGACACAAGGCTTCATTTTCATCCCCAAAATGCAAAGTTTGAAATTAGACACGCTATTAGAATCATCCCAAAGAGGAATAATAGTCACTTATTTAGGATAGGAGGATGTAACCATAGCATTCTTGATATTCTGCACTTCATGGGGCTAACTTGCCTGCTGTTTATTGTCCAACTCATGGTAGTGTCTAGGGAAGTCCACACACCCGTTGATCTATTTCCAGTGGTTAGTTCTATTTCTGGATTGCTGATAGTGGATGGGGTTGAAAAATGAATCTTAGCTGATTGAACATATATCTTTTCATCAATTCAGATTATGGAATCAATGGATTGCGTCAAGAACAGTGTGCTGTGATATTGCTTGGGTAGATTCGAACAGAATGGTGTCATAGTGTTGGTGGAAGTTGGAACATGTGAAAGGAGGTAGCCACGGTGTTGATTTGTGCTTTGGAGATAAAAGCCCTTTAGGGATAGGCGGTGATGATGTGAACAACTTTTCACCTTGCATTGTAGATGGGTACGCAATGAAACTTGTTTGCGTCACAGAGTTCCCTTAATTGCAAGAATGATTAGTAGGCTTTAGATTATATGCTGGTAAGTCGAATCAATTGAAGCCTCTGACTATGCATTGTCCAACTTAGCCTACTCAACCCAAATCCGTTTCCTCAAGTGACATCTGAGAATGGTAGCCAAAATGAGGCAAAAGCTCAAAAAGAACAGTGGAACATTTCGTTGAAGCTTTTTCACCAATGTACAAGAGGCAATTCAAATTCACACGATCAGTCGTTTCACTAATAAGTGATCAAACAAATAACCGCTGAATGATGATCTTTGAAGCGATTTTAGAGTCCCAATATTCCTTTGAAGGCTTGGTTGAGTTTGTCCTGCTCAAGCCCAATCCAGGGTCGATGCGTGGCTACTGAAAGGTGGGAAAGATATATATCTAGTCCTGCAAAACAGGAGTTTTTCATTTAGACGTGGTTGGACTAATACATTTGATTCGAATTCGATATACACATATGTTAGTCTCAATTGCATTAAACAATATGACCACCCGGACAAACTCTGCTTGCATACTGTAGGCTGGATTTGAAAGTTAAACTAACTTGGCATAGTGATTTTTCTTCTTGTCTTGCATTTAAGACTTGGGGCTGCAGGAGCAGGATCAAAGTGGTTGGTAGGGGTTAAACTTGATTGAGCTTTCATTAATCATTCCTAATTTAGTGCGTTAAAGAAGAAAATCATCCAGACATGATCTAGGTAGATTCAAAGCTCAGATGACCGTGTGATTTACCCGTTTGACTTTAACCAAAACAACAAGGTTACCAGTTTGACTGTCTCGGCTGCTCCTGGTTGGGTAGCACTGCCTAAGATTAAACTAGATGTATGTGATGCTCACATAGCCTAGATATATCATATATCTCTTGAAACCCATCCCTATACTTATTTTGCGATTGTTATGCTCTAGTTTAAGAAGATGAAGAGGTTATTCAGTGTTCTCTGTATCATGGACTCTTCATCTCACCTGAATTACTGGTGGTCTGATACGACAATATACAGGCATGGTATTGGCAGTGAGACACCTACATGCTGTGTAAAGTCCTATATTTTGTGAGTCAGACACCCACACGTACACCGATACCTCACAATCCTAACCAAGTCCTCATCTGATGGATATTCTTTGGAGAACTTTATAAAGCAATTGAACCGAAGGATGAACTCGAAAACTTTGGCTCTTGCCCTAGTTAAATGCTGTTCATGAATCCAAAAAAAAATGGCCACTTTACTCTAGTCGTAAGAGTAAAATAATTGCCCATTCTAGTTGTGGTCTTCCCCCAACTATCAAGCTCAAAAAATAGTTATACCATTACAAGTTGTAACTGCTTAACATCTCATGCAATATTCTCTCTTTTGTCTCCCACTAGTTCTACGGTACATATCAGGGATATGATAGCAACTTTCTTGCATCAATCCTCTCGTTGATTAGGGTACTGAAAATCCTAATAAAATCTTATCACGGCTGGATTTCTTAGGAATCGCCCTTGATGGTGTTGAAATTAGATGTACCCATCTGAGCTTCACTTGAACTATAACTTCAACTCATGCTGTATCAACTGACGTGGTGATTAAATGTTGCAGATGTTCAGAGATCTGAAAGCTCATATTTTGGCTTCCCAAGTGAGTTTATCTGATTCTTGCTTGTCAATTTTGAATGTTTGTTTCATACATACATGAATATGTGCATGCCTACTAATACTAAACTCACATGTGGTGAGATGGTTCCTTAGTTTTATTTTGTCGGGCTAGTTGCCTTATGAACAATTAACTTCTAGGCCTGAGTCTCCTTATTCCTGTGTGTCCTAACTCCCTCAAATGCTCCTCCGTCATACTTCACATCACAGGTTTAAAATATGCCTCTACTATAGTAAAAATTTGTAAACATATGCCAACAAGGAGGAAAGATTGAGCACAAAGGGGAGAAATAGAAGAGAGAGTTTTGTATTATTCTATTTCATATAATGTAGATATAATTAGGTATTTATACCTTATACCTATACCTGCATACTACTCCATCCGTTCTCATGAAAGCGACATTTTCCCCTCACAACATGTCACCATCATACTCTAAAAATGAAACGAAGGGAGTAAATATTAAGGGAATTGTGCGCACACAATTCATTTTACAAGTATGTACGTTACACTCCCACTCGAGCTGGAGCATATATGTTGATTATGCCCAGCTTGTCACAAGTTTAATGCACTTACAGATTATCAAGTAAGTTTACTCTAGTAACACTAGCTGATGGTTCATCATCCTGTATTTTGGGTAGCAGTAGTGTCACCATAACTCCCATCGTGTCATTGTCATTTGTCTTATACTTACCAAGATTACCATAAACTTTGATGTCTGTTAGCGAAACTACGAGAGACTTACATTGTTTAGTTACATAATCTGACCCACTATCTCTTCTAATATGTTTGGATACTCCAGAATTGCATTTTGTACACGAACTTTGAAACCCTAGCTTGTCAATTAAAGTGCCAAACACAAAATTGACGAGCATAGTGACATTGAACCACAAAATTGACTTCTCCTGCGGCATGGGTAGGGAAAGCCAAAACCTCGTTGGAATGTTGCAAAAACCTTGCTGGAAACATCCACTCACCAAGCATTCAATCTTTATATCTTCCATTTATGTTTTTTACTTAATTAAATCCAATATATGTCTTGCACTACTTCATGATTCTGACATCATCATTGGGCATTGCGTCAACATCTCGAGGGACGAGTCAACGTGACTTCTTCTTGTTGGATATCAGTAAGATATGCTATAATATCATGGAAATGTATACCAAGAGGGGGGGGGGGGGGAGAGAGCTACTCTCTTTATTCCATGCAAAAAAGTCCATTCATGGATTCTTTTAGTCCAATTTGGTCGTACTTTGACCAAAACTATGTGCATATATACTAGTTTTCTTCTAAAAACATAGAAAATGCAATTCATAGTATTTCAATATACTTTTAAGGCTTAGCCGCATAGTTATTAAAGGTGAAAGGTGCACCGAGGCGCTAAAGACCTTTTGAGCCGTAGGCACAAGGCAAGGCGCGGGCTTCACAGAAGTGAGGTGCATATATTTAAACAACTGAAATTCAGTAACAAAGAAACGTTATACTTTGTGGAAGGGTCGGAAGAATTATACTTTGTCTGGATTGGGTCTATTACATCTTTTTGTTGAGATGTTAACAGCAGAGAAGGGTTTAAGTCCTTTATCAAATTACACTTTTGATAAAGGTAAAGTTTTGCAACCTTATCCTACAGCGTTTACTATGGTGATTGGCCCTTTAATTTCTATTGATGTGCCCTTTTTTGCCTCGTGCAGTCGGCAGATCAGCAGCAACGTCTTTCGCTGTGCTTTGAGAAACTTATGGCAGATGTTACCAGAAGCTTGGAGCCGAAGAATCGGGACAAGTTCACAAACAATCTGACGAGATTCAGAAATGAATTTCGCTCCAAATAATCAGAACGCTTTCAGAAAGCCAAGTACAAACTCACCCACAACTCCCTCCCCCTCCGCCCTTGGGGAATGGAAAAAAGGAACACCGGAGTGGAGAAGAAACGAACCAAAAGGAAGAATACGAGAGAAACACAAGTTGTAGGAAACTACTTAAATTTTGGGAATCTGGAAAACAGAAGTCCATTTTGAAGAAGTGCGATAATGCTGCCGATAGTATGTCCGAGTAATGAAAAAGTACCGGAGTGGAGGGAATGGCCAACTACATGCTGGTTGCTGTTTTTCTGTTGGCACCCATATATTTTGGGACTCCAGTAGCAATACTTTTTGGCACATGAATGTGATGACTGACTGCCCTAGAGAATTGAAACTTAACATTGATTGAACTCCATGATAAAATCTGAGAATTTTGTAACTTGAAAGTATAGGTGTTGATGAAGTGCATCTGTATCTTTGCCTCGACATGCATCAAGTGTCATTGCAATTTTGTATTCATACTAAGTTCTGTTAACGAGGATTGTAAGCACTGTTAAATTTTCAATCAATGAGGGATCCCGAACTTTGTCTCTTTCTCGCTATAACCTTGCTTCTCTCTCTCTCTCTCTCTCTCTCTCTCTCTCTCTCTCTCTCTCTCTCTCTCTCTCTCTCTCTCTTGCTTCTCTCTCTCTCTCATCATTTTTTCTTTTTCATTTTTCATTGCCTATAGTAAGGGTTTAGTATAATATCCGTTCAATAATTAATTATGGAACCTTAAGTATCGAAATTTACTAGCTTTTACTAGCTAAGGCTCAACTTTCAACATCAGCAGAACCAATAATTCTGCTCATGATCTAGCAAAATCAGATATGGACATTAATAAGTGATACAATTTTAAAGTACAGTGATTCATTTATTGCGATGTATCATTCTCAGATCACCTCCTGTGGTACCAAGTGCTCAAGGTTTAACACTTTAACAGAAAAACAACAACTAAGCTAGGGGGGGGGGGCATCCCCTTTGAGATCTTCTTCCATGAGCATTATGAGATCTGTGTTGGGGTTAGTCAACTGGATTGGACGAGGGGGCTGTCCTGGTTTGCTCCAAGCTTGGCTAGATAATCCGTGGGAGTCGTCATCAATGTGTTCAATCAGGTTCTTTGCCTCCAACGGATCTGATTCCACAAAGACAGAGCCATTGTAAATCCCCAACCATAATCTGACTTCTAAGAACAGGTTTAGTTCAAGCCACTCAAGTAAGGAAAGATTTCCTTGAAGATTACAATTAGAGCCCAACAGTTTACCCCAAACATTAGAAGCTTTAGGGCATTTCCTGAATAAGTGATCAGCATCTTTTGGGAATAAGGAACATCTAGGGCAGAGGCTGGAATTTCCAAGATTTTTAGTGAATCTCAAGGAATTAGTCATGATACTATTGTGGCAAATTTTCCATAGTCCTGTGATTTTGGTAAATTTAAAATTAAATCAATTTTAACCTAGTCCTATGTTTCACACTTTAATCGATTGAAGAAATTAAAGTTTGTTGGAGGAAAAGGTTAATGGTACGCATGGAATAAATTGCACCACCTGCATCAACATGTTAAAATAGGGGATCATATTTCTTTTGGGCAAATTGTGAGGAAATGGTCTTTGCACTGAACAAATATTTGAAGAAAAGTCCTTAAATTTAATACTCCTCAATTTTGGTCACTCTACTGAAAAAATTAAGTGCAATTGGTCATAAACTCTAATTTCGGTTCAATTAAATTTGAAATATAAATATCCAGGCATGACACTTACCGAATGACGGGCAAAAAATATCAGGGTTTCCTCATTTTTTTCGTAATTTTTTGTATTCTTCTTGTATAAAATGGAGAAAAAAAATCAAATTGACGGAGGAAGTGAGTGAATTTGATGTTTTTATTCCCGCCATTAACAAGTGTCACGAATGCTTATTTGTATTTTAAATTTAATTTAACCGAAAATTTTTAGAACTGATTGTGCTTGATTTTTTCAATACAAGGATCAAAATTAAGTAATATAAATGCTGTGCTAAGCAAAAGATTCGGCTCTAATAATTTCAATTAACAAATTAAAAAGATGGAAGACAATCCCATCTTTCTTTTTGTTTACATTTATATGTCCACTTTGCTTCCAAGTTAGTATGTGTTTATTTGTGCCCGCCTGCGTTTTGCACAAGTTTGTGGGTTTTTGCACAAGTTTTGTGCGTTTTTGCTTGTGTCTATTGTGGGTTCTATTTGACTTTTTTATTAAAAATATTTTGCTCACTCATAAATTTCCTAACATTGTTGTGCGTCAGTTTCGAATCAGATCATCTATGCCACTTTGTGTGTCATTCTGCCACCACTCACATATTAGTGAGACCCACTAATAATGAAATCCACCAGAATATAAGTTGTGGCACACAAAATAACATGACATAAAAAATTCGAACTCCCTAATTATTTTGATAATATCACATGCTCTCACTAATGACTAACCCTTCCATCCAATGGACTATATAATAGCAAAAGTCAAATCATAAATTTCCTAACCTTGCTGGGTTGTCAGGGTATGAAGATATAGAGTATATAAATAGTATCATCATCCCTCCTCTTTTCTTCAGTTGCTGCACTGCAATATCTTCCCAACTGGGAACTGCCTATTATTTATTTTTCATTTCCTGTGTCCTTGAGGAGCGAGAAAAGGCCTTCAAGTTGACTTTACTTACACGTAGGTACTTTGAGCTTCTCTCCGTACTTGTTATATATTTGGGGCCTTTTCAATTTTGTGATTGCTGGCCTGTGTCTTCCCTATTCCCTGATTTTCTTGGATGTTTTTTTATTGGAGAATTATGTAAAAATGGAACTTGTTTGAGTTTTCTGGATGAAATTTTGCATCACAGATGCAAGAGTATTCATCAATCAGTGAACTTGGAAACTATTGATTGCATCTGCTGAATATATTGCCTTTTCATATCATCTCAAATCTTAATTTGATTATTCTTACTCATTTCCTGAATTATTAGCTGAGAATACAAGTAGAAGCGGTCTCCAATTCTTCGAGTAAAAAGCATCATGTGTTCTTCATTACACCTTAAATGTAATTGTGGAGAATACATTTTTGGTATTACATAGTTAATGTTTTACCATATGATTGCAAATTTCTCCAGTCATATTAATTGTTCAGAGATGAAACTTTTCGATTTTATCTATTTTCAGATGGAAGAACAACATCATCACGGGCAGATTAGTGAAGTAATTGGGGATGTTCCTGACGAAGAGAAGGGCCTTGGGGGTAGCAAGATATGTGGAGAAGCACCTTGCGGATTCACAGATGTTGAAATCATCTCGAAGGATGCCATAGAACGGTCTGTTTCCATGCGGAAGCTTTTCATAGCAGTTGCACTTTGTGTTGTCTTCATGAGTGTTGAAGTCATCGGTGGTATCAAAGCCAATAGTCTGGCAATTTTGACGGACGCTGCCCACCTCTTATCTGATGTTGCTGCTTTTGCCATCTCCTTGTTTTCATTGTGGGCTGCAGGTTGGGAAGCCAATCCTCGCCAGTCTTATGGATTTTTTAGAATAGAAATTCTTGGTGCCCTAGTTTCTATCCAGCTCATTTGGCTGCTAGCAGGGATTTTAGTTTATGAAGCCATTATAAGACTCATTCACGACACAGGTGAGGTTGATGGCTTCCTAATGTTTCTTGTTTCTGCTTTTGGTTTAGTGGTAAATATCATCATGGCTCTTGTGCTAGGTCATGATCATGGTCATGGCCATGGCCATGGCCATGATCATGGACACAGTCACGGTCACACTCATGGCCAGATCCATGGAATGACCATTACTACAAATCATCATCATGGGGAAGGGCATCACCATGATCATAAAGAAGATCATGGTGAAGAGCATCATGATGGCGAAGATCATCACCATGACCATAAAGAAGATCATGCAGAGCCACTGCTGAGGAAATCATCCCATGACGAAGTAGAAACAAAGAAGCGATGGAATATAAATGTACAGGGAGCTTATATACATGTACTTGGGGATTCCATCCAGAGTGTAGGAGTAATGATTGGAGGCGCTGTCATATGGTTCAGACCAGAGTGGAAGATAATTGATCTGATTTGCACCCTCATCTTTTCGGTTGTTGTTTTGGGAACAACAATAAACATGCTTCGGAACATTCTGGAGGTCCTTATGGAGAGCACACCGAGAGAGATCAATGCTGCTAAACTTGAACAGGGGCTGTGTGAAATGCATGAAGTGGTGGCTATACATGAGCTACATATATGGGCCATTACAGTTGGTAAAGTTCTGCTGGCTTGCCACATCAAAATAAGGCCAGAAGCTAATGCTGATGCTGTGTTAGACAAGGTTGTGGACTATATTAGAAGGGAGTATAATATCAGTCATGTGACTGTGCAGATTGAGCGTTAACATGCTCGTTTGTATGGACCTTTTGATTGTTAAAACAGTGCATTATTACCTTTCACATTCTTAGTATCAAGTAAAAACATTCAAGTCTATGGCCAACTATCCACTGTGGAGTTTCATTTCTGTGCGTATGTGTGTTTAAGATCCATATTTACATTTTTATGAAGTTTTTGTATGTTCTGGTTAGCTCCACTGGGGGGGTTGTACTTCAATGTCTTGTTTTGGGGATGTGGTTTGACGGTGTCATGACGTCTGTAGAGATGTGACAGCGTGTGCAGAAAAATATCTTTTGTCCTTGGGTTAGCTCGTATATGAGATGTGCAGGATGAGATTGACTGTGCCTTCGGGCGAGTTGATGAAGATGAGTTTACACGAGTTGAAGTCTTCCGAGCATGCAGCTCGTAATCAGCTCGTTGGATATGATGACTTTGAGGGATAATGCCTAGCTGGATGAGGTCCATGTCAACTCAGAATCAGGTCATATGAGTTGAACTAGTTCCTCTCGAGGTCGAACACATTGATATATTTTCAAATGTTTCTTTGATCTTTGTGCCGAATCGGAGTGTATATATTAAAGTTAAATGGGGAAGTAATAGCTAGAACTGATCACAATTGATGATTCCGATGAATGCCCTCCTAGCTGACATAAAAAAGCTCTTGGACTCTACGGGGTGCAATATACAACACACAATTGGTAAAGGCAACAAATGTGCTGATTATCTTGCAAAGCTTGGAGCGAAAACCGGAGGAATCCCTAGTCCAGATCGACCACCCAAATGCTGAGCTTATGATGCTTCTTGAAGCGGATATCAATGGGCTTGAGTTCCGAGTAGCTTAGTTTGTTTTTCTTTTCCTCCTTACCAAAAAAAAAAAAAAAAAAAGAAAAGAAAATAAAATTATAACTTAATAATAAGTAATGTTTAAAATCCTAAAATGTTAGTAGTAAGTAATAATTTTAAATCAAGTTATGTTTGCTAAAAATGCAGTTATCTCAAATCTTATTTTTCAGTCATAAAAAAAAACAAAATTTATTGTTGTACTAGAAATTGCTGATGATTATTGAAGAAAATATTAAAAATTATTGATGATGATTTATTGTTGCAATAGAAATTGCTCGTGTCCGAACGCACGAAGTTAAAAAATAATAATTAATTAAATATTTTTAAGTAATATATTATTTATAAAAAAAATAGAAATTATTTATTCGAGTGCACTAAGTGCAAAAATAA
Source organism: Lobelia cardinalis (assembly GCA_028566635.1). NCBI lineage: Eukaryota > Viridiplantae > Streptophyta > Magnoliopsida > Asterales > Campanulaceae > Lobelia > Lobelia cardinalis. The sequence goes on along the minus strand of JAOWAN010000005.1, from coordinate 12,490,671 downwards.
TTAAAAAATAATAAATTAATAAAATAATTTTAAATAATATTATATTTATATAAAAATATTATTAATTCCTAATAAGTTAAAAATTATGAACTCTAGTGAAAAAGTGTGTGGGTATATGTTATGAGTGTAAGAGAATGTGTGAAGAGTGTGTGTGTGTGTGTGTGTGTGTGTGTGTGTGTGATGTTTTGTACGAAAGAGAGAGAATGTGTGAAGAGTTTATGTGAGATTGTGTGTTGTGAGGTTATGCGTTATGTGTGAGAAAGAATGAGTGGATTAATATAAAGCTAAATATTTTAATTAAGTTTATATAAATAAAATGTTTTAAATTTGCAAAAGCATGTATGTATAAAATCCGGTTATATTTAGAAAATGTTGAATTAAAAAATGGGAAAAAGAGAATTAAAAATAAAGGGAACGATATTTAGAATGAATGATTGAAATTAAAAATTTTAAGGAGTTGAGATTCAAAGTTAATTTTAATGTAGATAGAGTCAAATAAAAAACTGAATTGTATTAAGTGTAAAAAAAATAAAAAATAGATTGTATTATAGACTAGTGTATGTTCATGCTCAAGGGCACAATGTTTAAAAGAAAAAAATTAACAAAATATACATTTTAATTAATATATAATTAATTTAAATATCATAATTAAATTTAGGGACAACTTCACCAATTTCTCTTGCACTTTTTCGTAATCCGCGGATTGCCCATCATGCATCTTAACGCATCTTAACGAAAATTATAACGATTATGTTATGTACATATTTTATAATGTTTATGTACATTAAGACACTCCATGAGCAAGGAGTGGCTAGACATTTCATATAACGATTGCTTTCGTTATCAACAATTTTGAAATAAAAATTCAAATTTCGGACAAAATCGAACCAACCGCTAAAGGATGACAATTGGTATATCGTGTGTCTAAGCATACATAGCAAGGTATGCCCATTTTATTCACAAATGTACATAAATTTTATGAATTATGTACATACTATAAATATGAAATGCACAT